>JAPWTK010000371.1:397500-460195 GCA_029963805.1 Aromia moschata | reverse complement strand
CTGTATATTGGTTTGTAATGTTTTTTTTCCTCATCTAAAACTCGCCAAGAACAATGCAATGTAAAACCCTGATTTTGGATGTCTATTGCAAGACACGTGCAAGAGGTTTAAAGATTACACAGGTACACAAAATAAATACCTAGGAGCTAGAAGGCTGACCTATGTGTTCCCATGCATTTTGACCTGCTGAACAGGAATCCGATGTCCCTTTTGTCCGATTGACTCTTACATTTTTCCTAACCTCAAAAAACACTTTCAGAATACCCGAAAAATCTCAAACAAGTAAATTCAAAACTTAAATGAGTTGATCACTATATCTGTTCGTCCTTACATTAGGTTGGAAACTGCAGAACCGTAACACTGCAGAAACCGGAAAGCACTGATCCAGGACCAACAAACCCCGTATATTTGGCGGAAACTGCGAAATCGAAATTTGCCCTAATTTTTCAACGCCAACATACCAAAAACTGTGACAGACTTAGGTATCTGTAAATTATAACACCCACCTATTTCATACTTTCAAAAGCCAATACTAGTACACCTATAGCAGTCCAACATATCTAGGATCAATAATATTATTCATTTATTTAATTAAAAAAAAAAAAAACAAATTTTGCCCAACCCTTATGAATACTTTTGCTACTGACTGTATCCCGTAAAATTTAATCTTATATATGTGGGCGTCAGGTCCATTTTAAGTGTTGGTTTTCTCCATCTTTTCAGTACCTACCTCTCGGGAAACTTAGTTATCTTGATTGTTTGGGAAAATATACTGTGAAAAAAATTGTGCCGTGTACCTACATAATATATAACATATCCTGCAGGTTTGGAGTTCGTTTCAGGGCTTGAAAAAGGTCATTTTTTTGTTCTTACCTTTTTCTTATATTTATAGTCAAGAGAATGTGCCGAAATAGATTTTTTTAGAATTCTGTAGGGTCTATTGTTGTTAATTTTAATTGAACTATGTACGTGGTAGGTAGGAACCTACTTATTTATGTATATTTCTGTAAAATCCTAATTTTCACGTTTCGGTTGTACCATTTGTGCATTTGTGTAAATACGTAACAAACCTCTGGTACAGATTCTTTCATCCCCTGTTAATAACACCCGCATAACGTTTCGGGTTTCCCAAACTAACCTGTGGTTGGGTTTTCCCCTAATTCAGTTTACAACCATCTACTCGGGCTTTTGGTTTTTCGGGAACCTACCTACCTACCTAGGCCTGTGTTATAGATCGGTCTCGGAATTTTTGGACAGTCACTCTCCGTCAGTCCATCTTTACCGTTCACCGGCTCCAAACCGATCTAAGCCGGTCTCTCATATTTTGTAAATATGTGAATAAAGGACTGTATATATAGCAGATTAAAGTTCTTTACTTACCACACCACCCTCGCCATAATTCAATAACATAGGATCACAATTTTTATTATTATTATTATTATTATTATTATTATTATACGTGAACACAATATATGAATTTTTATCGCTGAACATGAATTTGTTGGCAGTTTTTGCCCAGCACGTCTATATTTTAAGTAAATCAAAGAAATACGAGGTGTGTAAATTAAGTTATGAGACTGGCAACGTAGCGCCAGATCTAGCAACACTGCGAAGACGGGACTTGAAAGCGCTGTAGGTAAACATGTAATGCACATTCAGTAGAAGTTTTAACAACTTGTCAGAGTCATTTGTTTGTTCTTTGTGGCTGTTTTCGTAAACCGGTTTTTCCTAGTGCGTTTTAAAAATGAGTGACATTAATTTTGAACAACGATGTGCCATCGAGTTTAACTTCAACACGCCTACGAAGACAGTGTTTTTCAATGGTCTAAGTGAAGAGAGTCGATTGGAAATGAACCACGGCAGCGGAAGGCCTTCATCTTCAAGAACCGATGAAAATGTCGATAGAATACGGGATATTGTGCGTTCAGATCGTCGGTTGACGACAAGAATGATCGGAGAAGAGTTAAATTTGAATCATCTCACTGTTCATCAGATTTTCACTGACGAATTGGGAATGAACAAAATCTGCGCAAAAATTATTCCAAAAAACCTTTCGCAGGAACAAGAGGACATCGGGAGAGAAAGTGCCTTGACTTTTTTGGAATCGATTGAAAATAATCCCCATTTTTTGGAATGTGTCATTACTGGTGATTAGATTTGGGTGTTTGAGTACGACCGGAAACCAAGCGCCAACGCATGGAATGGCACACTTCACTCACTTGGTGTGAGACCAAACATCAAGAACAACTGGATGTTGCATCACTACAATGCGCTTTGTCACCATCCATTTCAGTAAACGAGTTTAGCCAGTAAAATCAGCCTTCTTATTCGCCTGACTTGAGTCCTTGTGACTTTTTTCTCTTCCCGAGATTGAAAAATCACCTCAAGGACGTCATTTTGGGACCATATAAAGCATTCAAACGGCTGTAACCGACCAACTGAAGGCTATTCCAGTATATGAGTTCCAGCACTGCTATGAGGAATGGAAGAACCGTCTCCAGCGCTGTGTGGCTTCCCAAGGAAGTTATTTTTGAAGGAGACGATACTGAATTGTAATTCTATTCGATTAAAAAAATTAAAAACATCCTCTCATTACTTAATTTACACGCCTCGTAAGCAATTCCTAAACAAACTGACATACTGTGCTCTTTCAAAATTTGTAAAAATATATAGCGTGTTCCATTTTAAATAAGAGTGTTAGTAGATGCCCAGAAATAAATGAACACCTTGTCGATTCGGATATATATTAAAAAGGTGGCAAAAAAGGGAGCAAACAACTCACTACGTATATCTGATTCGCGACTAATTTATTTATTTATTTATTTATTATTGTCTTTTTTTATTTCAGCTTTTGAAAAAAAATACGTTACACGATTTATAAACAACACAAAGCAAATAGCAAAAGCAAAAATAAAATCCCGAGGCGAAATTCAGACAGCAGTGAAACACTGCTAATCTGCTCTTCCATTTAACTCCGTAGAAGTAAACAAAATGAAAGTATTTGTGAATTAAACCATAAAAGATAGAAACCTGCTGTTTGGACGATTAGATTTAGCACAAATTACCCTATCTTTTCACTATGGGCAAAATGGATATGTTATTCAGAGTCGGAAATATCGGACCCTACATTTGACCATTTTAAAACGTGAATATTTTTTTTTCAAATGGCATGATCCATATTAAATAGTGCCGTTGGATGCTAAATTAAATGCCCTTTCTACTGATATCGGGTTATCAATACTTATATCCAACAGTTTTCCAAGAATATTCGATTCTTTCTAAAGTTTGCAAAAATCGGATTTTTACAGCGTCACGTAGGCGTTGCAAAATCACTTTTTCCCTCACATTTTGTCAGGCTTGGGACTGGCAGTAATAATACTTACTGGCATGTTTAAAAAGTGGTTTATCACACAAAAATAAACCACTAACAACAACTAATAGAACGCAAATGGAACGAAACTCCACAATCAAGAAAAAACGACATAAACTTGGCCTACTGAATGACAACGTTCGATATTTCCGATATTTCCGGCTCTGAATAACGTATCCATTTTGCCCATAGTGAAAAAGACAGGGTAATTTGTGCTAAATCTATTCGTCTAAACCGCAGGTTTCTATCTTTTATGGTTTAAATGCTATTGGGCCTCATTCAAAGAGCTGAAATCGTCATTTTTTTCAGACAGTTGAGTATCTCAAAAACTATAAGAGATAGGTATAGGGAACCCTTAACAAAATCGACCTAGAAATAAACGGGGAAACAAAAAATGTAAAAATATACAGGGTGTTCCATTTAAAATAACACAGTTAGGTGGCGTGCAGAATAAACGAAGCACCCTATATAATTTAAAATATTTTCCTCGTATGCACAATTATTCCAGACAACTACCACCCAAAGCACTTTTTTGTTAAATTTCTAATAACAGAGTTATGGATGAATCCGCCTTAGGTGGAACACCCCGTATTTACATCGTGTACATCTGAACGAAATACTATCTTGTCGTATAAATAGCTGGGTTTTTATTTAATATTAATGAATGAAATAAAGCTGAAGCCTGAAGAAAAAAGCGGTTTTTGCATATTAAGCCATTGTAAATCTTTTAGACTAATCGTAAATACAAATTCCGTCAAGAAGATTTCGTTCTCTACAACCTGAAAAAGATAATATATTTATTCGTAACTTCAAATCTATAGCTTTTCCGAGTTTTCGCTGGTGAACCATATATCTTGATGCAATATGTCGTCCTTGAAATTGATGGCCTGTCATGATTTAACTGACTTGGGAAATAACTCGGAAGAATTAAATGAGGGGAATTCCCACTTTTGCTCTTGACCTGTCCGTTGGGACTTGCACGAAAGTTCATTTGACCGAATTGCCTTACGAGACATTAAGTTAAATTAAAAGTAATGTACAAAATTTATTTTCACGAAGGCTTGTACCAAACGCCTCGATCACAGATCTGCGTCTGCGAGTACACGTAGATATAAACGAAGTCAAAGATGGCCACGGTATTAGATCCGCCATTTTGAATTTTCACAATTTAATCCCAGATTGGGAATGAGTGGTCTAAAAATCCCCTACATGCAGTTTTTCTAAAAATCCGAAAATATTTGAATTTTCGACCTCCATTTTGGATCGGCCATCTTGAAATTTAAAAATCTGACTCCAGATTCATCAAATCCAAAAAATGTGATCAGCAACTCGAAAAACCTTTATCAAAACAATTCCAGTCCAGATTCAAAAAAAATTAAAAAAATTCTCCGCACTGTTCAAGATGCCATATTTAGTTCGCCATATCGAATTTTATAATTCTGATCCCAGATATGGATTCAGTGCTCCCAAAATCTATTGTATACCAAGTTTGGTTCAAATCCCTTGAAAATTTCGGAAAATTAAGGAAGTTATTCTATTTGATCGTATATGATACACAATGCCAGAATTGGTAAGTTTTTTTTGATCATATATTATACAATACCAGTGAACCGGTTGATTAAGGTGTAGGGATCGAAAAACTTTTGGGAAAAAAATTGTTTTCGCCTAAATATCCATTAAAAATTCTAGTACTCTAAACAGGATGACCGGATATGGCGAAAAAATCGGATTTTTCCGGGGTTCTTCTTCGTTTCCGAAAAAACCGATAGTCGCAGCGACTTTTTTTCACGCCATCGTGTTTTTCGTGGTCGAATTAGTCGATAAAAATTGTTTGGGATTGTTTTGGGAACGGTGCATGGGACGGGATTTTCGCGAAAGCAATCGTTTTTTTCGCACCTGAATTGGTCTTGGTGAATTACTTGGCGCCCATCGGAGCAATTTCGATTTTTCGATGGGTCTACATAATTTTTTTCTGTAATATTAACTTGAAGATTAGCACCAAACCAGGAATATTAATTTGGAAAATTGTTTTTAAGATAAGATTGCAAAAAGAAATCGCATGGAGTAATATACATATATCACACGATCTTGGTAAAAATTCATGGTCGATATTTAAAAAATCTGCTTTGAAAAAATTCCCTCAAAAAAGTCACAGTTTCAGCTGCAGCGTGAGTTCTAGCGCCATCTTGTTGAAAATACCCTTGTTATAATTCTATATCATCAAGAAGAGAAGTTAAAATTTTCAATTGGCTAAAATTTGTACTACAGTAAGAACCATTATTATTTTAAATGGTACCACCAACTGGAAATTTTATGTGAAGCTGTGCGTCACTTGCGTCCCCTAGCGCAATCGCAATTACAAATGCAATTACAATTACATCGTTAGGTAATGTAAGGCAATTATATCCCGCTTATTTAAACTAAGTTAGATAAAAAAGAATTATCGAAATGCCCCTTGTGTCTCAAGGGATCAGCTTACTAGAGCAGGCCACTAATGACATCGACAAAAAAGGGTTTCGATGCATTTAAATTACCCCCTTAACACAATGGAAACTTAAAGACAAGAAAATATCGACGGAGGAGGAGAATTTAACCCGAGGTTCTGTGAGAAGTTGAAGTTAATTGGGAAAAAAATGGATTTAGGAATGGTTTATCCTCATTTAAATCATTGGATGAACAAAATAATCTCGTTGTATGTAATTTCAATCCCCTGTAAAGAAGTCTTTATAAAAACCGTAAGCCTAAGAAATCACTACCACCACTTAATTTTTTTTCAATTATTAAATTAGATGGTTCATAAAAGTGTTAGATGTGAATATAACCTGTATGGCGTTTATAACTTTTATGACTTAGATGATCCATGTGACGTAATCAACTCGGGAAACAATGAACGTACAGAAAATTCAAGTACGGTTTTGAAAACTGCAAAGTCTCTTTTACAAGTTGTAGTGATTTCTTTTTAATCGATAGCTATATTATTGCTAAAAAAATTTTTCATTTCATGAAGATTTGAATTTCAGCCGTTGATGTTCTGAAAAACCATCAATTACCCGTTTTTTCTTGTTTTTTCAAATTCATGTCAAGGATAAAAAAAAATTATCCTCAAAAATCGCAGCAGAACCTTGTAGGATGTTTATTCCACTTTACAGAACTGCCCTTAGTACTATAGTTGGTTGCTGAGATATCGTCGATCAAAGACAAAATGATCCTTTTTGATTTAAAGTTCGATATATTAGCAACAAATGGTCGTATCGAGATTAAAAAAAAAAAGAAAATTGAAGCTGAATAAACAAGCTATCCGGTCCATACCATGGCTCAGTTCGAAAAACTTTTTTCAAGCTCGTGGACTTGAAAAAAAAAGGAAAAAAACTCTCAAATTTTCTCACACTACTTCCTAAAATTGCGCGAAACATGGAGCTCTAAAATTTTTTTCGCCGAAATATCTCAAAACTGGAAACATCAAAAAATGAACGGAAAAAAAGGCTTCAAAATGCTTTTTTCTTAGACCTCGATAAGACAATTTTTCACTGAGATACAGCATTCTGAAAAATCACAAAAAATTCGGAAAATTGTTTTGACCCTTAATTTTTTCCATTAGTGTATATACATCATTTGCAAAGTTATGCCATGCAATGCAAATGTCCCTAATTATGCAATTCTTTCCCTCTTTTTCAATCAATAATTTCACATAGAAATATTTTTTTTAGCAAACACCAACCACCACGACTCGTAACCCTACTTGAATGTTCTGTACATTCATTATTTCCTGAGTAATTGATTATTAAAGTCAACAATGACATTTTTGCTTTGAACAGCAATAATTCAGCGAAAAATTATCATACAGGGCTCAAAAAGATCAAATTAAAGACAATTAAATTATCAAAAAAAAGCTTTATGACGAAATTATCGAAAAAAAGTCCGTAGACCTTCTAAAAGACAAACAAAAATTTCCATATTTTTTTTTTGTAGATGTTTTTTTTTATGATTAACATTGATGGGACAACAAATAACGCCATCAGCAAAATGAAGATAAATTCATGATTTGGCTTATATATGGTGATACATATACTTTGTCACATTTTTTTAATACTTATCTTGTATTTCATTTTATCAACCTTTCATTTTACCCCTCATTCTCCCCCAGGGGTACCGAAGATGACTAGAATTTTGTTAGAGCTTTATCCACTGTATCTTACTTCCTCTATGAAGCTAAAATCAAATAATATTCACAAAAATGTTTTGTTTACTGCGGTCAGGAGCAACGCTACTTTTGGCGCACTGTCCTATTCTATTCAACGATTTTAATCCAGTATTGAGTTATTGGTTTCCTAATTTCTGAAATACTCGTAGCCCTTCTTAGTTGATTAGGTATCGTGTAAAAATGAAACTCAGTCTCCCTTGTGTATACACCATCCCCTAAGATTCAAATTATAAAGCCATTAATATATTGCTCATTAATTATTCATATTTCATACGAGATGTAAAGTGTGCTAATAAGATAATAAGTTCGTGTAGGTGGGAGATATCCGGTTTGATGTCAAACTTTCACATTATGTGCCACTCAAAACATAAAAGTTCCCTTAGGCGGAAAGGAAGTCTGAAAAGTCTTCCTATTAGGAAGCTAAATTGTGAAAAAATCGCGTTAAGATAAGTTGTATTATTTAGATTTTTTATAACCGTTAAGTCAAAAGATTTTCTTTCACAATTTTCTTGAAAAATTATTATTTCCTGAAGTTGTGATTAGGTTATAATATATATAGGTTTCGGCATCTAATCACGAAACTTTTGTCTAGGAACAATCTTGAAATATTTTATGTTTATAATAAAGTGGGCATTCATCTATAAAACTTACCCTGTATCTACATGGGCATCTAGATGTTCAGATCAACCTCCCTAGATCTGGAAGGCCAAAGGTTATAAAATAAAGAATGGAATTCATTTAATTAAGGGTGTCATCTATTTGAATTTTTTTTATTGGCTTAAATGACGTAAACAAAATCCAAAAATTATATTCAATAGCAACCATGGTCCAAAAAATGTTTTAAATAACCTTTACAGCTAAATTTCTGAATTAACTGATGCTCCGAAACGCTTTTGAACGTTTGGCGCCTTTATAGTAGCAGTTTGGAGTCGCTTAGCTCAGTCAGTACTTTTATAAATGTTACTCCTACTAAGTATAGATGGCGCTGGTACAGGTGTACTAAAATTTAATCGAGTGGTCAGTCTATACCTGCATAACCTTTATACCTTTCAAAACTTTAAACGCGATTATCTCAAACCCATGTTTTTCAACATGGCCTTACAAATAACTTTTGCAATTTTGATCCGATCGACTTGAAATTTTAACTGTAGCTTCTTAGATAGATTGTAAAGAGAAGTACACAGAAGAAAAAGATTGATATTAAGATTGATTAACAATTATGTTTTTATGTCAATTTTTTTCTTAAGAAAGAAAAAAGTTCAAATTCACGTCAATTTGCGAAAAAAGATTTTTTTCACAATCAGACGGTTTAGAAATCTTAACCTTATTCTTAAATCTTAAACGTTAACCATATTCCTCTTTGATCTTGCGTTTTGAACCCGTGATTTTTTTTCTCTGGCCTTATCAAAAAAAATCGATTTTTGAAACTACCGTTGGCGAGCACAATGGAAACTTAAGGACAAGAAAATATCGACAGAGGAGGAGAATTTAACCCGAGGTTCTGTGAGAAGTTGTAGTTAATTGGGCAAAAAATGGATGGTTACCTGGATGGTACACTTCTTTTAACATTGCATAAGCTTCTATAAAAGTGTTCCCCAGTTTAACAAGAAACTTGAGATTAACCCGTTGCACCATCTGTACACTTAACATTTTTTCGACGAGTCACTGGTGCGTAGACTAGTTCAAACGACTCCTACAGTCAAACTGAGCGACCCACTTGCTTTTCCAGCGAGCTCATGGTGGGGAAAGTGTCACCAGACACAGTTTTGTTTAAACTTGTCGCGACACGCTCGCAGCGCGCTGGTAGCAGCATCAGTTTGGTTATTTAATAACCACCTCGTAAATATGGGCGGTCGTCATTTTCTTCAATAGTGTCTTATTTGTTGAAAACATAGTTTACGATATTTTTTTGTTTCTATTTTTTATATCCCAGCAAAAGTACCCATCACATAATGTGACAGCCTTGACAATTTAATGAGGTTATAAACTTTAAGGTTAAAGAGGTTATAAAGATTAAGAATAGAACCAACTTTGCGACGAACTTTGATTACGTTTTTTTTTTTTGGATGTGTCGTTATATTCCTTACTTTATGACATCCTTGTTTATCGTATACTAATATAATTATTCCAGTTCACTCCACAGTAGAAAGCAAAATTTAATTTAATTTCAGTTCGAACTTGTAGTTGTTATAAACTTATTCATAGCAAAAGAACCCCTTCAGCAACTCGAAACTATTAAATCAAAATGAATATTTAAATTCACTTACACCCCAGTAGTGTTTCTCTAAATTATTAAGTTTTCCAGAATTTAATAGGTTTAATTGGAATTTCAAAATGCTGCTCTAGATACAATCACAATTAAGTTAATTAACTCTTATTATTAAAGGTTTTGTTATTAATAGGTTGTTTCTCTAAATAATTAAGTTTTCCAGATTTATTATTTAATTGATCACATAAGTTGATTAGTACAGTACGATTAGTGACTGATTAGTTAGATTAGTACTGTTTACTCATCGTTTTATATTTTAGCTTTTTTGGAACAAGTAAAAATTATAAACGACCAACTCCGGATTGGAACATGTTGGCTAACAAAAAATGTTAACGCGATACTCTAATTGGAAGTTAGAACAGTAGATTGGTTAAATATCGAAAAGTTTATTTTCACCGTTTATTAGGCTATTGTCAAATACAGGTTTACTAAATACAGTTCTCCAAACTTTCGATGAACCAGTGCTGTTCTCTGCAGAATACATACTAAAAATTCAATTAACATCGTGGTCAGAAAAGAACGTTACAAATTTCATAAAATAATAAAAAACGTAACTTTGAACAATTTAAATTTTCACGTTTAAATTTCATACAACCCACTTAAAACTGAATATAAATTATAAAAAACATATACAGGGTGGGGCATTTAAGTTGACAAATGCGAATAACTTCGAAATGAATCGTTTGACAAATAAATGTTTCAAACAAAAGTGCCACCGTTTTGAAGGCGGGATCTAACACTTAGAATGTTGTTATATTTGGTAGAGGATTTCAAGGTCATTTGAAGGTCAACTTTGATTTTTTTAAATAGGAACCCCTATTTTTTTGTATAGATTTGTGTTCTACGCTTAAAAATAAGTAATGTTTGTTTGAAGAAGTTTTGTGTTTGACTTCAAACAACAATTTGTTTCCCCCTTATCCGTTACACTTTAACTTTTTTTAACTTTTAAAATGTTAATTGTTACTGAAATAATCCTGTTACGTTAACTGTTAAACCGTGATTTTAAAACGTATAAATTTGTTAAAACGTATTTGTTCTAGACGTTTTAGAGATATTAGCCATTTAGATTTATAGATATTAGATTATTAGTATTATTGTTATTCTTATACGTCTTATTCTTCGTTAATCCATCTTACCTACAATCCTAATGGGAATATTATAGTTACAATACTTTTATTGCCCTCTAATATTCTTATTTAATCCATGTTACCTAATGGGGCTATTTTTTGGAATCATTAAAATTATTTCAATCAGTCTATAATATTCATTCATTAATCTACACCTCTAAAGGTATTATCTCTTGATCGAATTTTTGCCAATTTAGTATCATTCAGTATAAAGAGACTTAAAAGGTGTTACTTGACTACATTCCCATTTACTTTTATTTTTCAACACGGCTTTCGGTCGCCATTTTTATCATTAAAAGGAGTTTTGCTTAATAAAAAAAATACGTTTCTCACATAGCTTCCGCAAACTTAATTTTTACTTGAAATCTTTATTTTAAGTCGTTTAACAACAAAAGAAGAGGACCAAATTTTTGTTTGAAGTTAAACACAAAACTTCTTCAAACAAACATTACTTATTTTTAAGCGTAGGACACAAATCTATACAAAAAAATAGGGGTTCCTATTTAAAAAATCAAAGTTGACCTTCCAATGACCTTGAAAACCTCTACCAAATATAACAACATTCTAAGTGTTAGATCCCGCCTTCAAAACGGTGGCACTTTTGTTTGAAACATTTTTTTGTCAAACGATTCATTTCGAAGTTATTCACATTTGTCAACTTAAATGCCCCACCCTGTATATCTAAATTGTTTACTGAGACATATGAGTAGGGTTGGCCGAAATCTGCCGGGGGACATAGGCGTACGCATCATAAGATAATACATGATATAAAGTAACTAATATTATATAGGTAGACTGAATATAAAAACATCTCGGTAGCTTCATCTATTTGAATACACAAATATACAGGCTCTCTCACAAATATGCTTGTGAAATTTTGAAGACAAATGTGATTCTTTTTTTCACAATAATTTTTGTTTCCACAAAACGTGTTATGTGATATTTTTAAAGGATTCTTGTAATTTAATTTCAATTGATTCTGTAATGCTATCGGAAGCAATAAAATAAGAATGTATAATGATTGATGATTTTCGTTGCTTACTGTACTTTTACTTGTTAGGTTCAGCAGTGTTTATTTATAGTATTTGGTACCTGCGCGTTTTCTGTATCCTTTAGAACATTGACATTCTGAACCGCTCAAGAAAGACATATGTATAAACCATAACCATATGGATAGGCACGTGTATATTGAAACCCCAGAAGTCTACATCCGAACAGATGTTTGAATTATGTCAGACCCGTAGTCTAGTGTTGCACAGGTAGATAACCCTGCATCATGTGCAGCTTGACATCCGGTTTTCCCGAGACTATCAAAGAATATATACCATCATGGATCATTCATGTGTCCGAAAGCAGTTCGCACAATACAAAGGAGAAAATAAATTTGCTATGGTTTTTACAGCGGGTGAAATAAGGTTCTCAACTTTTTTATATTTTACATACAGGGTGTCTACTTTTATATATGGGGCATTTCATGCCCACTAAGTGAGGTCAAAAAAAAAAATCTGTTTCAAACATATCACAATCGATAGTACTTGCTAAAAAATTAACTTCCCAAAAATTTTAGATTTTTTGAGCCACAAGGAGAGGGATGGTGAGGGTGAGAAAATAGAAATTTTCGTTTCGACTTTAAAATTTCAATCTTTCTGAATAAAGAAATGAAAATTACTATAAATATGGTTGCAATAGGTTTCAATGTGTTTTTTTGCGTAGAATACGATAAAAATATTTTCAAAATTATTGGGGGTTGTTTTCTCCCTTATTTTGAGGATTGAAATTTTAGAATCGAAATTTCGAAAAGTATGATGATTTTTTTTTTCAATTTTTTTTTAATATCTCATTTTTTTGGTCCTTTCGTTTAATTTTTAATACATATTGGGCATCGACCAGGAACTGGCCCAAAAAACGGCCCAAAGGTAAAAAAACGTGGTATTTTCTCATCCTGTGAGATAGTAAATGGCAAGTGAATAATATATTCCAAGGTGTTTGGGGTCGCTGATTACGAATCTAGCATAGAAAATTTCCCGTAGAATACGATGGTATTTTTTTAAATTTCTAAATTTAGCCATTTTTTTTTTTTGAAAATCTGACGTTAGATTCGTGATCCGCGACCCCAAAAACCTTGGAATATATTCACTTGCCATTCACTGTCACAGGATGAGAAAATACGCTAAAACTACGTTTTTTCACCTTTGGGCCGTTTTTTTGGGCCAGTTCCTGGTCGACTCCCATTATGAATTAAAAATTAATCGAAAGTACAAAAAAAAGGAAGAAATTTAAAAAAAAAATGAAAAAAAAATCGTGTCATACTTTTCGAAATTTCGGTTTTAAACTTTCAATCCTCAAAATAAGGGTGAAAACTACCCCAATAATTTTGAAAATATTTTTATCGTATTCTACGCAAAAAAAAACACATCGAAAACCATTGCAACCTTATTTTTATTTTTGTTTTTCATTTTCTTACCGAGAAAGATTGAAATTTTAGTCGAAACGAAAATTTGTATTTTCTCACCATACTATCCCTCTCCTTGTGGCTCAAAAAAATCTAAAACTTTAGGGAAGTTAGTTTTTTAGCAAGTACTATCGATTGTGATATGTTCCAAACAGAAATTTTTTTTGACCCAACTTAGCGTGAAATGCCCCATATGTACAAATCCATAAAATCGTAATTTTTCAAGATAATCGATTAAACATTTTTTTTATTTAAAGGGCGTTGAAAACTGCTTCTTCTGATCCTACCGTGGCCAGAAGAAGCAGTTTTATTTAAGTTCATCCCATGGCCTGCTATGATTTTTTTTACCCCTAAGTAATTCAATATAACCATTTAGCAATTTTTGTATTTAATTTCTTTTTTGGATTGTACCAATCTTCAAAGGATATATTTCAAAATTTCATGCTATTTCCACGATTAGTTTATGAGTTTCAGTGGTTTTTAATGACGCTACTTTTATAATTTTCGAAACAATGAAAAAATCGATATTTCGTGTTCATAAACCATTGTTTTTTAAAGGGAAAAAATACCGTTCAAGCAAAGCAATGGCTTGAAAGTGTTATTCGAACTCTGCTCCATCGAGAGAAATGGTAGAGAAGTGGTTTGCTGATTTTTACGCTGGTCGCCCAAATTCGGTAGTTGTTCCAGAAAACATATGGAAGACCGTAAAGTAAAGTTGTATGATATGGCTGATATCCCAAAAATATCAAAAGGTAGTGTATTCACTAGTTTGCGTTATTTCATTCACATTATTTGTCTATGAGAAAGCTCTATTCGAAGTGGGTATCGCGTTTGCTTACTGTTGACCAAAAGCAACGTGTTAATGATTCAGAGCGTTGTCTGGAGTTGTTTAGGCGAAATAAAAAGGATTTTTTCATGGTATATGTTACAATGGATGAAACATGGATCCATTTTGTACACTCCAGAGTGAAATCTGCAGTCAGCTGAGTGGACAACAACTGGCGAAAGCCGTCCAAAGCGACCAAAAACACAAAAGTCGGCTGGGAAGGTTATGGCGTCCGTATTTTGGGATGCGCATGGTATAATATTCATCTATCTTGAAAAAGGAAAAAGGATCAAAATTATATATTACATAGCATTATTAGTGCGTTTGAAAGACGAAATCGCCAAAAATGGCCCCAAATGAAGACGAAAAAAGTGATTTTTCACCAAGACAATGCACCGTGTCACCAGTCGATCGCAACAATGGTAAAATTACACGAATTTCACTCCGAGTTGCTTCTGCATCTACCATATTCTCCAGATTTAGCCACAAGTGGCTATTAATTGTTCGCAAATCTAAAAAAAATGCTCACCAGAAAGAGATAAGACTCCAATGAGGAGATGATCGCTGAAACTGAAGAGTATTTCGAAGGATTGGACAAATCGTTCTATAAGAAAGACATCGGAATGTTAGAGAAGCGTTGCAATAAATGTTTCCTTCTCTTGAAGGAGACTATGTTGACGAATAAAGTCGAATTTTGCCTAACAGTTGTTTGATTAGCCGTCCTAGGAACTTATTGAGTGTTGAATCCATTACTAGCGGCATCCGTCACTGTGTTTAACGATTTGCCATGTGCCCTAGTGTGTATTGTATGCACGCACTGTTCACAGTTAATGGCGAACAGACAGGAACTCCGATAATTATGCAAAGTGATGTCTCTGAGAGGTTAACCGCTCGCACATAAATCGTTTAAGTCGCCCTTTACAGTTTGTCATAAACATAACCTGCCGCTGACACTATTGGGTAGTTAGCATCCCCTCGGTGTTTTAGTGCGTGGCCCTTTGTGTGCCTGAACTTAAAACCTAGAAGTAATAGTAGATATTGTAACTGTCAGCCTACACACCTGACCCCTGCCCTGTTTCACGTTCATTGTGGCTGAATAGGTCCAGGCAATTAAAGCACTTTACGTTGCCATAATTATATACATATATATACGTTTATGTATTCAATTTCCGAGAATTGCCTTGGGTTTACGCACAACTTCAGAGGAGGAATGTCGAGAGGAAATAAAATTTTACAGGGTTGCGGTTATACACACATACAATCGACTCAAGAGTGCCCCACCACCCCTAATTATTGAATGTAGCAAGATTTAAACTCCGCGCTAAGACTAGTCGTTCTACTTTCACTACTTTCTAACATAAGAGTGACACGTCACTTGATCTGCCACACAGAGTCCTACGTTCTGAACAACCTGTCTGAACTCGGAGTGATTTGGCGAATGGAATATTAAACGCTACCATCATTTTAACTAATTCCAAGTTAAAAAAAAAGTATATATTCGGTATTTGGAAAACGTCCAGTTTTTTTTCGTTTACAGACAAACATAAAGCTCGTGTAAGTGGTGGTGTGAGTGTGCGAGACAGACAGAGACAATTTAACTTGGAATTATCCTGGAGTGGGTACTGGAAACTTCGGCGTAGAAACAAAAACCTGTACGTTTTCCACGAAACACTGAACTACTATACTTTTCTCGACGCGCGTTTCATTTTGTGCTAAATTAAATAACCGACGCGGCAATTCTGTTGCAAAATTAAATAACCGTTTCTCTACAATAAAATTTACATATGAAATAGCACACAGTGAACAGCTACCATTTTTAGTATATAATACCACGTATTATTTGTTAGAAAAGGGGAAAATAAGTTAGAATTTGACATATATAGGAAAGAAACCTTGACTCTTAGATATATTCCCAACGATTCACATCACCCTTTTCAACATAAAATAGCAAGTCTTAATTTTCTAATTCACCGTTTGTTAAATTTCTCCGCCAGTAAAAAGAGGTTTGATCATGAAAAACAATTAATTAAGAATATAGCTAAGAATAACGGTTACTCAGTCCATTTAATAGGTAAGTTAATAAGGAAGCATTAATTTAAGAGAACCCTGTACAATTCCACGACTTTTCGTAGAGATACTGACAAATCAAAATTCGTTTCGTTACCATATGAACCTAAATTCACCCGCGGACTAGAGAAAGTTTTTAAAAATATTAATATCAATTTGATTTATAATTATATTATAAAAATAAACTACAGACGCTTTTCGGTAACTCCAAAGACAAAATCGACAATAGCGAAAAGTCAGTAATATACGAAATAACCTGTAAAGACTGTGATCAAAAGTATATTGGGCAAACGAAAATATCTGTTTTGACTAGATTTAAAGAACACATGGCTCATTTGAAATATGGCAGAATGGAAAAATCTTGTGTTGCCCAACACGCTTTTGACAACAACCATAGGATAGTCATAAATAATTTAAAATTAATTAGAAATGTAACAAACAGTAAACAATTGGATGCTTTTGAAAGTTTAGAAATCATTAAGTGTAACAATAGTATGAATAAGGGCAATGGTCCGATACCCACCAGTCCACTGTTTGCTCTGATAAACAAAAACAGATGTTACGGTTCAGTGAACCGTGGCAACAAATTAAGTAAAAATAGTGCAAGTGTGTAGGCTAGAATTTAGTTTTAATCTTCTCCTGAAGATGCCAACTTAGTAGTTCGGTGTTTCGTGGAAAACGTCCAGTTTTTTTGTTTCTACGGAGGTTTTTTGTTTCTATGGAATTGTCTCTGTCTGTCTCGCGCACTCACATCACCACTTACACGAGCTTAATGTTTGTCTGTAGCAACACTGCAAAGCAGCCGTTTTTACGTGCTACGTCTGTACACTATCACACACGGTACAACAAAGTTCACTGACATAAAGATCATTTCCGGAAAATTGTTTAATTTGTTAATTAAACTTATTCGACATTTCGTGCACACGAATGTGTGTCGACCAGCGCAGTTTAACTAATACTAACAAGAGGTGAAAGTCGACCTCCACCACGTGCCGTAACTTGGTAAGAGTGGGACGCACGACACGACAGACGGATTATATTCCGGAATATAATGGCGTTATTTGATTGACCTACGATTGTACTGTGTACATATTATAGAGGAACTGAGATGGAATTTATTCATGTGGCACATATAATAGTATTCAAGTCGCGTTAAGACCGGACCTGGAATGTATTATTAACATCCGGGATCTGTGAATGGCCATAGAATTATCAATATTATATACATTTCGTCGTTTTCTGTTTGAAATAAAGTAACAAATCGTTTGATAAGAATAATATACACGGCAGTGCAATAGTTTATCTTTAAATACATGCCCACAATTTTAAGAAAAAAACCTTGTAGATATTTAGAAATACCCCGTACATATTTGTCGCAGAATATACCTACTTTCAGTGTACCTCCCTTTTAAGTATGTATCTTGTACACCCCACACGTCACGTTCCCATTTACACACCCCAAAATAATAAATCTCCATTTTGTTTTAGTGGTCAAATACCGTGGAGAAAGCATGGAACCGAAAGCCTTGGTTCCTCCCCAGGTCTATCCCGTAAAATACCCACCCCTGAGACGTCACACACTGCCCCTGTAACTGTAAGTATTTGTCTTATTATTAGAGTAGCAAATCGTAATTCACTTCCATAGGCGTGCATGTACAGTGTGAAACAGTCAAATCCCGAGAACCCCCTTTTGGTACGTCTACACTTGTGTCTTTTTCGCGTGCGTCATCATTTTGCATCTAACGCTTGCCTCAGATGTAAGTGAGGAATGCAACTAGCGCATGCACTAGACGAGTTGAACGACGCCAATACACAATTATCCTTATCCAATTTTTCATAATTTCAAAATTACATTTCGAATACTCTTTCATCTACAATATGACTAAAAATACATCCAAATATTTCACCCTGTTAATCGTTGGACTTTGGAAAATAAATGTAAAAATATTAGTTATCCCCAGAAAGTCATACAGTTTGAAAAAAAATTGTTTTGTTTTTGTTTTAAATGTACTACGGCACTGGAGTTCGCCAGTTTGTAAGCTATAGCTAACCGCGAGGCAGTGTGCAGGTCATGGTTCGGATTGGTTCGGCGAGAGTCGCCAGTTGGGTCGAGAGTCACGTGGCTGTCGCGATGGGTGATGCCGATGACGACATAACAGTTGCTTTTCTTCCTAGTGAGTTTGCACACCTACGTACCTGCTGAACGAACGAAAAATCGTAATTTATTTAGTTTTAACCGAGGTTTTAAGTTTTAACCATGCCGAACTTTACTAATCAAGAGTTAACAGACATTGTTCTTTGTTATGGTGCATCTGGAAATAACGCGTTACAGGCCCAAAGAAGGTATCAACAAATGTTTCCAAATCGCCAAGTTCCAGACGTTCGGACATTTGTGTCTACAGTACAACGGTTAAGAGATTATGGAAGTTTCCGCCCCACGGGTGCATGATCGTGGTAGAACAGGTTCAAGAAGAGTAATGGATGCTGAAGAACGAATTTTAGAAGCCGTTGAAGATGACCCATCATTGAGTACTAGGAGGCTTGCCCATCAAGTTAGGGTTTCACAGTTCACTGTCTGGCGAACACTGCGTGAACAAGGACTTTATCCGTATCACGTCCAAAAGGTACAGGCATTACAACCCGGGGACGAATTCCAACGAATGCAATTTTGTGAGTGGTTACTGGAAAAAGTGTAATAACCAACCCAACTTTTTACGTTACGTACTTTTCACGGATGAAGCTGGTTTTACCAAAATGGGGGTTTTTAATATGCACAACACGCATGTTTGGTGCGATGAAAATCCACATGCGTATCGTAATTTTCGAGATCAACGAAATTTTTCGGCGAATGTTTGGTGCGGCATTGTTGGTGATGTTTTAATAGGACCCCACATTTTACCTGACAGGCTGACCGGTAACGGATATTTAAATTGTCTGCAACACGTGTTGCCAAATTTATTAGAAGAAGTGCCTTTAGGCATTTTAAGACAAATGTGGTATCTTCACGATGGTGCTCCACCGCATTTCGCTCGGCAAGTGAGAGACTTCCTTAACGTGGAGTATCCGAATCGATGGATAGGCAGAAATGGACCGATTCATTGGCCTGCCAGATCTCCGGACTTAACTCCGTGCGATTTTTATTTATGGGGACATATGAAGCAACTAGTGTACAGTGAACCAGTGAATTCTATCGAGGAGTTAACAGCGCGAATACGGGTAGCCGCTGAAACTATTCGCGAAGATCCAACTGTCTTTGGTCGAGTTCGGGCTTCCCTAGAACGTAGAGCTCGGGACTGCATAGACAACAATGGGTTGCAGTTTCAGCACTTTCCATGATCAGAAATGTAAGTGTTTACAATGTTTTTTTAACCCGTTTATGATAATTGCTAACTAATGGCAACGTCGCTCCGCCTCCGCCGAGGTCTTCGCCTTAACCGTAGGTATAGGGGGGGGCGAGAGGTTTCACCTTAATAAATTATTTTCACTTCAAATTTTATTTAAACCCAAGAGATATGCTTACTATCTTGTTTTTAAATATAGGTTTAAATATTTGGATGTATTTCTCAGTCACCCTGTATACACGCCGTCGCTTATTCCGCCTTTCTTTTGATTTTTTGATTATTACAAAAGCTGCACTAACACCCAAGTGGCATCTGATACATCCATTTCTGCGCAATTACTTTAAAACTGTAACAGCCCACTAACTTTAAGGTTAATTTTGAAAAAAAAAAACTGGACGTTTTCCACGAAACACCGAACTATTACACTTTTCTCGACGAAGATTAAAACTGAGTTTTAATCTTCTCCTGAAGATGTTAACTTAGTTGGCGAAACGTGCGTCGTGTTGCAGTTCGGTGTTTCGTGGAAAACGTCCAGTTTTTTGTTTCTACGCCGAAGGTTCCAGTACTCCAGTTAATTTTGAACTTAAATTATGCACGTCGACGGGTATATACGGCGGAATGCGACAAGTTGACTGGCGAATTGATGTGGACAGTTAGCTGCATGCGTTTTATGCATTCAACAAAAGGCATGCATTAGAGGCAAGATGAAACGCAAGATGAAATGCAAGTTGAAGCGCAAGTTGAACACGAAAGCGCACAAGTGTAGACGTAGCTTTTGAGTGACAGTTGCAACCCCCAAATTTTCAAGTTGGAAGTAGGGGTTTGTGATTTGAAGGTGAGTGTGAAAGTGAATGAGGGTGGACCTCATTTGAAAGGTATTTTCATCCTCTATTCAGAATTACTATGGTTTTCTCTACCTACTTACTTCTGAATTTCTTCTGTTCCACACTGTATAGAGATTATGTGCATATACCGGGTGGACCATTTTAACCTTTAATAGGAAATAACTCGGCCGGTAAGCGAAAAAAATAAAAAAGTTGTATACAAAAGTTGTTGGGCAAGGATGGGGACGTAGGACCGTAACCTTAAATTTGACCTCGACGTTGACCTTGAGTGTTATTTGAAGGTCAAAACAACTTTTTCTAATGAAAATAACTATTTTTGACCCCGGATTTGACAAGAACGGGAAATTTTACGTCCAAAAATGGTACTTCTCAACAAGGCATGGCAAGGTCGAATGAAGGTCAAATTTTCTAGAATTGTTAAATACGAGGGCTAGCTCGGGATAGAGATTGGAAACAGTAAAATTTTTCTGATTAAAGTTGTCAGGATCGAATAAGGTCACTTCCTGATACCAATGACCTTGACGTTAAACATTTCAAATCAGAGGTCAAAAGTAGGGTTTCACGCTTGATAAATCACTTTGACCTTGAAATAACCTTAAAAACCGAAAAATTTTACTGTTTCCAATCTCCATCCCGAGGTAGCCCTCGTTATTTAACAATTTTTGACCTTCATTCGACCTTGCCATGACCTTGTTGGCAAGTACCATTTTGGACGTAAAATTTCCCGCTCTTTTCAAATCCGGGGTCAAAAATTGTTGTTTCCATTTGAAAAAGTTGGTTTTGACCTTCAAGTAACCCTCAAGGTGTTGACCTTGAGTCGAGGTCAAATTTAAGGTTAAGGTCGTACGTCCCCTTCTTTGCCTAACAACTTTTTGTGTACAACTTTTTTATTTTTTCGCTTACCGGCCGAGTTTTTTCCTATTAAAGGTTAAAATGGTCCACCCTGTATATTTTAGAAAAGCGCGCTGATGACATGTTTGACGGATGAACACTTGCATATATTCGAATATATTCGAACGGATTTTGGGCAAGGTCCTCCGAAATGCCAATTTTAGGAAGAAATTGCCCCAAAAACGGCTCAATTTGTGCCATTTTGCTACTTTTACCAGACATATCATTTCGAACGTATTTTGACCCACTGATCATTATGGTTTATCTGAATGTGTCTTACACATGTCAATTTATCGTAAAGTCTAAATTTTGTCTTTGAATAACCTCATAAATTACACAGGCCCACAAAAAAAAGTGTCTGGTTCTGGGATGAAGACTAACTTTTTTCGTATGCATTTTGTGTCACTGAATCCGAATTCATCATAAAACATAGGGGTTCCGCAGCTAATTTTGAAGATAACCTCAAAAAAACTGTCGAAAACGACGTGTTTCGGGTAAAAGCTTGAGAGGACCAAAAAAATGCCCACAAAAATAAAGATCTGGTTCTGGGATGGAGACTAAGTTTTTCTTATAGTATTCTTTGCCGCTGAATCCGAATTCCTCATAAAAAAAATGGGGGTTCCGCAGCTAATTTTGAAGATAACCTCAAAAAACTGCCGAAAACGATATGTTTCGGTGGTAAAAGCTTGAGAAGAACAAAAAACATATTTGCTTTACATCAAAAACACTTTGTTTCTACGTATTTTGGCCTGCGGAATCCGAATTTGCTCTGAAAAAAAAGAGGTTTGACCAACGGATTTTGGAGATAACCTCAAAAACTGCTGAAAACGACGTTTTTTTGTAATAAAAGCTTGAAACGGGACTATGATTCGCGTCACATATAAAATACCGTATTCCTATGTATTTTAATTCCTTAAACCCGAATGTGTTATGAAAAATTTGGTTTAAAAAGTGAGTTTCAAAGATCATCCTCAAGAATATGTAAAAATTGCGTTATTAACGGTAAAATCTTGAATAACGTGAATTAAATCAGTCTAAAATCAAGACTAAGTGGAAACTCTTTAGTAATTACATGAACATACTTGCATTTGATTTTCTGGAATTCAGACTACGCAAATAACTTAAAACAACAGCAAGCTGAAGACAAATCTGAAGATTGTTGTATCTCTGAGAGCGGAAATCTGGGAATATTCTGGGATTCAGCGGCACAAAATACATAAGAAAAAGTTAGTGTCCATCCCAGAACCAGTTACTTTTTTTTGTGGGCATATTTTTGGTTTTCTCAAGCTTTTACAACCGAAACACGTCGTTTTCGACAGTTTTTTGAGGTTGTCTTCAAAATTAGCTGCGGAACCCCTATTTTTTATGATGAATTCGGATTCAGCGGCACAAAATACATATGAAAAAGTTAGTCTCCATCCCAGAACCAGACACTTTTTTTTGTGGGCCTGTGTTATCTATCTACAGTTCTCCAATATTTTATTCAGACATTATTTCCAATATTTGGACAAACTGAGTCAGAATGTCTTGACCAATCTTCATCTCAATCCTTGAATTTCTGAATAATATACAAACACCGTGATGTTCAGCGGGTCAAAATGCCTCGGAAATTATACAGCTTGTCAAAATAACACTGTTTAAATGTGGCACAGAAATTGAGTGTATGAGAACAAAGATTTAAAAAAACTGAAAAAAATGGTCATTTCCTTAGAGCTCTAGTCTGTTTTGGGTGCAAAATAGGGCCCAATAAGCCCCGGAATGATCCCGGGGCTTCAGTTCCCCTAAAAATATAGGATAACACATGATATTATTTTACACATTATCAGGAGTATATTTACTAATAGGACAAAGATTTGTGATTTTCCGGCAGTTTAGGCCAAGTTGAGAAAACAAAGATCTTTATTCTTGGTAGTCAAGGGGTTAAATCTAAATAGGAAGCAACAACATGCTGTGTCACTAGCCCAAGCGTGGTCGGATCTGTTGTAGGAGAAAAAGTGAAGCGAAATGGCGGGAGTGGGGAAAGAATACAAGCTCCACCTACTTAAACAGGGCCGAGTTCAGGGAAATCAAAAAACGCCTATGCAAATTGTGAATTTCAATAATAAACATGTTTTACATTGAAATAGTTGAGGATGAGCGGGAAATAAGTCTTGCCTCATTGAGCTTAATAGTTTTATTGTTAGAATTTGCTTTCGGGATCAACATCTGGTAGTTGCCGACTTTGTTGGACCTATCAGAGTATGTATAGTCACAGTCTATTCTACACGTTCTAGATAATGACACTATATTTGTCATTTGTTTTGGTTAGTCTTCTGAGACTACTACAGCAAAAGACCTTCAAAAGAAACTTATATTACTAAGAAATTTAAGTTAACTAAACGATTTTTGCCAATTTTAATTTTCAAAATTACAGTTTTTTTTTAATTTTACTTCAACATTTCGCTTCTGATTTTTATAATTGCTTTCGATTTTACTTCGACGATGATTTAAGGTATCACAGGCTTTGAGAGCGCGTTTTATCCGAATTGGAGCCTGGAAAAAGCTCCCCCACGACAGCAGGGCAACGAATACAACGAATACTGAAGATCGAGAGCGTTTGAGCGCCTTTTGAATAGAATAGTCAGCTGCCCTTATGTCAGACAGGGATAATTAAAAGAGACGGTGATATTTTCGTTTCAGAAAACATCTATTTTGCCAGGACGCAATCGATAGTGCTCAACTTTATTAATCATGAATTTTCTCTGTATAAAGAATTGTTTATTGAATGGTGAAAGTAAAACTTCCTAAGTTAGTTTAGGTATACCTATATTTATTTAAAATAAATAAAATTGCTATATTAGGTTAAATTCGACTAAAGGACATGTAAAAAATTGATTAAAGAACATGTAAAAAATTGGGTGTCTTGGGATATTTGATTAGCTTGATATACTAAAAAAAAAAAAAAAAAAAAAAAAAAAAAGAGATATGTAACTGCAAATAATGAACAGTCAAGGATGTTATTCGTTTTTTTAACGTCAAAGTATTCCAAAGAACTCCTGAAAAATTGAAACCGCTACGACTTTTTTTCATTGTATTTAGAATGGTTGAAATTGACAATTTTTGCTAAAAATTAAGTTAAGAGAGAATATTCCTTTTCTTATTCTTTTTTTGGCGTTTTTTTAGCAATAATCAATGTTTTTTATCAAAAGAATTAACTATTGAAAAAAACTTTTTTTTCAAGTTTTTCAAAATTTCTGAAAACTAGAAAATTGGAGCTTCAATTTGCTTTTTCTTTAATTGCTCTGTGACCATTTTTCACCAAGTTACAACCTTTTGAAAATCACCTAAATATTTATATTTTTTATATACCCTAATTTTTGCAACTGGTGTATATTGAAAATAAACTGGTTGGTTATTATTGTACTTCAGGCCGAAAATAACATACGAGGTGTGGCTATTAAATAACCGAACTGATGCTGCTACCACCGCGCTGCGAGCGTTTCGCGATAAGTTTGAACAGAACTGTGTCTGGTGATACTTTCCCCACCCTGAGCTCGCTGAACAAGCCAGTGAGTCGGTCAGATTGACTGTAGCAGTCATTTGAATTAGTGTACGCACCAGTGACGCGTCGAAAAAATATTAAGTGTTCAGATGGAGTAACGGGTTAATCTCAAGTTTCTTGTTAAACTGGGGAAAAGTTTTACATAAGCTTGTGCAATGTTAAAAGAAATGTACGGGAATCATGTGTATCCAGCACACAAGTTTTTGAATGGTTTGAACGGTTTAAAGAGGGGCATGGAAGGACCGAAGACGATCCGCCCCCCGGACGGCCTTCAACGTCAAAAACGGACGAAAAAAATGGTAAATTAATCCGCGAAAATCGTCGTATAATTATTCGACGGCTTGCTGAAATAACAGAAATCGACAAAGAATGTGTTCGCCAGATTTTGCAGAATCGTTCAACATGGTAAAGTTTGCGCAAAAGGTGCCAAACTCCTCACTCCTAAGCAAAGGAATCACGAATGAACATTTGTCTGACATTCTAAACAACATTGACGCTGATCCAGGCTTGTTAGACACGGTGACACTGAAGGGGACAAGATTCGAAAGTGTGGAAGCGGTTAAAACAAAAGCGACGGAAGTTCTAAACCAGCTGACAGTAGCGGACTTCCAGCACTGCTTCAGCAATGGAAAAGTCGTATGGAGCAGTGTAGAGATCGTTAAGGGCAGTACATTGAAGGCGAAAAAGTTGCTTCTGTAATTTGTAACGAATAAAAAGTGTTATGACAGCAGTTCGGTTATTTAATGGCCACACCTCGTATACCCAAACATCCGATCAGTCTTTTACATATACAATATACCTACTCTATGCAAAACCATTTCGGCGGGGGAGCTTTTAGAGATATTAGAAACGTAGGATGGGGATGAGAGTAAGAATAATAATTGCTGTTTGCTTTGTAACGGAGTTTCGTGCTGCCTCGGAGAATAAATATTTACACGGCACACCTTCTTAAGTTATTGTGCTCACCTAATAATAATCAAGTGTGCGGGGAATCGAGGATCAAATCGGCTTTAATTAATTACAAAAGGGCAATAGGGACAGCAACCTCGACCGAAAATGTGCGATTTTACTCAGGATAATGATAAAAGCAACGTTTATGGACAGGCTGATATTAATTGGTTTTTAATAATACTAACTAAAAGGAACAAATTTATAAAAATATTTTTTTATAATTTATTGCTTAGATATTAATATAGACCAAAAATATTTGTTTTTGTCTACGACCGTTAGGTCAAAATTAAGTTTAAATGATTCTTAACAGCATTCAACTGTCTTGACATATGCTAATTCCATGACACACTTGACTCGTCTAGCAGTTCTCAAATTCAATATTTTGCTCAACTTTCAGATCATATAGAAAGAAACACATTGTATATTTTTTGTTCAAATTTCGCATTTGGGGGTTTTGAGGAGTCCTGATGAATGGTATGGATTCAGATTTTAAATAAAAAAATCGCTAAAAATGGTTATATTGATTTTCGAGGGTATAAAAAAAATCGTAACAGGCCTTGGGACTATGGCATTTTAAAAGCGACTGTAGGGTCAGAAAAGCAGTTGTCGATGCCCTTTAAAAAAGTAGAAGTAATGTATCAATGAAAATTTTGTTGCAATAATACTATTGTTTAAAATTTCTGATACGTCGAGTTTTTCAGTACAGTCTACATTTATGTACATATATTAGTCTGTATGTTATTATTAGTCATTTTAATTTGCAATACGTTTTTGTTAAGGTCCTTAATGTTCTGATACGAATTTTTAGGTGTTTCAGATATTTCGCCCCCGATATTGATAACTAATAAACGGGTTTCGTAAACAAGGGCAAAAAATTTTAGAAATAGCAATAACACGTGCATTGTCCTCTGTAGATGTAAAAAATAACAATATACTGATCTTAGTGACAACAAACAGCCGTTAGTGATACAAACAACTGGGCAAAATTCGTGAAAATAATGTGCATGGTGTATCGTACGATCATTTTCCTTATATATAACCAAATATACAGGCCAAATCACTCACGATTAACGAGAATAAATGCAGAAAGACTACTGCAGGTCGTGGCAACGTATGTTCAAGCAGTGAGGACAGTCGGTATTTCTGAATGGCACAAGCAATAGGTATGTATAGTCCTTCTATTTTTAATCGAAAATGATAAATACGCCTGGGGAACAAAAAAAAGCGGCGGAACTTTATGATTCCATGGGCGTGCATCTATCTTTTATAAATTCGAAAATTGTGAAAGAATTTTTTGTCATTCAAATCAATATAGGAGATTAAAATTATCCTGCATACAAAACTCTTAATATTTGTAATATAATTTGCTGTAAATAATGCTCATTTAGCCAGACAATCTCAAAAAATTGTCTGTTTTAATAAACCTAGCTGAAATACACGTCATTGGCATCTTAAACAAGTCAGAATTCCTAATGTCGTAAATCATTTTAACGACGTCGTAAAAATTGTATGGCACAGTGAACCGAATAAGTATTCAAGGAATATATTAGACGCAAAGCACAATAGTCTAATGGATCGTTGGCCGGTGTTACCGCCAGCAGCGTTGCCGGCTCTTCAAAATTTTCTTAAGTATAGTAATATACCTAAAGCTGTTTTAATTTATAATTATTTTTTTCCAGCAATTTTAATGCTGACTAATAAAATTATATCCATGATTTTTTTTATATTTCTAAACTATCTTTCTAAGAACGGCCCGAACTGACAGTTTACTGAAGTATAATTGTATAGTGAGCTTAGCAATTTTAGAAAATATATCTGACAACCTTGCTTTTTTCTACCTACTTTCAATTTAGAATGGAAATTGTATACATACATTATTAACATATTTTTACTCCTGTCTATTTGATCTCTCATTTGTAATCTTCCGTCAATAACATAACTCCGACTGACAGAAGTCCGGCCCTGCGTTACAGCGCACGTTCTAATAGCAATTATGAATAACATGAAAATGTCCTGCTTGAATAACGCAAAAGAATGTAAAACATAAAAATTGCCCTTTTTCACTTTTAGATTAGAACATAGAGCCGACAAAATTGGAAAATAGATCCATTTTTACCTCACGAAAAAACTCCAGAATCAATTAATCCATTATTGTTTTACAAGGGACGTACAGTTTTACATTTAAATTACATGTATCGCAAGTGCAAACATAATCAGTCTCTCATTTTTTTCTGTATCCACTACAGCAAGACACACTGTTGTATTTCGGGTAATATGGAGGCCAGGAAGTCGTAAAACAGAGTTATAGGAATATTATTTTGTAACGGGTTTTATAAAACATTACTAAATGTAGAGGGTCCGCGGCATTTTAAACAGGCGTTGTACGCGATAACGATCCAATTTCTTTCCTACCGGAGACAACCAAAAAGCGTTGTAACAACATACGAGGTGTGTAAATTAAGTAATGAGCAACGTAGCACCCGATCTAGCAACACTGCTGATACGGGACTTGGAAGGGCGGTAGGTTAACATGTAATGCACCTTCGGCACAAGTTTGAACTTGCTGTTAAAGTCATTTGTTTGTTCTTTGTGACTGTTTTCGTAAACCGTTTTTTTCTAGTGCGTTTTAAAAACAAGCAACCAAGGTGTGCTATTAAGTTTTGCTTCAGACTTGGATACAGCGCAACGGATACTTTTGCTTCAACACGCCTATGGAGACAGTGTTTTTTCAAGAGCCCAGGTAGTTTCGGTGGTTTAAGACATTCTCAGAAGGAAGAGAGTCGATTGAAGATGAACCAGGCAGTGGAAGGCCTTTATGTTCAAAAGCCGATGAAAATGTCGATATAATACGGGATCTTGTGCGTTCAGATCGTCAGTTGACGACAAGAATGATCGGGGACGAGTTAAATTTGAATCACACCCCTGTTCATCAGATTTTTACTAACGAATTGGGGATTAGAAAAATCTGCTCAAAAAGTTTGTCTTGACTTTTTTAGAATCTATTGAAAATGCACATTTTAAGGAACGTGCCATTACTGGTGATGAGACTTGAGTGTTTGAATACGACCCGCAAAACAAGCGCCAAAGCATTGAATGGCACACTTCAAGCTCTCCAAGACCCAAAAAAGCAATAATGAGCAAGTCAAAAATCAAATTCATTCTGATTTGCTTTTTTGATAGCCAGAGAATTGTCCACAAAGAGTTTGTGCCTCCAGGTCAAACAGTTAATCAACACTTTTACAGGCGTTCCTAAATACTTCAAAAAGGGTCATGCATGTGAGACCAACTGGCATCACGACAATGCGCCTTGTCACACAGCCATATCAGTAAACGAGTTTTTAGCCAGTAAAACATTCATGTGGCTCCTCAGCCTCCTTATTCGCCTGACTTCAGTCCTTGTGACTTTTTCTCTTCCCGAGATTGAAAAATCACCACAAGGGACGTCATTTTGGGACCATAAAAAACATTCAAATGGATGTAACCGACCAGCTGAAGGCTATTCCTGATGAGCACTGCTATGAGGAATAGAATAACCGTCTCCAGCGCTGTGTGACTTCCCAAGGAAGTTATTTTGAAGGAGACAATACTGAATTGAAATTCTATTCAAATAAAAAAAATTGAAAAAAATAGTCTCATTACTTAATTTACACACCTCGTAAGTCTCCTTATGCCGAGATTATAGCCCATAATTTTAGAGTCGGACGTATTTATTTCTAGCAGAGAAAAACCATTTGGAAAAGTACTCATCGTGAGTGTTTTTAACAATCAGAGAACTTAAACATAAACGTCCAGAACGTCCAAAAACAAAAAAAAAAAAAACTACAATTTCGACCCTTCCGAGCACTATGAAAAAAATTGCAGCGTTTCAGAAATTATCAGGGTTCCTTTGGGGAACTTCAAGGTTGAAAAGTTGTAGTCAGTATCCTTAGTCTAGCCACTATTTACATTTTTTTTTGTCTTGCCAATCAACAATTTCCCTTCGAAAAATTTTTTTTTTTTTTTTTTACCAAAAACCTATCACTACAACTTGTAGATGATACTTTGCAGTTTTCGAAACCCTACTTTAATTTTCTGTACGTTAATTATTTCCCGAGTAATTAATTATCAAAATCAATAATGACTTTTTTGCTTTGAACGGCGATAACTCAGCCAAAAATCATCATACAGAGCTCGAAAACAGGTAAAATTAAAAATAATTAAAGCATCTAAAAGAGCTTTATGATGAAAATTATGAAACAAATGAAACAAATTTATTGAAATCTGTGTGGACCTTTTAAAAGACAAACATGTCAGCAAGATGTTTTTTTTATTATTAGTCAATCATAAAAACTGATGCTAAAAAAAATAAACTCAAAATCCAAAAACTAGAAACTTCTTTTCTCTACGAACGTTTTTCCTCAAGTTACAGCTTTTTGAAAATCACCTAGAAACATTCGATTTTTTTTATATCCCTTATTTTCTGCGTCTAGTGTATTAGATCATTGAGATCATATCCAAATGTCACACTTTTAAAAACGTGTTGTTTTTTAGAAAAATTAGTTGTCATTCCATTGGCAGCGGTTTTTAAATTAAGGAGACCACATTATATACTTTAATAAAAATTATTAGACGTTTGTACGAGGGGAAACTAAAAAACGAAACAGTTCTAAATACTTTCGGCGCCGTTTTTGCCAAGCTTACTTATCTGTTTCTAATTTTAAGTGCCCGATATTACGTGTAGCCCCTATTAGATAAAAAAGCATTTTCGAATAAAGAGAACCATTTACTAAACACTTTATTTAATTTAAGATACCTGTTACATTAAAGGGAGAAATTAATGAAGAAGACGATCTATCATATATCGCTGACGACTACTACATATAAAGGAAATGTCCTTTGGGACCGAAAGTCACTTTATTAATACAATTTAAGAGCCTGCGGTCAAGGTTCATACGTCTCTTCTTTCACAGAGATGAATTTTAGTAATTTGGTGGACAGAATTTATATTTCCCAGTAGTAAAAATAACTTATATGGCACATCTCAAGCAACTTTGATGGCCTACAACCAAAACACACTCGAAAATGTATGTACATACCTAATGGCTAATTCAAATATAAAATAATGATTACCATAATTTCAACAATTAAAAATACTTTGAATGATAATTAAAAAATATGCCTATACAGATAATAGTTCTAACCTTTTTAAGGAAAACAAACTTTTAAGGTGAAATTGATGTTTGAAGAAAACCCGTAATAGCAAAGAAGTGACAAACACAGTTTTTAGAAATATCAAATTGTGTTCGAAATAATTAGTTTTTGTTTTGTTATAAAGGGTGGGCGATCTGGTTGGTTCTTTTTAAACTGAGTGTTATTTCTCCATTGCCGACACTGACATTGATAGATATTGGAGAAAGCCCGCTGGAAGAAATGGATCATTTTACGCTTGAACAACGTTGGGAAATTTTGAAAAATTATTTCCAAAGTGAATGCTGTGTTGCAGAAAGTGAGAAAATTGGAACATTTTTGGTCGAAATGAAGCTCCGTCAGCGCCTGGTATAAGAAAGTTCTAAAGGAAAGTTCGTGAAACTGGCATGCTTATGGATAACAGAAGTCATCCACGTGCTCGTCCGGTGCGCACAGCTGAAAGAATTGCTGATGTTGCCCAATGTGTGCGTGAAAACCCAAGAACCTCAACTCGTCACAAAGCACAACAACTTAATGTCAGTCGCACTTCTCTGAGGAGAATATTGCATAAAGACCTCGGATTATTTGCTTACAAGTTGCAACTTACTCAAGAGGTAAAGGAAAATGACCATCCACTTCGTTATCGCTTCTCCGTGTAGGCTTTAAATGAGTTTGAAAATGTCGCCGATTTCAATTGAAAAATCATTTTTTCGAATGATGCTAATTTTCATCTTGGAGGACATGTTAATAAACAGAACTGTAGGATTTGGGGTTCCGAAAATCCACACGTAGTCAATAGAGAAGCCAATGCATCCTGTAAGAGTGACTGTTTGGTGTGGGTTTTGGAGTGGTGGCATCATTGGTCCGTACTTCTTTCAAAATGAAGAGGGTAATAGCGTTACAGTAAATGCAATACGTTACAGAGACATGTTAACTGATTTTTTATGGCCGCGATTGGACAATTTGGACTTGGACGAGATTTGGTTCCAGCAGGATGGAGCAACGTGTCACCCAAGCCGTGAAACCATCGATCTTTTGCACACTAAATTCGGTAACCGTGTTATCAGCAGTTTTGGAGACATTAACTATTTTTTATGGCGACATGTTAAGGACCGTTGTTACTCCAACGATCCACAAATAATTCACGCACTGAAGGAAAACATCAATCCAGTTATTCGTGCAATAGAGCCACAAATAATCGAAAATGTACTGCAAAATTGGGTAAAAAGAATGAACTACTGCCAAATCAGCCGCGGCAGCCATTTAACTGAAATTGTTGGAAATAATGGGCTTACTTTCTTATAACGGGCTTACTTTCTTAAGTAAAGCAACAATAATTTAAAAATATTCAACGATGTAGTTTTAATAGCAATTTTAGTAATCTGATGGCCCACCCGTTATTTTAGGTCCGGGAATAAACAACAACTATTTGATTTTTGACGTTTCGGAGATTTATTTCGCCTTCTTCAGGACTTACTAGATTATGTATGTAATTATAACTAAAATGTAAATACTAAAAACTTATATTACATACATAATTATGTACAAAATTGTGGTAATCCCTGAAGAACAAGAAATAAATCTCCGAAACGTTGACAAAAATCAAATAGTTATTGTTTATTCCCGTACCTAAACTTCAGCAAACCAAAAACTAATAAAGAAGACTGTCGCCAAATTCCCCACAGATAAAAAATAATGTGTATATTACATTGTATATATATATTCGTGAGTTTATTGCAGAAACCCGTTAAGTCCATATTTGACCAGACTAGAGATATCTGAACTATTAAGCCAAAAATTAGTAGAATAATGAAAATAATTACAATGCAATTTGTACTGTCCTTTAAATGAGCTTTTTTGTTTTTCCTAAACTAAATACCTTGAAACGAAGCTTGAAATGTTTATGATATATCTTTGAAATATTGAGATGCAATTTGTTTTGGGCATTACTCTCGTCGCTATCAAAAAAATAACGCAAAGCTATTTTTTTTTCAAAATTGTCCTTGGGCTAAAAACAAATTTTCTTGGCTTAATTAATGCCTGTATCATTTAGCCTGATTCTTTAGTTTCATATTGGTATTTTTTTTGTTTTCTGTGCGACTATTTGTTGCTGAAATATTGAATAAAAGTAATGTTAAAGCATTGTTTTGGCAAATTTTCACTTCAATATTTCAAAACTAGACGTGTCAAACTTCAAAATGCTTTTTTTTTTAATCTCAGTGCTACCATTGTTCACGAAGTAACAGCCTTTTAGAAATCACTAAGAAAATGTATAAAATTTTCTGCCCCCTTATTTTTTCAATTAGTATATTAGGGTATTTTTGAAGTTCTAAAATTTCCTCCGTGTAAATAACAAAACGGCTGTCTGGTACATGGTCTAGCCAGTATATGTACATTTAAACCAGTCAGCAGCAGATAGAAGTTAACTGTTGCTGGAATTAACTAGAAACCCTTTTAATTCTCTGGCAATATTTCCCATTGTTCCCTTATCTCTCTCAATTTCACTCCAGAATATCGAGTTCAGTAACACTACTAGAGCCACACATTCATACAAGAGCGTCATCATCACTTTCAATTTGGAGAACGCCATTTATTGATTTTTACGAAGGTTTTAAATAACGAATGATGATATGAAGAGCGTTACCTGTCTGTACCTATTTATCAGAACTTTTATATAGGGTCAAACACAGTGGCGGCTCGTGGGTGTGTTACATGGGTGGGCACAGGGTGTGGCAGTAGGATTACTTATTAGCTACCAATGGCGCCGCAGGCGAACATTTTTAAAATTTTCAAGGTCATGCGTTTTAATGACACCTCAGAATTTCAATGAAAAATTCTTTTATACAAAAATATAGACTCACAAGAATAATTTTTGGGATTTGGTAGCTTTTTGAAATAATATTTAGTCACGAATATTGAGGGCTTAAATATATTAAAATAATGGGTGGCAACATGTGAAACAAATTTGATATGGGTATCACCGTTATTTGTAGAGGAAATCAGCTCACCTGTCCTTATTGTTCACAAAAATGTTAATCGCCTTTTCATTAAAGTCCCGGATTTGTTTCACAAAATTTAATACAATTAATTATTTGGTTTAAATATGTCTGATTTTATCCACATTTTCATTGTGACGTCTTATATTTTCACGATAAGCACTATCAAGCTGTTGCCTTATGTCTACCTTTCCCAAACTAAAATCTAAGATGTTATGTAAGTCGTGTATGGTTCCCTTATTTGTAAAAAACTCACCTTCCTTATTTCACAAAAAAATCCCTTTTCATAAATCGTTTTCAAAAAATTTAATACAATTAATTTTTAAATATGTCTGATTTTACCACATTTTCATTGTGACGTCTTATATTTTTCACGATAAGCACTATAAGCTGTTGCCTTATGTCTACCTTTCCCAACACACTAAAATCTAAGATGTTATGTAAATGGCTAGCGTGTTTCTTAGCTCGTTCATTTAAATGTTTTAAATCACTCACCCCTTCTTGAGTCCATGCACTATGGTTGCCACCCATCACTAAACAAATAAAACAAAACAGTTTGTTTCTTTTAGGACACATAACCACTTAAATCTGTCGTAGATACTACTATTACAATTTCGTGAATAATTTCACGATTTTCCTACGTCTGTTTTGGAAATAATCAAATCGGGTATCGGCCTTCCTAACCGTTTAATTTCCGTTCGGATCTCGTATGTAATATCTTTATTAGTCAATAAAAAGTCCACCGAATTCATTTTGAAACGTTTCACAATCAAAAACAGTAAAAACACACTTCTCAGCGAAGAAAATAAACAATCACTAAAAAAGGTCACTCAACAAGTGTGACCCGTTCAGCTGATTTTCGAACGATTTAACGACGTCTGTCTGCTGCAATCGTCTCCAGTTACATTACCAGTCACCGAAAACGCCCGATTAAAAACGAGGGCTGGGATACTGTGTGCCCTCGTCCACGCGCGCGAAATCGAGGAATTCAGACTACGGTGGCTCGGTGCTCGATCGATAGTATGTCATATATATAGTGATAAAAATCATTATTTGTGGTATAAAAGGAATAATAATTAGAATCTGAATAGTTTGTCGTTTACAATTAATTGATATTATTGTAACAGTAATTTATAGTAAATTAAGATACAGAAATATTTTCTATTGAAATCTTTGCTGGGCACATGCCCCTGTGTCCTTTATCATCAGCCGCCACTGGTCAAACAAAACGATTTGTAGTTGATAGTTGATAGTTACGTACTGTTAAAAAGTTTAACCATTCCTTTATCAGACTGTAAAATTTCTGTAATTGTTAGGTAACAGTTCTAAACATTTGTCTCTAAATTTAGAAATGGGTTTCTATATAATTTAAGAGGTTACACCTATTTGATTTTTTTTGTTTTTATTGGCTTAAATGACGTAAAAACAACCCAAAAATGATATCAAATAGCAACCAGGCTCCAATTTTTTTTAAATTACCCTTAGAGCTAAATTTCTGAATTAATTTCTGATGCTCCGAAACGCTTTTGAACACTTGGCGCGTTTATAATAGCAGTTTGGAGTCGCTTAGCGCAGTCAGTACTTTTATAAATGTTACTCATACTAAGTATAGATGGCGCTGGTGCAGGTGTACTCAAAGGACCCCGCACAAAATAATAGGATTTCTGACCTCACTAAAACCTTCTGAAATTTTGATATGTTGCAGGTTTGACCCTCCATGGGCACAAGACCCAAAAATGGACAGATTTTGAGATATAGAGATTAGAAGGGCATTAATTGCCTCTACGAGTGCCGTTGTGTGTGAATGAGTGTGGGTGTAGCTGTGAGGCTTTCTCTTTTGATTTATGGTTAGTGTTTGGGAGTTCGCGGGAGTTTTCACTATGCTCTTACCCAACGTTTACAAACAAACGTCGGGATTTCCCCTATCCACCACCTGGGGACGCGCCACGTCGAGGTTCACCTCCCCGCCCTCTTAGACAATGAAGAAGGTTCGTGGTGTGTGTGGGGGGGGGGGTTGAATATACCCAAAAAATAGTTAATTAAAAGTTGAAAACGGTCAAATTTTTGAAAAATTAAGGCCACGTTTTGATTAAATTCTATGTAAAGTAAAAAAAAATCTTCTAATTTCAAATATAAATAAAAAAAAACACAAATAAAATTCTTTTTGTGTGTGTGTGCATGTGTGTGTGAAAAAAAAATTCAATTTTCGAAAAAAGGTTTTTTTGATTTTTTTTTTTAATTCCAACGGTATTAGCGGAAAAAATTGTGAGAAGGCTCGAAACAATCTTTTTTTCACTTTAGCCATGATTAGGATATGTTGAAGCTCAAAAAACATTGACCCTTTAATTTTTTTCAAAAGTTTGACCGTTTGCAACAAGAAAACAGTTCGTTAGATCGTAATGTATTTTTGCATGGTTTTTGGGGGTATATTCAACTGTAAAAGGCACACGCAACATTAGTCGTTTCATGAAGATTTGAATTTCAGCCGTTGATGTTCTGAAAAACCATCAATTACCCGTTTTTTCCTTTTTTTTTCAAATTCATGTCAAGGATAAAAAAAATGTCTCCTCAAAAATCGAAGCAGAACCTTGTAGGATGTTTATTCCAGTTTTCAGAACTGCCCTTAGATTTTCTGTGCTACCGTTGGTTGCTGAGATATCGTCGGTCAAAGACAAAAGGGTCCTTTTTGATTTAAATAATAATAATAATAATAATACTCACCCTATAATTACTCCGAAGAGTAACCCCTTAGGTCCTCTCAGGGACCTGTGCGGGAAGGAGTGGCTATTATTATTATTTTCCATGGCGCACTGGGAGCGACTTAAGATTATTTCGGTAACGCATTTGCTTTACAGTTCTGAGGAAACCCAGAAAACTCAGAACATTACCAAATCTAGGGCATGTGCGGTTGGATTGGCATCTATGCATCCACACCTATACACTAGTGTATTAGTGGTTGCATATCAAGCCCTGACGGAGAAAGCGAGGCAATTAAAAATCGCTACCCCGGCCGGGACTTGAACAACGCGCACAGAGGTATCGCGACTGGAAAGACGGCGCTTTAACCCACTCGGCTACCCGTGCCCTTTAAAGTTCGATATCTCAGCAACAAATGGTCGTATCGAGATTAAAAAAAAAAGCAAGCAAATTGAAGCTGAATAAACAAGCTATCCGGTCCATACCATGGCTAAGTTAGAACATTTTTTTTCAAGCTAGTGAACTTGAAAAAAAGAAGCAAAAAAAATCGCAATTTTTTTTCTCACACTACTTCCTCAAATTGCGCGAAACATGTAGCTCTAAAAAAATTTTTCGCCGAAATATCTCAAAACTAGAAACTTGAAGCTTCAAAATGCTTTTTTTAGACCTCGATAAGACCATTTTTCACCGAGATACAGCACTCTGAAAAATCAGCTTGAAACGTGTTTTTTGCAAAAATATATTTATGTAACCATATCAACGTTGGCTGACGTGGCAATGTCGTCTGGATGCGGCTTTAGCAACAGTTGCCACTGAAGCCCTTACCTTGCGATGCGAGTCATAAACACTGCTGTAAATAATCAAAGCCGTTAGAGGCGATGGGGTTACGTCGATGGTGGCTATTGCCGAGGGGAAATCCACCAGGATACTGTTTCGCCTGTTTTAAGGGTGCAATACACATTAACAGGGACTAACCGGAGGTGTACTTCAGGGAGACGAGGATAGAACAGAAGCGTAATTCGAGACCAGACGCTTAAAGATCTTTTTTTAAACGATTTTGTACAGGGTAGAAAGGAAATATGTTAATCTGTAGTTATACGGCATATTTCCTATTATCTACAGACTTACTTGTACAACAGATCGAAAGGCAATATCTCACAATGCAGGGTGTGTCTAAATCTTCCCCTAAAAAGTTACCTCCCTCCATAAATTCTGAAAAAAATTGTTTTTCTTTTTATCTTCCCTGTACGTTAAGCTAAAGAAATTTCTTATTCTTTCAATTGTTTCTATGCATTGTAAACAACCGGCAACTAGATCTTACGGCAAAATACCCTCGCGTTAAACAGCTCGTCTTTTTGAAAATGCATTGCAGTACATTTACTTTGTTTTCTCATTAATCTCTAACTTTTCGAAAAAACTTGAAAAGATCAAAAAGATAGTAAATGAATGGGATTTTAAATGTAAAAAGTTTTGTCGAAAAACTAGTTATAAGAAAAAACATCTTAGGGGTGGATTATTTCAACCCATTAGAAAAATATTACAGGGGTGAAAAAATTTCAGAAAGTGTAGTTTTATTAACAGATACTGTTCACCAAGTTTCGTTTCTTTAGCTTAATACACAGGGAAGATAAAAAAGAAAAACAATTTTTTTTAGAATTTATGGAGAGGCGTAACTTTTCAGGGGAGGGTGTTTTCAAAAAAAATTTATACCGAAAACCCCCCTTAAGTTTCATCGGAGAATCACCTCTTAAATAGTTTCGATGTTATTTAGATACAGCCTGTATATGTATCGCCAAGTCCCTGAGCAGTGTTGCCAACTCTTCGAAATGGAATTTACCACAAACACGGTCAGTAAATTTCTTGTTTTTCCCACGAGTTCTTAAAATATGTGTATACAGGGTCGCCCATCGCCAATAGTCAAAATTCGGTGGGAAGGGAGATTACTAATAAAATGAGAATAACATTTTTCTAATATTTAAACAAAGAAATATCTCTAAATATATTAGCTAATATCTAATATTATTTTTATTTTTAAAAGAGTACAAACTTTGATTATGCAAATTCAAATGCACTTTACTAATATTTAAGTTTGTACAATCCAGATTTTTTGACTGCAAGGAGCTTCGAAAGACAGTCACAGCATTCAAGGTTTCATTGGATAAAAAGGTTTCTTTTCTTATTTTTTACGTCTGTTACAATGGAAAAAATCCTTTCAGCTCCTGCATTAGAATGGGGCAAAGACAATACTATTTTAGCGACAGTACTTAAATTTCTGCATTAGATTTATTTTTTTTGCTGGGAAATACGTACAAGATAACTATTTTTTTTACGAATTTACATGAATTTTGGAATTCCCCACGAATATGGCGTTTTTGGTTAAAATATCCCCTTTCCCTCTGGACCTCGAAATTTCCCACAAATCGGGAACTTTCCCACGAGTTAGCAACACTGTCCCTGAGTTCTTGGAGATACCACCGTGTCATAAGCGACTGATAATCAGTCCGGGTGGATCAGTCCTGATGAAACAAACCTATAACCAGTTGACTACTCCTGCTGATATCCTGGATAATAATATCCTGGAGCCGCCCCTGGTAAAGTAGCCATCTATTATTAACATCCTAATCAGTATACTCAATATCATCAGTAGAGTCCGGAAGAGTGTGCTACAACACAGGGTCGGACTCTTAATCCGTCATGTCATTGACGGAAGGGCCAAAAAGACGGGAGTAAAAATGTGTTAATAATGTATACCTATCGCTTGTGTCATTCAGAAACACCGACCGTCTTCATTGCTTGAGCGTACGTTGGCATAGCCAGTAGTCTTTCTGCATTTATTCTCGTTAAACGTGAGCGATTTGGCCTGTATATATGGTTGTAGAGGGAAAATGATCGTTCCACATCTACTGAAGGTAAAGGTGCAAATTCAAAATATTATTTTCACGTATTTCGCACAGTTTTTTGTATCACTAACAGTTATTTGTTGTCACTAACATCAGTACCTACATAATTATTTTTTACATCTACATAGGATATTGCACATGTTACTACTAGTTCTATACTTTTAACCCGTTTACTAGCTATCAGTATCGGGGGCGAAATTTCTGAAACACCTAAAATTCGTATCAGAACATTAACGACCTTATTACCGCGTAAATTTGTTGTTTCCTCCACCGTCAACCACAGAAATTTATTACGTATGTCTTCTTTGATATTTCCGTTACACATTGATATGTCTTCTGTAAATATATTCTACGTAATGTATGGGTAGTAGGCAATGAAAAATCGGATACATATTTGGCAAAAAAAACATCTAGAGTAAATATTGTCGACCACGTTCCACGAAAGGCTACATGCGCAAAACATTATGCACATATCAAACCAAAATTCTTCTTTTGTAACAGTGTCTAAATGTCTTTCACAATCTAGGCGACTACGGAATATACAGGCTGTCTGATAAAAAAACACCGCGGGCCATAACTCCGTTATTTGTTGCCTGATGTTAAAAAACAAAAAACCAGATGAAATGGCTCTAAAGGAACTATAAGTGAGACTACTGCAGTATTTTTCAGCTTTTTTTTTGTGAAACGCGATAGTCAACTTTTTTTTCAAATGGCAATATAGGATTTTTTTGTAAATTATCATGCAAATTTGTTTTCTGAATCCAACGATGTATAACAAATTGACTTTTTGTGAAACATTTATTGCAGAAAAAGCCAATGTCATTATCGCAATCGGCGTCCTACCGGCTAATTGATACCAAACGTATCACTAATCTAATCACGTATGCCGTGGAAAACTAAAAACAATACAACAAAGCAAATAAATGTCATTTCAGCTTCCACGCCCCAGTCTTTTTTCGCATTCTACCTTATGTAATTTCTGCATTAGGTTTTTTTTGTGAAATAAGCTTAGCAGAAAAAAAATAAATGTTTCACAAAAGTCAATTTGTTATACATCGTTGGATTCAGAAAACAAATTTGCATAGTAATTTACAAAAAAAAATCCTATATTGCCATTTGAAAAAAAAAGTTGACTATCACGTTTCAGAAAAAAAAAGTTGAAAAATACTGCAGTAGTCTCCCTTATAGTTCATTTAGAGCCATTTCACCTGTTTTTTTTTTTTAACATCAGGCTACAAATAACGGAGTTATGGCTCGCGGCGTTTTTTATCAGACAATCGGTATATCGATGATTGCAAGGAATACATAAAATATGTGGTCAGTCTATTTTAAAATCGTAATTTTCAATAAACTTCAGCAAAAAGTCACTAAAACAGTCGAGAGTTCCCCCCACCATGCGGCCTTTCGCTCGAGCGCCCGAAACGCAAAACAGCCCGATTTTCAATGTCGTTTTTGAGATACTTCCTCAAATTTGACAAAATTGGTCCATTGTATGATTGTAGAGCACCTCTTCACGAACCAAACGCACTTTGAAAAATTACCATAGGACTGTTATTGACAATTGCCGGGCCATTTTTTGAAAACACCTTTTTTTTACATTTTTTTTGAATTGCGCCAAAAGTTATGAATATCTGTTGATAACATTTTTACTGTAAGTAGCCGCCGAAAAGAGCTACAATTTGGTCACTCGCGGAAGTCCCTACGACTTTCGTAGGCCGAGTAATTAGATAGAAAAAAAGGGCAATTTTCGAAGGTTTTTATTTATTTTTTTTTTGCAAAAAAGTTGTGAACCGATTTTAATTTTTAAAAACTGATTTTCGTCGTCTTTTTAAGCGCTATAACTTGCTATTTTTTGTTTTTCTGAAATAATTTTTTTTGGTACTTAAAAAAGTGAAAAAAACCGGTTTTTCACACGTTTATGAATTTTTTTGGTTATGTTCCTACAAACCGATTTGATCCAAAACTAGTGCACTCAAATTGCACTATTATTTACTTAATTACCAATTTATTTTAACGCTTGAGGAATTTTTTGAAAAATTGGACCTATTTTGGCTATCTTTCCTAGGCTACTGCCTGTTAAATGTTAAGAAACTAAATCAGCATAGTTTGTGGCCTTGCCACAAAAAGGTTTCTATGGAATCCGGAATATCTGAAATATTTTAATTTGTGCTTTATTATTTCACCAACTTCTCCTCGTCTCTGCCTCAGTACGGCCGAGATACTAACTAAAGTAATTATTTTCTATTATAGCTTCGTCGTTGTGTCGGCATCTTATGTTCTAAGGTAATATGTATTCCTTCATTAATTTTAATTAATTTTCAACTAAGTTGTGACGCAAACTGGTGTGTGTACGAGGCAATGTGACCATTTCGCCATATCATAAATATATATCGAAATATTTCTACATCGTAATACGAGTATACAGGGTGAGTTTTTTAGTGCGTATTTGGTCTGTAGAGTCGTTCTTTTTTTTTTTTTGCTTTACCTCTAAAACATTGATGAATCTACAGCGTTTTCCTTCTGTGCGTCAACTAACTTCCTTATTTTAAATGGAACACCCTATATACTTTACATGTTTGGAAAGATAGAAAGTCGAAAACCTTTACCATAACCCATAACCTATACCTAAATATCGGCTGTTTCAGAGATATTTGGTGTACGACCACCCAACCCAAGTTCTCTAAAAGAGTTTTCTCTAGAATTTGTAACGATGTCTCCATCCGTCTCAAATTAGTCACGTATGTAAAAAATACATATTCTCTACAAATAGGTAGTGAAATTGGAACACGTTTAACTATATACAGGGTGTTTGGCTACTCGTGTTACAAACTTTGAAATCATACAGGAAATTTGACGCTGAACAAAAAAATGGTCGTCTTCAACATGGTCCGAATCATTACTTTTTTTGAGTTATTTCGGTTTCTCAAATTTTTCAAAATTTTATGACATGGACGAAAAACGGTTTTCGAAATATCTCAAAAACGTTAAGGAATCGAACCATATTGAAGAGGACTTTTTTTATTCAGCGTCAAATTTCCTGTACGACCTCAAAATTTGTAACACGAATAGCCAAACACCCTGTATAGTCTAACTTTTTTCTTTGCATTTTATATAAAGCTATTTGCATTGCAACAATTAGTTCATCAACATTTTTGTCGCCAGTATTAATTCATCAACAATTTTGTAACTGTTAGTTCTGGGCTATTTGGGTTATCAATTTTAGGCTTTTTTGGCTTTAACTTTTGAGTTATTAATCTTGGCCAAACATTTAAATATCATCCAATCCATCAAATAATACAAGGCGTATAACTAATTGAACAAAAAAGTAAACTTCATGTCTTAGAATATGTTACATTTAGTTATTGGTAATTCTTGCCTTGTTTTGTTAGATCTAGAGTTCTTGATTTAAAGTTTTTTTGTGTAAAATTATTGCAATGTTTTCAGTAAATTCGATATTCCGAAATATCGAAAGAAATCACTGATAAAATAAAAAATTTTTCTTACTATGTTAAATGTAACATTCTAAGACAGTAACTCTACACAAAGAACTCTAAACGTTAATAGTTCTTGCCTTAGGTACTTCACCGTTCTTGTCTTAATTTATCATAGGTTTAAGTTTTTGATTTAAAGTTCTTTTCTCAGGTTATGTTAGACTTTGGTTTACATTTTTTGGTTAAAGCTTTTAATTTATTTGTTTTATATTTCTGGTCGTTTTTTTAGGTGTTTTTTGAGGTTATGTCGAAATCCCTTACTGGTCGGCTACTTTTCTGACCTCAGATTCAGTTTCAGTGCCCTAATTTACGTATCGATATAGTGATCAACTCATTTATCCGTTTTATTTATGTAATTGTTTGGGATTTTCGGGCATTTTAAGGTTTTTTTTGAGGTTATGTCAGAATGTCTAACTAATCGGCCAATTCTGACCTCAGATTCGACTCAGTGCCCCAAAATACGTATGGAAATACTTACTACCACTCGACTTTTATTTTTTTTTGTGTGCCTGGGTTATTAAACAATAGATAAATATTTCATAGCCGCAAACTTTCGACATAAAAGGTGTTATTTAAATAAATGTATAGTCAGTACTCCCTAATGTACATATATAAGTACTTCCTTTTTCTCATTGGACGTACTGCCTTAAAGTCGTATCTGCAATTTTTATAGACACTTCGATTATCCTCAAGTCAGCATTTGCGAAATACTAATAGTAATAAATATTATAGAATAACATACATATTTTATTTGCAACTATTGCAATAACGTTTATTGCTCAATAGTTAATCTGCCGCTGTTAATCAAACACTCTTGTTGCTATATACAACACAAACTATTATACATATATTAAATTTCATTGTTAAATAATTTCCTATTCTCCTAAAACACGTAGATTTGGTTAATATAAGTAAGTATCCTACTTAGTACGTATTATTAGTGACCCATTCCTATTGAAATTGGAAAAATAAGAATATCTGAGGGACCTTTGTAATTCGTTGGTGGTCAAACCAAAACATTTCTACTATCCATTTATAACAAAAAAAATACATGAGTTTGTGCCTACTTGTTGCCAAAGTATATATTTAATAAAAATATTCTATAGAAAAAATAAATTTTCCATGAAAGTGAAGAAAACATTATTCATTTGTAAACAATTTACATATCTTCTTTCGTCTAATTCATAACAATTTTCTGATTCATTCACCTAAAAGTTAACGAGAAAATTTTATATAAATATTTTCTTCTGAGAAGTGAATAATAAAAGTTTGTGACATATCATATACTAAATGTGGAAATATAGAAAGATATACGAGGTGTGGAAATTAAGTAATGAGATTGGCAACGTAGCGCCAGATCTAGCAACACTGCGGAAGGGGGACTTGGAAAAGGTGGTAGGTTAACATGTAATGCACCTTCAGTACAAGTTTCAACTTGTTTGAGTCATTTGTTTGTCCTTTGTTAAGTTTAAATTCCTTAAATTTTTGGACTTATATTAAAGGAAAATTTTCATAGTATCTGTCTGACTAAGAGCCATTTTTGAAAAAATCTTCTAAGAAATGAAAACTCAAAATTCAACACGAAAACTAAAAATTAAAATTTTACCATCCTTAATTTAGATTTCTTAAATATCCCTGTTCATTAAATTTTAATAAAACACTGGTTCTAGAGGGATATTAACCCGTTATTTTTTTAGAGTTTTGTGTGGGGTACAGTCAATTTAGACAATTTTCATGTCTAGAAATTTTTTCATCATCATCACAATTTTATTTTTTTAACGATACCGTTTCCACCATCGACATACGAAGTGTCGCTATTAAATAACCGAACTGCTGTCATAACACCTTTTATTCGTTACCAATAATTGCAGTAGCAACTTTTTCGCCTTAAATGTACTCCCCTTGGCGATCTGTACACCGCTCCATACGACTTTTCCATTGTTGAAAGCAGTGCTGGAAGTCCGCTTCTGTCAGCTGGTTCAGAACCTCCGTCGCTTTTGCTTTAACCGCTTCCACACTTTCGAATCTTGTCATCACAAGTCATCACCGTGTCTAACAAGTCTGGATCAGTGTCAATGTGGTTTAAAATGTCATCGCAGATGCTCATTCTTCATTCGTTTTGCTCGGAAGTGAGGAGTTTTGACAAGCCCTTTTCAGCAAGCCCTCGGATGCTTAGACGACGATCTTCGCGGATTAATTTAAAAATGTTTTCAATGTTTTCGTCCGTTTTTGACGTTGAGGGCCGTAAACCCTTCAAAAACTTGTGTGCGGGATAAACATTCATTCTCGTACACTTCTTTTAACATTGCATAAGCTTCTGTAAAAGTTGTCCCCAGGTTAACAAGAAACTTGAGATTAACCCGTTGCTCCATCTGAACATTTTTTCGACACGTCACTGGTGCGTAGACTAATTCAAACGACTGCTACAATTAAACTGAGCGACCCACTGGCCTGTCCAGCGAGCTCAGGGTGGGGAAAGTATCACCAGACACAATTCTATTCAAACTTGTCGCGACACCCTCGCAGCGCGTTGATAACAACATCATTTCGGTTAATTAATTGCCACACCTCGTATCAACTTGGGCTTATTGGACGCAAAATTTCACAAGCTGTAATCTTATCAGAAGCAAAAAAATCAGTAAGTACAAAATTATCAGAATTTAAGCAACCTTCAAAATAGTGTATGAATACTCTTGCCGTTGACTGTACATTCAGTGTTTGTCACCTACGTTGATATTACTTAGAATCTGATTGAATCACTCTTAATATACTCGTAAATCATTTTCTTAATTATAAGCCATTAAATGTAAATGATTTATCTGTAAGATATATTCAGAAATACATTTTGAGACACCGTTTTGAAATCTTATTATGTGTCCCACTTGCTGCAACGCGTGATCTACATTTAAAAGTGGTATAATCCTTTACTGACCGAAAGAAATGAAAAGCGATTCACACGTCGGATATTATAAATAATAATTATAATGGGTACTGGTACATTTCATATCGTGAGAAAACGAATGGATGAATAATAAATTACTTTGGATGTTGTCTGTTACTCACCGAGAAGTGAGCTAACTTCTTAATTACTATACGATGCACGTATCAAGCAATTCACTACTTACCCAAATACATGCCAAAGGAATTTGTCATTACAAGTACAGAGTGAAAAGTTTAACCTATCCTCAGGAAAAGAGAAATTCACGTTATTTTCAATGAATAATCTGTTGATAAAATATGTGTATCTACCACAGGTAATGAATAGTTTTAAGCCGATTTACGAAAAGGACATTTTGTATAGATAAATTAAAATTTTACCAAAACTGAGTTGAAATGGATGAATTCCAGACCGTTTACGATAAACGTATTACTGATTACAAAGGACATTTTAAGCTGATTATGAGTAATCCTATAAAACGGTTCTATTATAATCATGTTAATTAAGGGCATTTGGAAAGGCAGGTATTTTAAGCGTATTAACATTTTTTTCTTAAAACCCTTGAATTTGATTAAAACTTTTTTTTCATCAGAAAGCCCAAATTGATTTTAGCTGAGTCTGTATACATGGTTTTTCTTTATAATTTGCCAACCCTTTAAAAAAGTTTCTTTCTTAACATTACAAGATTACATTTCTTGAAAAAAAACAAATTACAATCGTAAAATTTAAAGAACGTTAACTTATTTTATTTTTTAAATGGGACGCCCCATTTTTATATGGTGCGACATTTTTTGAAGTCAACTTAATTTCCGCATTCCAAAAATATCCAGTGGTACAATAACACAGCTCCACAAAAACATTTTTTTTCATTTGCAGGGATCTGACTACATATACTATATGTTTTTGGGTCGCTGAAACCGAATTCGAAGTCCAAATTGCTCCATCAGATCCGGTTCTTTTCCTAACCTCAAAAAACAGGCCTAAAACCATAAAATTAAAGTTAAAAATTATATAATTTGATAAAAACCCAAACGAGATCCCATATTCATGTATTTCATCAATTCCATAACCATATAATCTCAAAACCCCATAACTCAGTAAAAAAGAGACTTATACGCGCTTAAGAAGTGTAAATCGATATGTTTGAAACGGATTTGCCCTTCAATCCCAGTACCACTTAACCTCAAAACCTCGTGATCCTAAAACCTCATAACCTCAAAAATCCCATAACCTTGTGATTGAAAAACCTCGTGACTCGTAATCTGCAGTTATGGGATTATATAAAGTTAAAAATTGTATGTTTTGTGTAATTTGATTTGAAAAGACACAAATAAAGTATTAAAAATACACAAAATTTGTGTAAATTTTACCGTGCGAAAGATAGCACATTACAAACAATTCGTATGATTGTACACAAATTTTGTGGTATCATTCCATATTTTACACTACTTACTAAAACTCAATCATATTTAGAACCGTATAAGATTATGAAGTTTTCAAGATTATGAAGTTTTAGGATCACGTGATTTTGAGGTTGAGTGGTAGTGAGGTTGAAGGACACACCCGTTTCAAACATATTGATTTACACTGCTTGAATGCGTATAAGTCTCTTTTTTTATTGGTTTGTAAGGTTTTTTAAATACAAGGTTATGGGATTTTTTGAGGTTATGAGGTTTTAGGATCATGTGGTTTTGAGGTTAAGTGGTACTGGGATTGAAGGGAAAATCCGTTTCAAACATATCGATGTACACTGCTTAAGCGGGTATAAGTCTTGTTTACTGAGTTATGGGGTTTTAGAATCATAAGGTTCTTGGGTTTTTGAGGTTATGAGGCTTAAGTTTATGGAGTTTTGAGACTATATGGTTATGGAATTGATGACATATACATATATGGTTATGGGATTTCGTTTGGGTTTTTATCAAATTATATAATTTTTAGCTTGAATTTCATGGTTTTAGGCTCGTTTTTTGAGGTTAGGAAAAGAACCGGATCTGATGGTGCAATTTGGACTTCGGATTCGGTTTCAGCCAGCGACCCAAAAACATACAGTATACATAGTCAGACCCCTGCAAAAAAAATTTTTGTGGAGCTGTGTAATTATTTGTACAGTACCCATTATTCTTTCATCTGGCAACACTGTCTACCATTTACCACGAAAACTGCATTAACCAGTGTATTAATTACTATTTTATGGTCTTTTGAGGAACAGTCGACGGTTTTATCTAATTGTTACAACAGGTCATTGCACTTTCATAAAATCTCCAATTCAATTAATCTTCTTCTATTTAATTTCAATCCGAATAATTATTTACATTTATATTTTTGTTAACAGCGTCGAAGTTAAAAATAGACTGGCGTCATTTAGTTTAAATTTGATAAATCGAACAACTAATAATATTACATTCAAGCAAAACGACCTACGAAGGAACAGAAGTGGAGAAAATTGTCCAGAAAAAAATTGAATTGATATATATTTTTCACGGAAATGTGGTTTGGATGAGGATGTCGAGAATTTTAGGACACGGTGATCCCCAAGATATTGAATATCTTTCTCAAAGGCCTAATCTTACAATTGACAATTAAAAACTTAATTAAGCAATAACTGTAGCCTTGTAGTTAATTGTGAATCAGTTTTCTTCGACTTTTACATTTACAAATAAGTGTTCAATTAACTAATTTCATATAACCTGTAAATAATCTGTAACATCCGGGTCTAAAACTTGAAGAAAATTGCTTTAATACTGTAAGGTTAGGATAACTTGATTAAACTTTTAGTTGCCAATTGAAAAAAAACATTGCCTTATAGATTTTATGTAAATAAATTTAAATAACCAACTGATACCGGAAAATTAAACTGCCACGTTTTAAATAGAACATTCGGTGTAACATATCACTTATTTCCAGTGTTGTATCAATCACAAATTCTATCGGACTGTGATTGATTTCCAACTGCACATGTACATTTAAATAAGAATCCTAAACTATCACTGACTCTTAAAACAAACTTAGTATGAATCAACGTTTGATAAGATCGAAAAATTCATTGGTTCACTTATCATAACTCATAATAGTCCAGAGATTTTAGACATAAAAGAGGCCAATTTCGAAAAAAAAATTCCGGAAAGCTTTATTTTGGTAAGAACCTTAGTATTGTGATTCTAAACAAAATGTCAAAAGCCCTCATCCATCCGAGTGCGGCTTAAAATTTTACGCCGGTTCAAAAGTCGCCAAAGATATTTTGTTCGTGTATATCCTCATTAGCGGTCACTTTTGCCGAAAAAATATTGGTTATCAAATTTATAAATTACCAAATTTCATACAAAAAAAGTTATTTTGACTAGAAAGATAAACATATGTCTTTACAGGTCGAGCATAGAAGAATTAATCGTCATACTGATATCTTAAAACTCAGCCTATGTATCAAATATCATAATGCTAACGAATGCAAACAATTATATAGATAATATCGAGCCATCCAAAAAAAAGTCATCAAAGTTGGCCAAGCAAAAAAAAGACCGAAGAGAACCAAGCTTTATCAGTAAAAAAAAAACTTTTTCGAAGGCAGCTTCGTTATTGTTAAAATGGTTAATAAACTATTGGCAGAACTGTAGTATTAGAGGTGCATCCGCTCTGAGAATTTCATGTGGGCAGATTCACTTATTGGCTCAGATGATTAATGTAACATTTCAACCTTTTCTTCTGTCCTTGCTCTGGATCTGCCACTTCCTTGTTTCCTTGACGATTCTAGTTTGCTAGTACAAATTTAGGAAACGTTTTATTGACCGGTTAAAATGGTCGAAATGTATAACGTATCTAGAAAACTTCCCTGAAGTCATATGCAGCTCGCATCGAATATATCCGGTTTCCATCGATTCTGCTGCCATTTCTAAAATAAATTTCAAGTGAAACACGCCTCTGTTCTTCATTAAAAATAAATTCCATTATTTATTTACCAATTCTGACATCCACTTCAATAGCTTAACAACACCAATGTTTCGTTTCGAGCTTTGACATGACTGCTATTTCCATCTCTCGTTCATAGCCCAGACCAGTGACGCGTCGAAAAAATGTTGAGTGTTCAGATGTAGCAACGGGTTAACCCTTTAACACCCAAGTGCACTGTCAAGAGACATGAACTTAGAGGCTCATATTACTGATAGAAAAAATAACTAAAACCATGTATTCCTATGTTTTCGAGGTCGCTCTTTCGAATGGAACCGCATTAAAATTTGCAAAAAAATTGATGTAACCTTCTATTTTCAACAAAAACTATTAAAAAATGAGATTTTTTCAGGATTCTTTTTTTAAATCGCAATTTCAGCTATGTTATCGTCCTTTATACCACTCAAAAACAAATATAAACGTGCACTTTAGACGTGTACTTGAAGGAAACGCAATGATAACAATTTAATTTTTTTCATGTTTGAGGTTACAATAACTAGATACTTTTGGCAACATTCAAAGGGTGATATTTCTCGTTTTTTACCAGTTGCGGGATCATTGACGCAAAAGAAGAATTTTGAAAAATTATTAGTACTTTGGGAGTTTTCGGGGTCGCTGATCACGATCCTGATGTCAGAATTTCAAAAATTCAGGATTTCGAAATTTGCTTCAAAATGGTCGCCATGTCATATCTACCATCCGCAGGTCATTGTCGCCACCCTGGTAGGGGAAACACATCACGAGACACCACATAAAGCCGACCCAGTTGATTTACGTTGGCGGTAAAACACGGGTTATAACCACGCTATCTTTGACCGACTCTATACAAAAAAACGTTCATGATATAAAAGCGACGTTAATGACTTTATGATTCCATGACACGTCCATGGAATCATAAAGTTGCACCGCTTTTTTTGTTCCCCAGGCGTATTTATCATTTTCAATTCAGAGTAGAGGGACTATACATTGAAGGCGAAAAAGTTGCTACTGTAATTGGTAACGAATAAAAAGTGTTATGACAGCAGTTCGGTTATTTAATAGCCACACCTCGTAAGTTTACTGGTCCGCCCAGTGGAACCCCGTGTTCTCACGACGTGCAACGCGATGACACACAAGCGATTGCTCGTATCAGTTTCTCGTTAACATGTCAACGCGCCCGAATCGAAATGCTCGCGCTCATTCTGTCTGTGCTTATAAATACGTTACGTATGTGATATTCTAAATGTGGATAAGTGATTTACATGATGTTTCCTACAGAATGGGGTTAGAATGCAAGGAAGCCGTTCCTTTTTAACTTGAATGTGTTCGTTTGTTCTAACCTGCTCGTCCTCGGATTTTGAAACAATCGGCATTTTGTTTTTAGGAAAATATGGTCGTTTATTTCTGTGTACGTATCTAGATAAAATAGTTAATACATATGTAGGGGAGAGTCAGGAACAGTGGCCACGTTTTTTAAAAAAATGTAATAAAGGCCAGAATTAACATTTTTGCTCCACCCTGATGGCGCTAGGTGAAAAATTCTACAGATTTTCACTCTAACACTGAAAAAAATAACATTTTAACTAAAATCTCGGAGAACAAAAATTTAAAATAAAGTGGTCACTGTACCTACCCTGTTGGTACACTGGCCATTAGGATATGGTACAGTGGCCATTACCGTTTAAAAAATAGAAAACAATGCAAACTGTGTCACAATAATAATAATAGTAATAATGCATATTAAATTTATTTAAAAAAAAAACAACTGTAATGTATACAGCGAAGTAGTTTAAGCTAATCGTTAACAAATATTATACATGGACAAACTAGGGTAGAAAACAAGAGTATAATTTAATTTACCTGCTAAAGCCATTCTAAATAGTCGTCTTTCTAATGGTGGTACAACAGTCATCCCTTGTGAATTTGATAAAGTAGTGGCCACTGTACCTACTTTCAATCTGACCACTGTACCATCAGCTACATGTTTTTTGATGCGAGTAATTACAAAAACTATTTAATATAATCAAAATATTGTTGTATCAATAAACGCTTGCATGTATTAGGTGTAAATCGTCACTATTAACCCATTTCCGCCCAAACGACGAGATTTTGTACTCGACTTTCGACGCTATAACAATGCATAAATGTCCAGGAAAAAAATCGTAACATAGTGTTTTCGAAAGCTTAAAACCTCCTCTTTCAGATGGCCTTAAAACCTCCTCTTTCAAATTCGACCTAGAGTTTGATTTGAAAAAATTATAATCGATTTAAAAAAATAGTACGAAATTTTCATTCCTTTCTTTTTTTTTTATTCGTATTTTGAGTCGGAAAAAGCTGTTTCTGGTGTCTCAAATCATGACGTCTAGTGCCATTAATATCTGTTCTTTAAAACCTCATGGAAATTTTTGGGAAATTTCACTGGGCAAATTCAAGATGGCGGACAAAATGATTTTTTTTTTGAAATATTTTTCAAAAGAATAGATTTTTTTTCTCGAATAGTATAGACTTTATCGAAGGAATCCTAAGAACAAAAATGTCTTAAAATTGATCAGAATGCTCAATTTTTCTCATTTTTTGAAAATTTTGATTTTCCGATTTTCCAAAAATTAAAAAATTTCCCAAAAAATTCTGAAAAAACATTCTTTGATCAATTTTAAGACGTTTTTGTTCTTAGAAATGTTTTGATAAAGCATAGTTTTTTGAGAAAAAAAGTTTCAAAATGAAAAATGAAAATTTCCATTTGGAGTACACGTTTGATCTTTATTATATAATTGCCGGAAAAAAATGTACAAAACTATTTTTCTCGTTTGCTTACATCCTCACATTACTTCTCACTCTCTGTCTAATCCAGGGACACGAAGTTACTGGTTTTGTGAAAAATGTCATGATTTATGTAAAACCTGTTCATCGCAAATCCATAATAGTTGAACTAAAACGTAAAGAGGCAAGGGGACTCACGTAAATCAAGCACCTCGAAGGGGACAAAATCTCACCACGTCCACGTTCGTGTCCCTGGATTAGACAGAGAGTGAGAAGTAAAATTTGAAAAAGTATAAATAGGATGTAAGCAAACGAGAAAAATACAGTTTTGTACATTTTTTTCCGGCTATTATATAATGAAGATCAAACATGTACTCGAAATGGAAATTTTCATTCTTCATAAAATTGATCAAAAAATGTTTTTTTCAGAATTTTTTGAGAAATTTTTTATTTTTGGAAAATCGGAAAATCGAAATTTTCAAAAAATGCCGAGAAAAATTCTGAGAGAGAGATTTGAGAGCATTCTTTGATCAATTTTAAGACATTTTGTTCTTAGGAATTTTTTTGATAGTCTACTATTCGAGAAAAAAATGTGTAATATTTCGAAAAAAAAATTTCATTTCGGCCGCCATCTTGAATTTTCCGTGGTATTTCCCAAAAATATACATGAGGTTTTAAAGAACAGATATTAATGACACTAGATATCATGATTTGACCAACCAGAAAAAGCTTTTTCCGACTCAAAATTCGAATTTAAAAAAAAAGATGAAAATTTCGTACTTTTTTTTAAAAAACGGTAATAACTTTTTCAAATCAAACTCTAGGTCGAATTCGACTATGCCATCTGAAAGAGGAGGTTTTAAGCTTTCGAAAACACTATCTTACGATTTTTTTCCAGGACATTTATGCATGCATTAAGTTATAGCGTCGAAAGTCAAAATCTCGTCGTTTGGGCGGAAATGGGTTAAGTAGTTCACTTCGTAATGTATGTATTTATTCGCTACGCATAATTTTCAATGCTCGTTGTATTTTACTAATGTGGCCAATTTAGAGTTAAATTCATACAAAAAGACTTTAAAGCTCAAGAATACTACCCGTTAATTTTCTTAGGACGTTGCTTGGACCCTTCTGCAGTGGGTGGCAGCCACTACTCTTTGTAAATAAAAATATAGCACGAAAGTGGCCACTGTTCCTGCGTGGCCAGTGTTGCAGACTCTCCCCTATTATGATAAGAGTATATTTTCGGGTCCTACGTTAAATCTGATTCTCCCTATATGTATACATTTAAATTAAGTTGGGACGTTAAACTGATGGATAGTACGTTCATTAAGGACTGTCCCACAATACAATAAACTGGCGCCTTTTTGCTGTACAGCCAGATGATGGTGGTTTGAGTCGAATAAAATGTTATGACAGACCCCTTGACGAGAGCCCTTGATGGTGTTTAGCATTGTGCGAACTTTTTGATGCGTAATTTAATTAAATATGAATTTCATGTTCGGTGTCATGCCGCATAGAAGAAAAGTTGTTTTCAATATGGCTTGTGTTCATATTTGTTTTATACTTTCTGTTTAAACGATCATTCATATACCTAAAGTTGGCTGTGGGAAAAAAACCCTATACATTGGCCAATTTTTTTCCAATATTAAGTGGAAAAAAATTTTTTGACAGCTTGAGCTATAGGGAATTTGGTGTTATGGTCAAATTTTTACCTTAAAATGTGATGGCCTGAATTCAAATCCCAGCAACTCCATCTTCATCAAGTCGAGATGAGATAAAAATGACTGTTATCTTGGATTATTCTAATTGAAAAAAAAAAACATTATGTTATGTAACTTGTTGAAAATTGCCTCCCATGTTCCAAACATTTCTAACACCCTTTTTGATGAGGATTAGCCTCGTTTATCTTTTTCTTAAGATTTGTTCTGGAAATAGATTAAGGTTAGTCATCGAAATTTGAATAATTGTCAGACTCCATACTGTTTTGGCGTGTAGTAACAACAATTTGACGTTTCTACTGTTAATTCTATTTCACAAAAAAGCAAAGAACAATGAACTTTTAAAATTACCTAGAAAGCGTAATTCTACCAAAAATGTTACAAATACTGTAGCATTGAATACAAGTGCTATTCGTAGTAACATAATAATTGATGTTTATGTACAAAAAATTACACTGCACTAGTTGTAACCGAATGGTGTCTGTGAGAAATTCTTTATTTTTTACATGTTTTTTTTTCAATTTCAAAACTTCTATTAATTTTTCCACCCATTAAAAAACATATTTAAGTTTTATATATGTAACTTTTAAATATTTATATATCTAACTTTTACTACCGATGTTTCCTACTCTTTTTTCTAATTTAGACAAAGACATGTAAACACGTTTTATTGAAAATCGAAATCGTAAATAATTCGTTTAATTGTCCCCCTTGAGGTACGGGTTAATATTTTTTTTTCTTCAAGCAAATTACTAAAACTAGTCTTATAGACTAACCATTAGTTTATATCTAGATTCTTAAAACTACACTCGAACCCCTCTTAAGTCGCCAAATTCGTGCATCATTGCCTCGCTTAAGTCGCGAAATTTTGCCTCTCTTAAGTCGCGATCATAACCTCAACTTTTTTTGTGTTCTAACTGCAAAAAGAAATATTTAGGGATATACCACAGCACTTGTTATAACGAAAAATGAGCAAACTAAACGAAAAATGAGCCAACTAAACGAAAAATCAATTTAAGTATACCCAGTCGTGCGTGACAAAGTTCAATTTTCCACTTGAATGAATATTTTAAAGATTAAATATTTTTAAAAGACACCTAACCTATTTTAAATCAATAAATGTATTACACAATCATTTTTTTCAATAAAAATTGTACATATTAATGCTAGAATCCAATTTCCAAACGTAGTTCTAGAACTTTTACAGGCGGCGACTTAACAGGGACGGTTTCGCGACCTAATAGGGGGGAAACGTGGTGAAATAACAGAGGATGTGAATTAAGCGAAGGTGAAATAAGAGAGGTTCGAGTGTAATTACTTAACGTAAGTTTCAAAAGTCCATCCACTGATGTCCTAGAGTTTTCACTGAATTTTCTAAGCACAAGCGCACTATGCTCTGCTTTTGCACTATCACATTACACAAGCTCGAACGGTTCGGTCCTCTTCAGCCTTCTGACCAGGTCTTGGTTGTCTAGGAGCTGAAGGACCTCTTCGTTGGGGTGATGATGAAGACGATATTCGTGTTTAATGGCGATTCTTTTGATTTCTTTGTGTACCTCAGGGATACCAAGATCCCTATGTAGATCCTTGTTACGTACATACCATGGAGCATTTACCATGCTTCGTAGTACCTTATTCTGGAAGACTTGTATACTATTGATGTGGCATTCAACTGTGGGGCTGTGCCAAACAAAGCCACATCAATAGTATACAAGTCTTCCAGAATAAGGGTTAATATTGAGTAAAAATTGAGGTATTGGATGAATTTGAATCCACTGGAACAGTTTTTAGGGGAAGCACCAAAATAAAAGTAACTAAATCCCCTGTCAACCTGTCGATTTTGTAACATCGTAGCAGGAGTCAGAAGGTCGTATAAGTAAGTGACTCTGGAAGAGACCTTGATTATAGTTACACAAAATTAATGTCTTACCTTTTGTGAAATAAATCTTTTTTTGTTTTATTATTTTTTTTTCCATATGTATATAGTTGAAATTTTATTCTATACGAGGTGTGTAAACTAAGTAATGAGACTAGCAACGTAGCGTGCGATCTAGCAACACTACGGAGACAAGACTTGGAAGGTTAACATGTAATGCACCTTCAGTACAGTTTGAACTTATTAGGTCATTTGTTTGCCTTTGTGACTGTTTTTTTCTAATGCGTTTTAAAAATGAGTGACATTAATTTTGAGCAACCGTGTTTTGCTTCAACCATCAGGTTTTGCTTCAGACTTGGACATAGCGCAATGGACACTTTTGCAAAACTTCAACACGCCTACGGAGACAGTGTTTTGTCAAGAGCCCAGGTTTTTCGGTGGTTTAAGGCATTCTCAGAAGGAAGAAAGTCGATTCAAGATGAACCATGCAGCAGAAGGCCTTCATCTTCAAGAACCGATGACAATGTCTATAGAATACGGGATATTGTGCGTTCAGATCGTCGGTTGACGACAAGAACGATTGGGGAAGAGTTAAATTTTAATCACACTACTGTTCATCAGATTTTGATTAACAAATTGGGGATGAGAAAAATCTGCGCCATTTCAGTAAACGAGTTTCTAGCCAGTAAAAACATTCCTATGGCTCCTCAGCCTCGTTACTCGCCTGACTTGAGTCCTTGTGTCTTTTTTCCTTCCCGAGATTAAAACATCACCTCAAGGGACGTCATTTTGGGACCATAGAAAACATTCAAACGGCTGTAACTGACCTGCTGAAGGCTGTTCCACTGTATTAGTTCTAGCACTGCTATGAGGAATGGAAGAACCGTCTCCAGCGCTGTGTGGCTTCCCAAGGAAGTTATGTTAAAGGAGACAATATTGAATTAATTCTTTTCGAATAAAAAAATTTAAAAAATCAGTCTCGTTACTTAATTTACACACCTCGTATGTATATTGCGGCTAGTAGATCTCGGTTTGTTTCGTGATATAAAGTACCGTAAAAAAAAGTTTGAAAATTTGTAAAAAGACATATTTATATTTCATTTAAACGACAAGTATTATTATTTTCATTTCTTATAACTTTCTAAGGTAGGCAACGCAGTGGCCGCCACTGAGGCAACGCAGTGGCCGCCACTGAGGCAACGCCTTTTTGACTGTTATATACACGCCACTGGACTGTGGTGTTTTCTCTGAAGTTTCAGAGAGGCTTCAACAGTTTAGTTAGTAGTTTAATATACGAAATTTATGTGTAAGGCAAGACAAATGTCATACCACTCATAACTGTGAAATTATTTGTCATAATATTAGCACTAAACAAGAATAGTGACATGGCTGTTCACCATTCGAACTGAGAATAATGAATGTACTTTCAGTTTAAAATACACCACGCAGTTATGATCATATAGTCGCATGAATGGTGTGGATATATTGTGTTAGGTTGAGTATTAGAGTAGCAAGAGTAATAATTTTCTGCTGTTCCGTTGTCTACAGCGCGGTGAAATGTTGTGAGCTGCTTAAAATTAATCTCGTTGGAAGTTTAATTACGTAAAATAATTTATAAAATTTCAGCAACATCTCACCACGTTTCCTGAGAAAATATTAAATATTTCTGTATTTTAGGGTATTACGTCTAAAATTAGTTAAATGCCTTACCAGCTTGACGTATTTAATATTCCAAAAATACCGAATCACAACAGAAACGGTGAAGCATAAACATTGTTTAATATACCACCTGACGCAAAGGATATTTTTTAATTATTTTCCAATTCGGATCGTCAGTGCTGACGAATGAATTTTATGTGAATATAAAATCAATGACGGCTCGTGCTAAAAAATGTGAGGGTTGCAAATGAATATTTATAAATATATAAATGTATAAACCGTATTTTTCAAGCGCATATTTCTTGCCCCTGTATACCCACGCCACTGTCCGTGCGTAGGATCTTATCCCGAACGAAGGCTTCGCGGGAACCCAGGACTCTGTAATGCACTTTCTTCGTAAAATAGCGAACTATTCAGATTGCGACCTGCCGGCGCGGCGCACAGTGGGTCCGGTTCCCGAAAAGCTGGCCAAAAGTCGAAAAATGAAGTTTTAATTTATGGAATATGAAGTACACAGATGTATAGAGTAATGTTCGAAGAATATGTAACGGCCCTTAATAAGGGTTAATTAAGTATACATGGTAGGTATAGCCAGTACAAAAAGACCTTCGCACGAGTAACAACTCTAGCGTCCGAGCTCATGGTCAAGCGTCACATTCATAAATTCGTAGAAAATCGTAAAGTTGATCTTTTTTTAATTCTACAAAATGGATATTTTAAATGGAAAAATGTAGTTTATTATCGTATTTGTCAAAAATTATAACAAGTAAATATAAATTAACACTACCGCAATATTTGAACTGTAAAATAATGAAACTTTGTGTGCAATCGTTTCAGAAAAATAGAGAAAAGTTAAAAGTCCCACAGATTTCCCCACCGAAACAAATTTAAATTTAAAGTTTATATTATTATGTAACAAAATTTGTAAAAATTAGCTGTCATTAACTGCTACTTTGTTTTTAATGTACTTAATGTAATGTTCTTAATTTATTTGTCACAAGTTTTTTCATATAATAAATAAAAAATATGGATTTTAGAAATTTTGTATTCGTCATTTTACATCTGCCATTCATTTTGTTTCCAGATTCGTTATTATTTTTAGTCACTTTTTAGCCACCATTTTGTTTATTTAAAAAAAAAAAAACTGGACGTTTTCCACGAAACACCGAACTACTACACTTTTCTCGACGCGCGTTTCGCCAACCAAGTTGGCATCTTCAGGAGAAGATTAAAACCCACTCCAGTATTTTTTTTTTGACCTCAAATTACTAACCAGCGACTTTGAAAACGTATGTGTACAAAATTAAACATAAAATCATTACAAATTACGATTTATAGATATGCTTTTTAGTATTTTATAGCCGCCATTTTGTTTTTTTTATTATTATTATTTTGACTCAAAATTCGTTATCAGTGACCCCAAAAACCCCAAAATACTAAGTTTCAAGTAAATAGCCTAATTTTTCGACTTTTGGCCAGCTTTTAGGGAATCGGCCCCACTGTGCGGCGGTGTAGACGGGTCGACCGCCGCAATGAAAATAATGTTTTGTCGCGAGTTAGTCACTGATGAATTCGTGTACTATATTTACATGTTACCTGATTTTGTGTGGATTCCTGCAATAATTGCACAGTCGTTAACCATTTGTGAATAGACTTAAATAGATTGAAAATTACAAGGATTTTCCAATAGACGGATCACATATTTTATGTTTTCCTTGCAATCGTCGATATATATTTCGTGATCGCCCAGAGTGTAAAAGACATCAGATTCGAATATCCATCAAAAAAATATACCTGACACTGTTACAAAAGGGGAATTTTGGTTTGATTTGTGCATAATGTTTTGCGCATGTAGCCTTTCGTCGTAACTGGTTCAGTTTTATGTTTCTGATATTCAATTGTTTTTTCTCTTGTGGAAAGTTCGAAGGTTTTTTTATTGATTTTTAAATGAAATATGTCGCGATCTGCCAAAGCAAAAATAAACATGTTTTATATTTTTGAAAAGAGAAAAAATTCCATCAGAATTTGCAATAATATATAGGGTGTTCCATTTAAAAAAAAAAACACAACTTTGGTTCAGTTTTATGGTTTCTGATGTTCAATTGTTTTTTCTCATATCTTTTGCATAAAAATTTATGCAAAACTATAACTTTTGTCTGAAGAACTATTTCCTAATTTCAGTAATTAACTCACAATAACTTGTCAAATTATAAAAACTAACCCTGTACATTATTAACGCATTTTTACTCCTGTCTTTTATCTCTCATATGTCATCTTCCGTCAATAACATGACGGATTATGAGTCCGGTCCTGCATTACAGCACACGTTCGGAACCCTAGTTATGACACACATTTTCTACCCAAAATTGTGTACTATTTCCAAATTTGTAAAAATATATAGGGGGTTCCATTTAAAATGAAGTAAATGTAAAAAGGAAGTTCGTCGACACTCCGAAGTATAGGAACACCCTGTAGATTCGACAATATTTTAAAAACGTGGCAAGAAAGGGTGCAAACAACGTCACATATTCGATTTTAGCATTTTTTTTTTATGAAACAGCGACTCTATAGACCAAATACGCACTAGAAACCCACCCTTTATGTGTATGTATGATAATCAGATTCGAGATAACAAATAATTTGTCGAGTAATAGAAGTCGTTAGCTATTAGGTGAGGATTCATTTGCAAACCGGTTGACAAGTCGCAAAAGCCTCGCGTCACGAATCCACTACAAATTACGCACAACCCCATTTCCACACGGGGGAATTGCCTCTCATAATCTACGTTGGGAAATTGGAAGCGTTCTCTCGTCTTATTTGAATGCTCGTACGCTGAATTATATGTAGAGTTTTTTTGTTTGATGTCTTGGTTTGGCCGTGTTGTCGAATTAATACACTAGAAATTAGGGCATATAAAAAATTACAAATTTTTAGGTGATCTTCAATGAGCTGTAACTTGGGAAAAAAATGGCCGTAGGGAAAAGAAGAAAAAAGAAAACTGAAGCTCCAAGTTTCTAGTTTTTGAATCTTGAGTTTAAAATTGTTTAGCATCAGCAGTTTATGAGTAATCATAAGAAAAACCATCGGAAAAAATGATTGGTTGTCTTTTAAAAAGTCCGCGGACCCCAATTTTTTTTCGATATTTATATCATAAAGGTCTTTTAGATAATTTAATTCTCTTTAATTTGACCTACTGAACTTTTGACCGCTGAAGTATCGCCATTCAAAGCAAAAATGACATTGTTAACTTTGATAACACAGTTCTACAAAAAAAATGTTCTGTCTTTGCGATCAGACCCATCATTTCCTATGTATTTTGATGCACTGAAATCAAATTTGGCAAAAAACAATTTTTACCTCGTCAATTTTTCTCTCCACCCCCATATAACCCCCATAAACTCTTATAGAGGGAATTTAAAAATATATATATATACATAGGCGTTTTTTGGGTCGCTGATCATGAATCTGAAGTCGAGAATAAATTTTGACTTAATGACAGCTGTCAACAAGCTGTTCAATTTCACTCAAAAGTAAAAAGTTGATATTAAATGCATATTATTAAGTTTTTTTGGGTTGCTGATTACGATTCTGAAATCAAAAATGAACTATGTCAAAAATCATTTTTGATTTCAGAATCGTAATCAGCAACCCAAAAAACTTAATAATATGCATTTAATATCAACTTTTTATTTTTTAGTGAAATTTGACAGCTTGTTAATAGCTGTCATTAAGTCGAAATTAATTCTTGACTTCAGATTCGTGATCAGCGACCCAAAATCTTGTGAATTCATATTCCGACATGGGGTTGATTTTTGGGGTGTGGACGGCGAATCATTTAAGGGGTTATACTACCTAGCAATTTTTTTTTATTTATTTTCTTTCTGATGTATAGACTATCTAAGAATGATATCCAAAAATTATTTGGAGGGGAGGGGGCAAGCTTTTAAAAAAAAAATTACAGCTTATATTCCGAACACGTCTCAGTGGTCTAGAACGTTCGAAAAAGCCGCTCTGCTGTATTATTACAGTTCTATTGGTAGTTTTCGTCGGTACAAATATGTTATACTTTCTCGAAATATAGTATATAGATGGCTTTATTCAATCTTAGGGAAGCAAATAGGACGCTACAATAGCCGTATTATTTATATGATTAAATACGTTTTCAAACTTTAGAGGCTCGAAACTTTTTCTCGTTTTACTAAGTACGTACATGTTTTTACTTTTTGCAATTTTGCGAAAAATTTTTTTGACAAAAATTTATTGGTAGATAGGTGTTGGAAAACCCTACAATTTGAGTCCCGGAAGACATTTCTAGAATAATTACAGACCGAGTAATTGAAGATCGAAGAATCGCTCATTTTCGCGGTTTTTATTTTTTTGTGCAAAAAGTTATCAACCGATTTTAATGATCCAAAAACATTTTATTCGTCTTTTCAAGCGCTATAACGTGATATTTTTTTTTATTCAACATTTTTTTTCATGCCTAAAAGTCGAAAAAAACTTTTTTCGCGCCTTTTTGCAATTTTTTCGCAATGATCCTACAATAGAATTTTGTCCAAAACATTTTCATTCGATTTTTACGATTTTTCTCCTAATTATCATGTTGAGAAAGTGTCGCAACTAATTATTTTAAAAAATCACTTGTTTTTTGCTACCTCGCCTGGACTATAATTCAAAGTGTAGCGACTACCG
>JAPWTK010000371.1:367500-392500 GCA_029963805.1 Aromia moschata | reverse complement strand
AAAAAAAAGAGGAGGGAAGAAAAAAAAAAAAAAAAAAAAAGGAAAAAAAAAAAAAAAAAAAAAAAAGGGAAAAGGGAAGAAAAAAAAAAAAAAGGGGAGGAGAGGAAAAAAAAGGGGGGGGGGGAAGAAAAAAGAAGAAGGGGGGGGGGGGAAGGGGGGGGGGGGGGGGGGGGGGGTGAAAAAAAAAAGGAAGAGGGGGGGGGGGGGGGGGGGGGGGGGGGGGGGGAGGGGGGGGGGGGGGGGGGGGGGGGGGGGGGGGGGGGGGGGGGAAAAGAGCAGAAAGAAGGGAGAAGAGGAAGAGAGAGGGAGAAAGGGGAGAAAGGAAGAAGGGGAAAGAAGGGGGGGGGGGGGGGGGGGGAAAAAAGGAAAAAAAAAAAGAAGGAGGGGAGGGAGGGGGGGGGGGGGGAGGGGGGGAGGGGGGGGGGGGGGGGGGGGGGGGGGGGGGGGAGGGGGGGGGGGGGGGGGGGGGGGGGGGGGGGGGGGGGGGGGGGGGGGGGGGGGGGGGGGGGGAGGGAGGAGAGGAGAGGGGAGGGGAGAGAAGAAAGAGGGAGGGGGGGGGAGGGGGAAGGGAGGGGGGGGGGGGGGGGGGGGGGGGAAGAGGAAAAAAAAAAAAAAAAAAAAAGAAGAAAGGGGGGAAAAAAAAAAAAAAACGAGGGGGGGGGGGGAGGGGGGGGGGGGGGGGGGGGGGGGGGGGGGGGGGGGGGGGGGGGGGGGGGGGGGGAAAGAAAAAAAAGGGAAAGGGAGGGGGGGGGGGGGGGGGAAAAGGGGGGGGGGGGGGGAGAAAGGGGAGGAAAAAGGGGAAAAGGGGGGAGAAAAGAAGAAAAAAAGAGAAAAAAAAAAAAAAAAAAAAAAAAAAAAAAAAAAAAAAAAGAGGAAAAAGGGGGGAAAAAGGGGGGGGAGGGGGGGGGAAGAAGAAGAGGAAAAGGAGAAAAAGGAGGGGGGGGAGGGGGAGGGGGGGGGGGGGGGAAAAGAAAAAGAAAAAAAAAAAAAAAAAAAAAGGAAGGGGGGAGGAAGGGGGGGGGGGGGGGGGGGGGGGGGGGGGGGGGGGGGGGGGGGGGGGGGGGGGGGGGGGGGGGGGGGGGGGGGGGGGGGGGGGAGGAGAAAAGAAGGGGGGGGGGGGGGGGGGGGGGGGGGGGGGGGGGGGGGGGGGGGGGGGGGGGTTGGGGGGGCGGGGGGAGGGGGCGGAGGAGGGGGGAACCCCCCGGGGGGGGAAAAAAAAAGGAGGGGGGGGGGGGGGGGGGGGAGAAGAGAAAGGGGGGGGGGGGGGGGGGGGAAACCCCCGGGGGGAGGGGGGGGGGGTTGGGGGGGGGGGAGGCCCCCCAGGGAGGGGGAAAAAGGAAGAAGAAGGGGGGGGGGGGGGGGGGGGGGGGGGCGATTTGGAAATGTCCCCCAAAAAAGAAAAAAAAAAGGGGGGGGGGGGGGGGGGGGGGGGGGGGGGGGGGGGGGCCCTTTTTTTCGGTTGGTAAATTTAAGGGGAAAATTTTTTTTTAAAAAAAAAAAAGGGGCGCGGTTTAAAAAAGGGGGGTTTAAATTTTGGGGAAAAAAAAAAAAAAAAAAAAAAGGGGAAAAAAAACGCGAACAACATGTATAAAGTTTATCACCCTTGGCGGATATCTTGCTTTCGAGTTCTTTTCGGCCGGAGCATTTTACGTGGACCAGTTCACGTGACTTCGCGCTAACATGAATAATACCGTGTTTGACCCACTATAGGAGTCGGAACACCTGCCGTTTATAGAGGCAGTTCCGGCTCGGAATTATTTCCAAACTATACAGGGTGGTCCCGGATTGAGTTACCTATAGGTGAAATGGACAAAAAGTCATTCTTCATGAAACGTGTTGCTTGTCTTGAAACGTCCAAAAAGTTTGTTGTTTGTTCAATTTAACATACAAGGTGTTAAAAAATTGCAAAAATTAAATAACAATGAAGAGTAAAGTCCCTTAAATAGTAACGCTATGTAAAGAAGTTATTAAGATAAATTGTTCGCAATTAAATTTAATACTCAAATATGAAAGCATGGTCTACTAGTCAATATTAAGTATTTTGTAGAGATTCCGCAATTTTTATCATTGTTATACTTTTGAGGTATAGCCATTTTCCTTTAAAAAAAAATATGTTTACTAAAGGCGCAAACATAATAAGAAATTATGATTTAATAAACAAATTCAACAAATATTTTGAAAAAACAGCAAAATTATTATTCACGCACCATAACTATTCTGCACGCAGGCCTCCAAGTTCAACACACCTCTCCAGTCTCGTTCTAAAAGATGTGTATGTTGAGTGGATCATTTCTTGATTTACTGGGGCCATTGCTTGAATGATCCGAGTCTTGAGTAAATCAATATTGTGTTCTATCGGCTGTCTATAAACTATCTCCTTCAAAAATCCCCAAAGGAAAAAGTCAAGTGGCGACAAGTCAGGGGATCTTGCTGACCAACAAATTGATCCATATCTGCCGATCCACTTCTCTCCAAATTGTTTATCAAGCCAACTGCGGACCTGAATTGTTGAATAGGCGAGGCATCCGTCCTGTTGTCATCTAATTCTGGCCAGAAAAATGTGTTTGGCATCTCCAAGTATGAATTTTGATTTAAATTTTCTTTAAAAAAAAATACGGACCAATTATTCGATTGAAAGTAATTGCACACCAAACATTCACTTTTTTTGAAATTTTGACTTCTAGAAGTAACTTAAAAAGACGGATTTTCTTGTGCCCAAAAAACGACAATTCTGCGACGATACCACTCCATTTTGTAGAAAAGTGTTTTCATCGAAAAAAAATTAGACTTAAATGCATGTCTACAGTAAGCCTCGCTCCTATTTCTAAACAGAAATCCAATCGACGTGCATCATCACCAACTTACAACGTGTGTATTATTTTCGGTTTGAAAGCTTTAAACTTATTTTCAGCCAAAATCCTTTGAATGTGTGTCTTGCTAATATCAATTTGTGCAGATCTCTTTCTTAGTCATGGTTTTAGATTTTCTTCGACTGAATTTAAAACTAGAATTGTGGCTGCATAATCGTCATCATGGACCTTTTTTATTTTTTTCCGCATTTTACATCACCAGTTAAATCAAATTTTCGTGAAAACTTTTTGAAACTTTGACGGCTAATTTCGACTTCTTGATATTTTTCATAAAACAATTCAATTGCATGACGATAAGAAATATTACCGATACCATAACATTTAATAAAATAAATTTTATGTTGTAAAGTAAAGATAATTTGGCATTAAAAATTAATAATTGAAATTTCAAGAACTTTGTCAAACACAATGTCAAACAATAACAATTGCGTTATTGATGGCTTATGATTGTCTAGACGTGCTGTTTCTTCAAAATAAATGTTCAAATAATATTTTTGGGGTTTATGATTTCTTTTTATGTCTGCGCCTTTAGTAAACATAATTTTTTAAAGGAAAAAGGCTATACTTCAAACGTATAACAATGATAAAAATTTCGGAATCTGCAAAATACTTAATATTGACTAGTAGACCATGCTTTCATATTTGAGTAATAAATTTAATTGCAAACAATTTTTCTTAATAATTGTTTTACATAGCGTTAATATTTAAGGTACTTTACTCTTCATTATTATTTAATTTTTGCTATTTTTTAACACCCTGTATGTTAAATTGAACAAACAACAAACTTTCTGGACGTTTCAAGACAAGCAAAACTTTTTATGAAGAATTACTTTTTGTCGAAAAATTAAATTTTTTGTCCATTTCACCTATAGGTAACTCAATCCGGGGACATTCTGTATATCATTTCATAGAACCTCGAAATATGCATGTACATATAAATATTTTAGTTATCTGTCTAATTTTACATGTATTGAACGTTACATATTCTAATATTCTACGTGTTTACCGATTTCTATATAGAACTTCGTTTTCAAATAACTATCTTGCAAAAGTTATGCAAACAATGCGGTTCATTATCACACGAGGAAATCTTAGTCCTCATAACGGCCAATTGCTGCGTTGAATGTGATTTATCTATATCAATTCAAAACTGAGATGACGTAAACTTCTGGTGACTGTTTTATCTTTTTGTTATGCTGCCAAAAAAATTCAACTTAGTTTATACACTAATGGAAAGAATTAAAGGGTCAACCAATTTTTCCGAATTTTTAGTGATTTTTCATAATGGTATCTCAGTGAAAAATGGTCTTATCGTGGTCTAAAAAAAAACATTTTGAAGCTTCAAGTTTCTAGTTTTGAGATTTTTCGGCAAAAACATTTTTGGAGCTACATGTTTCGCGCAATTTTAGGAAGTAGTGTGAGAAGAAGATTTTGCGATTTTTTTGCTTGTGTTGAAAGTTTTTTTTTTTTTCGAAAATTGAAAAAAAAATCAATTTTCGTGTGTGTGTGTGTGTGTGTGTGTGTGTGTGTGTTTGGATCTGTTTGTCTGATGTTTTTCATCATTTTTTGTTTGTCATCAATTTTTTATTTAATTTAAATTAAAGTTGACCCAAATCGCGTTTCGACCCTGATTCATACTTGCTTAGGAGACAAATTTCTGATTTTCGGGCTAACTGAACACCTGAAAAAAACAGTAAATCCGATCGTGCAACCTCCACGTGGTACGCTTTGGGTAATGCTAATGCCGACGGTAGTGAAAAATCAAAATTTTTTCAAGTTTTGGAAGCCTTTAAAAAAAATTTTTTTCTATTTTCGAAAAAAGAAACTTTTTTTGATTTTTTTTGTAAATTTCAACGGTATTTGCGAAAAAAATTGTGGATACGCTCGAAAAAAAATTGTTTTCACTTTAGCCATGATTAGGACATGTTTAAGCTCAAAAACGTGACCCTTTATTTTTTTTTTTTCAAAAGTGATCGTTTGCAACCATAAAACGGTTCGTTAGATCATAATGTAACTTTGCATGGTTTTTGGGGGTATATTCAACTGTAAAAGGCACACGCAACATTAGTCATTTCATGAAGATTTGAATTTCAGCCGTTGATGTTCTGAAAAACCATAAATTACCCGTTATTTCACGTTTTTTCAAATTCATGTCAAGAATAAAAAAAATCTCCTCAGAAATCGCAGGAGAACTTTGTAGGGGGTTTATTCCAGTTTTCAGAACTGCCCTTAGATTTTCTGTGCTACCGTTGGTTGCTGAGATATCGTCGATCAAAGACAAAAGGGTCCTTTTTGATTTAAAGTTCGATATCTCAGCAGTTGATGTTCTGAAAAACCATCAATTACCCGTTATTTCACGTTTTTTCAAAGTCCTATCAAGGATAAAAAAAATCTCCTCAGAAATCGCAGGAGAACCTTGTAGGGGGTTTATTCCAATTTTCAGAACTGCCCTTAGATTTTCTGTGCTACCGTTGGTTGCTGAGATATCATCGATCAAAGACAAAAGGGTCCTTTTTGATTTAAAGTTCGATATCTCAGCAACAAATGGTCGAATCGAGATTAAAAAAAAAGCAAATCGAAGCTGAATAAACAAGCTATCCGATCCATACCATGGCTAAGTTAGAAACATGTTTTTCAAGCTCGTAGACTTGAAAGAAAAAACAAAAAAAATCGCAAAATTTTCTTCTCACACTACTTCCTAAAATTGCGCGAAACATGTAGCTCCAAAAATTGTTTTGCCGAAATATCTTAAAACTAGAAACTTGAAGCTTCAAAATGCTTTTTTTAGAACTCGATAAGACCCTTTTTCACTGAGATACAGCATTCTGAAAAATCACTAAAAATTCGGAAAAATGTTTTGACCCTTTATTTTTTTCCATTAGTGTATTTCTATCTAACACAAAACGTTTGACAAATTCGGGTGAGCTACTGCGAGTATAGAAATGAGTATACACGGTGCAAGTAACGTAAACCACTTCTTAGTCAAATTCGTAGAGGCTGGTACTTTTACTCCTGGTTGACCGATTAATTAACTAGGTGATAAGACTGTGAAAAGGTATTTGCCTTAACTTGGACTAAAAGTACCGGGCCTGTACTCGGGGCCTAAGTATCTATCCCCTCTGCACAACACTGATCGGTTCCCTAAGCCCACCCTGTACTGTTAGTTCTGCACAAAACTGATCCTGTCTCTAGTAATTAGTCGCACAATTGGGCGATCAATCGTCTTGCGAATGTTTAACTTCCAATACGATCGGTCCCGGTAATCGCTAATAATATGTCAGTTGCTTGCCGACTTTATGTAGTTATGTAACTAGCAAAGCAAGCACACGTGGGTTATGGAGTTATCCCAGTTAAGGGGGCGGTTTTGTTAGTTTGTTTACGCTGTTCCGTCCTCCTTCAACTACGGTAAACTCCTTGATATTAATTAGGGGATTATCTTCGACATACGGGGTGTGTAAATTAAGTAATGAGACTGGCACTGTAGCGCCCGATCTAGCAACACTCCGAAGACGAGACTTTGAAGGACGGTAAGTCAACATGTAATGCACCTTCAGTACAAGTTTGAACTTGTTAGAGTTCTTTGTTTGTTCTTTATGACTGTTTTCGTAAACCGGTTTTTTCTAGTGCGTTTTAAAAATGAGTAACATTAATTTTGAGCAACGGTGTGCTATCAGGTTTTGCTTCAGACGCCTACGGTGACAGTGCTTTTTCAAGAGCCCAGGTTTTTCGGTGGTTTAAGGCATTCTCGGAAGGAAGAGAGTCGATTGAAGATGAACCACGCAGAGGAAGGGCTTCATCTTCAAGAACCGATGAAAATGTGGACAGAATACGGGATCTTGTGCGTTCACATCGTCGGTTGACGACAAGAGTGATCGAGGAAGAGTTAAATTTGAATCACACCACTGGTATCAGATTTTGACTAACGCATTGGGGATGAGAACAGTCTGCGCAAAAATGGTTCCAAAAAACCTTTCGCAGGAACAAAAGGACATCAGGAGAGAAATATGTCTTGCCTTTGAAATCTATTGAAAATGATGCTCATTTTATGGAACGTGTCATTCCTAGTGATGAGACTTGGGTGTTTGAATACGACCCGGAAACCAAGCGCCAAAGCATGGAATGGCACACTTCAAGCTCTCAAAGACCCAAAAAAGCAAGAATGAACAAGTCAAAGATCAAATGCATGCTGATTTGCTTTTTTGATAGCCAGGGAATTGTCCACAAAGTGTTTGTGCCTCCAGACCAACGTAAATCAACACTTTTACAGAGAGGTTCGCGAAAATCTTTGAAAAAAGGTCATGTGTGTGAGACCAAACATCAAGAACAACTGGATGTTGCATCACGACAATGCGCCTTGTCACACAGCAATTTTAGTAAACGAGTTTTTAGCCAGTAAACATATTCCTATGGCTCCTCAGCCTCCTTATTCGCCTGGCTTGAGTTCTTGTGACTTTTTTCTCTTCCAAAGATTGAAGAATCACCTCAAGGGACGTCATTTTGGGACCATAGAAAACATTCAAGCGGCTGTAACCGACTAGCTAAGGCTATTCCAGTATATGAGTTCCAGCACTGCTTTGAGGAATGAAAGAACCGGGTCCAGCGCCGTGTGGCCTCCCAAGGAAGTTATTAGAAGAAGACAGTACTGAATTGTAATTCTATTCGAATAAAAAAAAATCATTCTCATTACTTAAATTACACACCTCGTACGTCTTTTTTTTTGCTTGGCCTTTTTGAATTTTTTTTTTTTTTTTTTTAAAAAAATTTTAAAAAAAGCAACCCCCCCTAAAAAATTTTTTTTGGAAAGTAAGTAAAACTTTTGTAAACAAAACCACCACTTAAGAATAAGAACTTTCAGTCTCCTACACTTATATTATCTTGTGTACTCCGTGGATACTTAACGCTTTTTTTATTCTGTTTATAGTACAATTTATGTAAATATATTTTGAGAAAGATATAAACATTCTACGTTTTAAAATTTGTTATCCTTAAAATTTATAGATTTTGGTCCTTCGAGCGGGATGAATGAAAACATTTCACACCAACTAAGTGAGGTCAAAAAAAAATTTTATGTTATAAGGAGAGTTGATGGTGAGGTTGAGAAAATACAAATTTTCGTTTCGACTCTAAAATTTCAATCTTTCTCGGTAAGAAAATGAAAAAAATTAAAAAAAAGGAGTGCAATGGTTTTCGATGTATTTGTTTTGCGTAGAATACGATAAAAATATTTTCAAAATTATTGGGGGTAGTTTTCACCCTTATTTTGAGATTGTAAGTTTAAAATCGAAATTTCGAAAAATATGACACGTATTTTTTCGTTCTTTTTTTTAATTTCTTCTTTTTTTTTACTTTCGATTAATTTTTAATTCAAATGGGCGTCGACAAGAACTGGCCCAAAAAACGGCCCAAAGGTGAAAAAACATGGTTTTAGCGTATTTTCTCTTCCTGTGAGATAGTAAATGGCAAGTGAATAATATATTCCAAGGTTTTTGGGGTCGTTGATTACGAATCTACCGTAGAAAATTTCCCGTAGAATACGATGGTATTTGTTAAATTTCAAAATTTAGCCATTTCTTAAAAAGTTGACAAACATATTGCATCCGCCATTTTGTTTTTTGAAAATCTGACTAGATTCGTAATCAGCGACCCCAAAAACCTTGGAATATATTATTCACTTGCCATTTACATTTCACAGGATGAGAAAATACGCTAAAACCACGTTTTTTCACCTTTTGGGCCGTTTTTTGGGCCAGTTCTTGGTCGACGCCCATTATGAATTAAAAATTAATCGAAAGTACAAAATGAAAATAAAAAAAAAATTGGAAAAAAAATCGTGTCATACTTTTCGAAATTTCAACTTTAAACTTTCAATCCTCAAAAAAATAAGGGTGAAAACTACCCCAATAATTTTTAAAATATTTGTATCGTATTGTACGCAAAAAAAACACATCGAAAACTTTTTTTCATTTTCTTACCGAGAAAGATTGAAATTTTAGAGTCGAAACGAAAATTTGTATTTTCTCACCCTCACCATCCCTCTACTTGTGGTTCAAAAAATCTAAAATTTTAGGGAAGTTAGTTTTTTAACAAATACTATCTTTGACCTCACTTGGCGTGAAATGTCCCCTATATATTTATATGTTTAAGAAGCGTCAACCGACTTACGAACATTTTTTTCCGTTAAACAGTCAGCTTTACGAACTATAAAGAATATAATATTGTTTCATTTTCACCGGGTCGATAATAAGTCTATTTATACTTAAGCCAGATACAGGATTGCCGTAACCCACGAAGCCGTGACTAATTGTTTTAATTCTCCTCGTTTATCTCGTCCCGTTCTCAGTTTTACCTACTAAGGGCATTACATACCACATTAATTTCGTTTCTTTCAGGAAATGGGCTGAGAAAATTGACCACTCAAGCGATTTTTCCCTTAATCCCACTGGGACTAAAGAATTGGGATCTCGTCGAAATCTGCCAGGTAAGCATCTTCTTGCACGAGATATAATTCCATAAATGAGGGTTGGTATTGGCATATATTTTATTCACCGATTTGTCGATTATTAAAACCTCTTCTTCTATAGACTTTATTGTTTATTAAAATTCTATTTCTGTATTCTATTCCAAAATAAACGTACAGTGACCGCCATGTACTATGCTGTAAATCCCATCATATGGGAACAAAAATTATGTTTTTTTTAACCCATTAACGCCCAAACGGACACAATTTTTCGTCCTTTTTGGAGCGTCAATCTCGAAATCATTAATTTCCCAATTAATGAATTCACTCAATAAAAACCACTCATCCTAATGTTTTCGGATGTGATCTTTCGATTTCCGAATTGTGATTAAATGCTCTAGAAAAAAAATATGGCTGACTTTATGGAGAAAAGTACTGAAAATTTGGGGGTTTTTTTTAATATTTTTTTTTTTGGTCCAAAAAGTACTCTAACCTACTCCGGATTGTAGAGGGAGGTGGAGGCAATAGTTGGAGTTGATGATATAATTTTTTATTTTTATGAAAAAGATTGAGAGGACATTTTCCATCAGAATTCTACGTAAAATATGACTGTAAATTTTCCGTCTTCAAATTTTGAATTTTCAAGAATGATGTCCGCCATATTGAATCCGCCATCTTGGATTTCAGACTTTTTCCACCAGGAATAACTCAAAATGTTACTAAAACATGAAATGACATAGGAAAAGTATAATTACAAACTCCTATTTACTTTTTATAATGAAAAACGCGCCATTTCTTGAGAAATCCGGCCGCCATTTTGAATCCGCCATCATTGGAAACTGAAAATTTAGTCAAATATAATCTGTAGTAATGTTTTGATTGAGGGAAATGACTGTGGATCAAGAAAAACTCACAATAACATTATTTTCTCGTTAATACTAAAGAAAAATTCATATTTCAAAAGATTTTATGCAATGACCGCCATTTTGAAAAGATTAGAGTCAGTTGAGGTCGGCAAAAAAAATCCAATCATCAACTTCAATTATTACCTCTACCTCCCTCCACAATCCGGAGTACGTTAGAGTACTTTTTTGGACTAAAAAAAATATTCAAAAAAATCCCCAATTTTTCAGTACTCTTCTCCATAAAGTCAGCCATATTTTTTTTCTAGAGCATTTAATAACAATTCTGACCCCGGAAATCGAAAGATCACATCCGAAAACATTGGGATAAGTGGGTTTATTGAGTGAATTGGTCCAAAAAAGACCAAAAATCGTGTCCGTTTGGGCGTTAATGGGTTAATATAACTTTGGAGCTAGCTTATGTTTTAAACGTTATGAAAAATGACGATATTCATATTCCATAGTGGCTTTGAAGACGTAATGTCGCGCCTATAGTTGAGAATCCATGACAATTGGTGCTCTCACATTTAGAAATTAGTAAGATGAAGTGACTCTATCGGAAAAAAAATTAAATATTTTCAGACTCTTCAATATACGTTGGTACATACCTACTAGAGATAGCACTAAACCATAAAAGTCAGGGCCGCACTTAGTACATAGTACATCAGAAAGTTAAACGACAAATTTCAGGAACATAACATCGCTCATAAATCAAATAAAAATTGCGATGTTGGAATACCTCACTGTTATTGCGTTATTTTATGTGTTTATGCTTCTTGGTCATAACAACAATTCTGGTTGTGCCACCATCTTAAATATTTTTCGCACGCTATACAATATTGATATAGTGTCGCGCGCTCCGCAGCCGGTCAAATAGCGACTGAACGACATAGAACTAATTTATTAAAGCCCCTAGACGCCCGAATATTATCCCCGTAAAATTAATCAAATTTGAGGATCGTAACGTTATACGGGTTGCCTACTCTTCAGGTAGACTTACATATGTTCTTATGTTTTACTAGTTTTAACTAAAAGTGTGTACTTTTTCATACATTATTCTTTATAACGGGTGTCCCAAAATCACTTATTAAAGATATGAATTAAATAGAAAACATAGTTTTTTTTTCAATTGAATTTTTTTATTGAAACATAAAGTACATAGGATATGGTTATACAGTAAGCGGCACCCTAATGCGTACAGAGGTGGATATTAAATACATATTAAATGATACATTTTTATGTCATAGTTAGGCGAATTTACTTGGCCCTGGGTGTGCTTGGTTATGTAAGAGGGGGTGTTAGCGGAAACTAAAGAGCAACGTTGCCAGAACTAACTGTAACTCTTAACTCTGCATAATAAGTCTTTAAGAAAACCCTATATTTACAAAATGTATTGATGTACGATCAATTGCGTATCGTATAATAAAGTTTACTGTTATCTTTTTTCAACCCAACTACTGTGAAATAATTTTAAACAGTTAATATTACTTTAAACAGCTGTGAAACAATTTTAAAATATCTAATAGGAATATTATGTTGCTATGACAACAGCGAACGCACGCAGCGAACGAAGGCAGAACGAACGGTTCAATGGTTCACTCTAAGCTCCACCCACTAATGCACTCTCCTTGCCCCGTCTCGGATCTCCGCGGATGTCGGCGGCCGCCGTCATACCGTCTGTCATTTAATTATTTGAACTTTTTCGTCAATGTGATAAATATCCATTTTTATTTTTATGAATGTATGTAGTGCTTCTAGAATACGCTCGTAGTAACGCACAGAATAAAATATAAAATGGTATTTCAAATTTTAACTCAAACAGCCCTACCGACAAACCGGATGTCTTTCATACGCCTGCGCTAGCGATTGGATCGCGATTGGTTCGCACCTCATGTTTACTCTACTTACAAAGAAGTTAAATTATCAATTGCCCTTCATTCGGCTATGTACGCATTAGGCTGCCGCGTACTGTATATGAAATAGCACATCGGGCAAATGATCTCCACGGCTTTGCTGGCACATACGCACTCCTTTATCGAAATATTCCATGACCATTTTGCATAAATGTGACCGAATTTCGTTGATACGTCAACGCGTTGTTCTTTCATGTAATGCTCCATTTTTACTAACCCCTAAACTGTCAGTTGTCAAACTTTTTTTCAAAATTTTGGTTGCCAACACTTTACCGCACAAATGGCGGCAAATTCAAATATTGCTTGAATTACGGGTCACCCTTTATAAATCCATATTCACCGTCCAACTCTGTCTTTATCCTTGTCTCTATTACCCACATAAGCCGATGAATGGTTGTAGCAGTGGCGGTGGGCTATAAGGTGCGCTGGTGCGCGCGCACTACCAACAATTTAGCATTAATAATTTTATTTAGTAATTAATGGATGCATTCTTAATTTATCGCCTTGCCGCATCCCTAGCGTTAATACCATCTGAATATTATTTGGCCGCAGCGTTACGAATCCACTAGACGCTAGGTCTCTATCTCCAACGCCACTGGTTTCCGATCGCGGCGCGGGAGTCGACACGCGCAATACGAAAAAGCGGCACGACGATCATGCTTCCGTGCAATACGAAAAAGCGAACGCGTATTGTTACTGCTTGCCCCTCCACAATTATTACGCGTAGTGGGCGAATCCTATAGATATGAGGTATGGAGTTTAAGAGCGCACGAGAGTTATCGATCGGTTGGTTTGTGAATTGTTTTCGTACATTGCGATTGCTGTTTTATCGCTCACGTTTTATAAATATAAACTCGGTTACAATCTAGTTTGGAATAATGAATTATATTCAAAACTTATTAAAAACTCCATTCTCTAGCTTGAGTTTGGAAGAAAAAGTGCAAATTAAAACTCTAGGTAGGCCCACTCCACAAATTAATTTAAAATTAGCCATGAAAGGAAAAAAGTAAACAATTTGTAAGAACATTTAATAATGACTTATTTAAAAAAACATTTGTGGTTAAGTGGATGCGATGTATTGAACGCAGTGTTTTGTTTGGCGGAGAAACACCTTGGACCAAAACTGGAGTAACGGATTTAAATCACATAAACGAGAAAATAAAAAAAAACATGCAAATTCTGCTGGACACATGAATAATGTTTTGAATTTAGCCATGCTAGGCACTGCAAATATTGCGACAGTGCTCGATTCTGCTCATAGACGAGCAGTGGCAGCACACAATGAAGCGGTTTCAAAAAACAGGTATGTTTTAAACATTATTATTAACTGTATTCGTTTTTGTGGAAAATTTCTATTTAAAACGAATAAAGACATTTTTGCGCAACACCATGTGCCAGGAAAGACTGTCGGCTTTGGCTATGCTCTCCATTGAAAAAGACTTTATTACAAATATCGAAAATTTTAACAACAAAGTAATTGAAAAATTTGCACAATGTAAAAATCGCAGAATTGAGCTCATTTACAAAGAAAATTAGGTAAGTTTTCAAATTAATAGGTTAATAAGAATAACCTTAACATGAGATAAATATTTATCTCACATTAGGGACATTCTTATTATTCTTATGATTATCGTTATTTTTATGTGTGGTGCACCCCCAATCTTAGGATCACGCACCGCCACTGGGTTGTAGTACCCCAGAAGCGCGATAGATGGCATTAGTTGGGAGAAACATAATAAGGAAACTTATTTCTGGACTGAGTCTCGTATGAATTTTGTCCGCTTAAATTGGTGATTGTATGCTGTGCGACGCTGTGGATCAAATGCTTTTTTTGGCCTGCCTCACAGTGGTCAATTTTGCGATTCTAGGAAGACCAAAAAAAAACTCATGTTCTCAGAATTAAATTGTTTCCTTAATAATGTATAATAGACCCATTAAGGTATTTAATGCTGTAAAATTTATTACTATATTATAAATTTTTATGACCCTTAACGAGGGTTGAAGTATACATAGAACCAGTTACTTGCTTGAGAATATTTTAGTAGTCTATTTGATCCTAATGTGTACAGTTGAATCTCCGTTGTTTTTGTGTGAAGTGAATTTGTTATCGATGGAAAATTTAGTGGAAGGTATGTCCTTTATTTTGGTATAAAACAACTTGTGTTTTTTTTTGTTTAAATCAGAAAATTTTCGGTTATAGTTGGTTCTGTAAAAATTTTACATTTTCTGCAATATTAAAGTTTCTCGAGAGCTACAATTTGATTTCCGCTTTCTTCCGCGTTGATCTCTTTTCCATAGATTGCCTGTAACTTACTCTACTAAATTACAAAAAAATTGCCTGCGTCTAAGTACGTCTAATTATTTTATCCTTAATTTTAGAAACGTATGTCATACCTCGCAGAGGCCTGTTCGAGATATGGGTTAGCGAACCGGAAAAGGGCAAAAGATATATGAAGATGTATTCGTATATTTTTAATTACTTCAATCTTGCAACCCCTGATGCTAACTTAGATGTTCTTATGAAAAAAAATTCGTCATTTAGCCATAAATTGTCTCAAAGATGGGCAGAATATTATAGAAATAAGGAGAAGTTTTTAAATAAACACAAAACATGGTTGGAAGACCTGGTTGGTTTTACCTGAATTACAACCATATATATCGGATGTTCAGAGCCAACAATCGAGTGAAAAGACCAAAAGACTCAAAATACAGCCATTGCTAGAGACAAGCACTAGTAAAGAATTGATTTATGCGGCTCAAGCAAGTTTACAGTCTGAGGGTAAACGTGATGCAGCATCATTGCTAAAAGAAATGGTATCTACTTCTCCGAAACGTGCTACACGTATCAAGAAGTCTTTTCACTCCCCTGATACTACAGGGCGAAAGCTAAATAATGAAGAAGCACTTATTTAGACGGGAAAATGACCAAAAGATCGTATATTGCTGTGCAACAACGCCTAAGAAGTATTGGCTCCAAGGTATGTCCATCAAATCCTTTCCTGATTGAAGCCAATGCAAAGTGCTATCCGGAAAATGTCATAGTTACAGAAACAGCTGCTGAAGTGGATTTACAATCAAAGAACATCAAGCCTTTTACCCCCTAACTAAAATTTCACTTTCTTTAATATAACATACTACGAGACGGATTTGTGAAGTGCAACGGGTCGTATTATTTCATCATGAGAACCTCAACACCGGAAAAAACCTCGTTTTGAGATTAGAATGACAAATATTTTTTTACTCAGATAGAACGCATTTTTGTGAAAAAGATTGAGAGGACATTTTCCATCAGAATTCCACGTAAAATATGACTATAATTTTTCCGTTTTCAAATTTTGAATTTTTAAGAATGATGTATATTTCTGTGCAACAACGCCTAAGAAGTATTGGCTCCAAGGTATGTCCATCATATCCTTTCCTGATTTAAGCCAATGCAAAGTGCTATCCGGAAAATGTCATAGTTACAGAAACAGCTGCTGAAGTGGATTTACTTTCTTTAATATAACATACTACGAGACGGATTTGTGAAGTGAAACGGGTCGTGTTAGAGCAGAATAAAGCTGAACTAAACGATGTTGAAATAATTTTTAAATGGGGTTCCGATGGGAGTTCTGATAGTGATTAGATAACTTTATTTAATATTCCAATTTTTTATTAAACATTTGTAGCTATAGAGCTATTTGTCACTTTATGGAACTTTGTACTTTTTATTATGTATTTATTTTTTATTTATTTATTTATGTGCTATACAGGGTTTGTCCGGAAAGTAATGTCAGTGAGCTTTTAAAAATGGTTTTTATTGGTTCTATGTGTACAAATCTTTAGAAACTTTCAAAATACATTCCTCCTGCGTCCACATATCGGTTCCAGCGGGTCTTCCACGCATCAAAAGCCGCAAGGTAGTCGTTTTACGGAATCGCCTTTAAAGCGTCGGTGCCTTCTGAATGTTTTTCACCGACCCAAAATGCTGTCCTTTCATTGGAGTTTTGAGGCGCGGAAACAGAAAAAAGTCTGGGGGGCACATCGGGGCTGTAGGGAGGCTGGGGAACAACGGTGATGCCTGCGTTGACGAGGTAATCGGCCACAAGGAAGCCACGTGGTGAAGCTTCCAGGATTTTGAGATTCTGGGCGGACGCGATTCACCCTGCGTTTCAGCCGCTTCAGCACCTCCACATAAAACTTTCCGGTTACGGTTGTCCCGTGCGGAACGAACTCATGATGGACCAATCCCCGGCAATCAAAAAAGACAATCAGCATTGTCTTGATCTTTGACCTGGACATCCTGGCCTTCTTGGGGCGAGGGAGTTCGACGTGTGCCATTCCGCACTTTGCCTCTTCGTCTCCGGATCGTATTCAAAGACCCAACTTTCGTCCCCAGTAATGACATCATCAAGGAAAGCGGGGTTGTCTTCGCAGGTGTCCAAAAGTTCTTGGCAGGTTTCGACGCGCCTCGCTTTTTGATCGTCCGTTAGCACTTTTGGCACGAGCTTCGCGCACACCTTTCGACCAAAGAGCCCGACATAATTTCGTGAACAATGGTTTTCGTAATGTCTAATGTTTCGGGAATTGAACGGTCAGTGTTCAACAAGTCACGCACACGTTTCACATTGTCGTCGGAACTGGAGGTTGATGGCCGTCCAGCGCGGTTCTCGTCGTTGACATCTTCCCGACCGTCTGCAAAGGCCTTGTGCCACCGGAAAATTTGCCTGTCCGAAAGACAATCGACGCCGAAAGCCTTCTTCAACATTGGAATGGTTTCCGCAGCACTCTTCTCCAGTTTCACACTAAACTTGATCGCCATCCGTTGCTCAAACGAACGTTGCATATTTTTCTTGCACCGGGTCACTGTAACGACTCTCAAAGAACGAGTGATGCGACCGCTACAACGACCGGTAGCCAACTGACGCTTGTTGGATCTTGTTGCCAGATCCCCCCACTACAATCCCAGCACGTAAAGCGCGGGCTGGCACGTACAGTCTTGGGAAAAAAATTCACTGACATTACTTTCCGGACAAACGCTGTATATGACACAGTAATTATCTTAAACTTTCAAAATAAATGATATTTTATCAAAATAAACACGTTTTTTTGTTTAAATAATTTTGTCCTTCTAGAATCGCAAAATTGACCACTCTGATGCCTTACTTAGGAAATAAACAAGTTAATCCGAGCGAGCGAACAAAATCTGCTCTTATCTGATGACGAGCATTCCCTTTCTTCCGACATGTGTTAATGCATGCTCATTCAATACATCGCTTTCGAAATGCGCATAACTTCTAATCCATACCTGAGTAGGCACATATGGGCTTCGTCGTATAAATTTATGACGTTCCTTGCGGATTTACTATTTTCAGCAGCGCGACGGATAATACATTTTTTGCCGACATTCTTAATGGAAAGATGGCGTAGGAATTTTAACATGTCGCCTCGGATAACGTTGATTGATGCAATTATTAGATGTCTCCGCGAATTTCACCCACCTGAAACATTAGGGAGTCGTTGACTTGAATTTAGAGAAGAATTTTCGGGAAAATAAAATACAATTTCTTTTTTTTTTTTCATTAAGGTCGTTGGTCTTTAGATGAATAATGCAATTCGAAATTAGACAAGGTAATATGTTTAATAAAATAATAAATAACACAATAAATACACTACTCCTAAAAAAATTTCTTAAATTTTTTGGTTATTTGTGAATGGTCGTATCTAGAGTTTACAAGAACCATTTTGAAGCTTCAAGTTTCTAGTTTTGAGATCGTTCGGCAAACATTTTTTTGTGAGCTACGGTTGTCACGCAATTCTAAGAAATATCGCGAGAAAAAATAGTTTGAAGTTTTTTTTATTTTTTTTTCTGTGGTCCATGGAGTTTTTTTTATTTATGGGATTTTTTTTTAATTAATAATCAATGCATGAGCCGAATATCTTGTTTATTCAGCTTCAATTTGCTTCTTTTATATTCCCTTTATGTCAATTTGTTACTGAGATATTTGGCTTTTAATGAAAGGGGGTCTTTTTGTCATTGATCATCGGTATCTTAGCAACCAATCATCACACAGAGATTATAATGGCAGTTCAGAAATTGGAATAAACATCCTACAAGATCTTTTTATTATTTTTTGAGAAAATAAAATCGCCCTCAACATCGATTTAAAGAAAAGAGAAAAAGTAAGTGTTGTTTTAGTGAACCTACCGCATATTCACAAATATTGATGGAGAGATTAATGTTTCCAGGTTTTTTACAGCTTAACCCGTTTCGGCCCAGAATGCCACTCGAAGAATATCGCTCTTCGGTGCCTCAAACTGTTCCTATTCGCGACAGAAAAATTTTTAGGGGACATATTTTGAAAAGATAAACATTGACCTTTCCGATGGTGTCAATTAAATTTGTCTAAAAAATGTTAAATAGGCAAAAAAACACGATTTTTACAAAAAAAAACACAATTTTTTCGACAAAATTTTTTTTAATCAATTTTTCAAGGGATTTTGGGTCTGCCATGGACCTGGAACCTCAGTAACCTGTGGAATAAATGTCTAAACTTAAAGGATGATTGTTTAAATATCGATTTTTCTCCCTGTGCATCCAAAATGGCACCTCAACTGCAAATTTTTTGCAAAAAACTTCAAAGCCTGTTTATACGAAAATGACGCACTTTTTAAAAAAATTGCCAAGAATAAAAAGTTCTTAAAATCACCTTAAAATACTTAAAGAATACGTTGGAATTTTTTCAGAATTTTTTGAGCGATTTTTTTAATTTTGCACGTCAATTTTTGCAAAATTAAAAAAAAAATCGTAATCAGTTTATTCTAGTCGTGCAAATATTTAAAGTTACAACTACTAGTTTTTTAATACATGAAAATAGAACCAATACTTTACCTTCATTAGCGTGTTTTTCTTTCGTTTTATATCATTTGAAGATAAATTTACTGAAATAGATTTACTGTGAAGTGTATTGCCCCTCTCATAAAAACATGTGTGTATGAAAACGAAACTTAAACATCAATTTTCTTTAAAAACTACGGCCCAGTATTTCTAAGATTTTATTACAATAAATATAAAGTTCATGGTTGGCAAATGATAGATGTGCGAATATAACGAACTTTTCATAATGCGAATTAATTTGATCTTTAACGCTGTTTTTCTCGAAAACATTGCACTTTTACGAAAAATTATCAATAATAAAAAGTTCTTAAAATCACCCAAAGAATATGCTGGAATTTTTTGCAAAAATTGACAAGTGTAAAATTAAAAAAATCGCTCAAAAAATTCTGTATTCTTTGGGTGATTTTAAAAACTTTTATTCTTGGCAATTTTTTAAAAAAGTGCGTCATTTTCGTATAAACAGGCTTTGAAGTTTTTTGCAAAAAATTTTGCCATTTTGCCATTTTGTTGCACAGGGGAGAAAAATCGATATTTAAACAATGATCCTTTAAGTTTAGACATTTATTCCAGAGGTTACTGAGGTTCCAGGTCCATGGCAGACCCAAAATCCCTTGAAAAATTGATTTAAAAAAAAATGTTGAAAAAATCGTGTTTTTAAAAATACGTTTTTTGCCTATTTAACAATTTTTTAGACAAATTTAATTGATACCATCGGAAAGGTCAAGTCTTTATCTTTCAAAATATGTCCCCTAAAAATTTTTTGTCGCGAATAGGAAAAGTCTGAGGCACCGAGAGCGTTGCTTTGGCGAAACGGGTTAATATACCTCCAATAGCCCTGAAAATTTTTAACTCGATCCATCGAACCGATTTCTCGGTCCGATTGATCATTGATTGATTGTTTCTGAACATTCTGTAATCTTCATCAAAATAAAAAAACAATTGTTTTTTACCAATTATTTTTCACTTCTACATTAGTTACTTGTTAAATTTGAAAACAAAATGAGATAATTTTTTGTTCCCTTAATTTTTTGGAAGTTTATTTTAATAAAATAATAAATAAGAAAGACAGAAAGCATAAGTATTTAATTCTAACCTAATTAAAATGCTTGTAGCGTGTAACATTCTGTGGAACACAGTGAATCATCCCAAGTTTACTCAGTTTTTAAAAAATTGAATTAACAATTACATTAACATTACAAAGTTGTGTTTTGTTGCTTAAATAGGCCTAAAATATCCTGAAACATTGAGACTAAGTGAAACAAATTTTCTGTAAACGTTTTTTGTGTTTAAACTTTAAATGTGTTAACATGAAATTTGGAATATCATTAGTCTGGAGCTGATTAGATTTTGAGATTCATCAGTGTGAGAGGTTTTGAATGCGTAAGTATTAGAAATAGGTTAAATGAATTTTTAATAAATTTTAGTAATAACGAAGTGGACATACATATTCTTTTTTCGCTAACAATTAAAATAAAATAAGTGATATTAATGTGAAAACGTATTTCCCAAAAAGTACGCGCCATATTGAAACATTTTTTTTTATCTTCAAGCAAAAACTGATTTAAAAAACTTTAGGATTGTTTTGAAACCAAAAAAAATGAATCAAATTGTATCTGTCAAATTTTAAATTTAAAGTTAAAAAAATCAGAAAAATGTTTTTTTTTGTGAAAATTTTCAGTCAAAAATATGTTGGTTCAGGTTAAAAAAAAATTGAAAAATGTGGAATGCCGACTTCAAGCTTGATCCATGACGCTAGAAAAAAATATGAACTTTTTTTCTAAAATATACACATTCCAACTTTCGACAATTTCTTCCCAGAAATAAAGAAACACCAGGCTGATACATAGTATCCCGTATCCGGTAACACTCGGTATATATACATTTAAATTTATCAGGCAAGCTGTCTGTACACATCAGAAGTTGGTAGTTAATAGATGGATTCCACAGGCACTTACAAGTTAATTGAAAATGTTCATGAATAGCCATTCATTTGATTCCCATAATGCCTCCAAATAGGGTAATAAAGTCCTTTTCTGGTAAATTACAAAATCCAGTCTAACTGTACCTTGTTTCTAGCCTACTGAGTATGTCATGAATCATAGTAATAATCACAAAATTAATGAATTATTAACAATGTAACATTAAAAGCAATGAAATAATAACAATAAAATTATAACATTAAAAACGATGCTGCAAAAAATAAAGGCTAAGACTTAATTAGAGAAAAATTATATTAATTTGTGATTTTTTTCTTTAAATTTAACCCTGCTGTCCTGTTCGGGTCTATTTGACCCGAAATTATTTTTCTTCTTTTGTTTCACTTACATAGGATAACTTCATTTCCTAAAATTTGATGGCTTTGTTTCACAACTCAAGAATATTATTTTAACTAAGATGTTTTTTACGATTTTTTGTTCATTTTTCTAAAATGTTTAGTTATTACTAGAGTTGACCGATCGTGCCGCAATACAGTGACGGGCGGGCCATTGTGTGTGTTCGAGGTGTTTATGTAGTCGGCGTCAGTATTATCTTAATAATAAAATGTCACACGTGCAAACGCCTAAAAATCTACCATTTGCTGACAAAGTGAACAAACCATATAAATATGGACCAGATGGCCTGTTTATTCAACTTTAATTTTCTTTTTTTAATTGTTTGCTACGTCCATTTGTCGCGGAGATATCCGAAATGGAACGAAAATGGACCCTTTTGTCTTCAACCATCGATATCTCAGCAACCAATGATCGTACAGGAAATTGAAGGGCAGTTTCAGAAACTGGAACAAACGTCCTATAAAATCCTGTCAAGACATTTAAAGAAAAATCTACCATCAATATCGACTTGAAAAAAGTTGAAAAAAGTGACTTTTTCCCTTGTTTTGGTTAATCGACTGCATCTTAGCAAATATTGATGGGGAGACTTGGACTTTTAGGAGTTTGTACACCTCAATGTACCCCCAATAGTCCTGTAAATCTGCAGATCGATCTATCGAGCGGTTTTTCCGGGCCGATTATTCAGTTTTGAAAAAAAATAAAGGAGCAAGATTTTTACTTAAACATTGTGTAATCTTCATAAAAATGGAAAAATAAATTTATTTCCGCTTTTTTTCTCAATTCTGCATTGGTCACTGGTAAATTTGGAAAACATTTTTTCGCGCTATTTCTTCGGATTGCGTTAAAACCGATTCTAAAAAATGTTGGCCTACAGATCCGAAAACTAGAGTTTTGCAACTTCAAAACGATTTTTTTTAATCCGTATCCGTTGATATTCCGTATCTTTTCAGACACTTTTGCATTAATAATTAAATTTTGCAGCATAAAATTCCAAAACATTTAGGTTTACAGACAATCTAAGAGTATAAAGAAGGAACCCTGAAAGTTTCAGCCAAATCGGCCGAGTAGTTTTTGAGTAATCGTGGTTGCCAATTTTGAAAATGTTGTTTTGAGTAAGATTCGTTTAAAGTTTTGAATACTGAAAAATAATACTACCCTATACATTAGGGATGGGCACATTTTTAAAAACATCGATGTTAATATCGATGTTCAACATCGGTACCTACTATCGATGGTAGCAAAAACATCGACTTAGAAAACATCGATGTTGGGAAACATCGATGTTTTAAAATCACATATACAGGGTGAGTCATTTTTTTGTAGCAGAACTTTAACATTTGATAGAATACGATATTTTGAGAAAAAAAGTTCCTATAAACACATGGTCTATCTAGCTTCATAATGGAGATACAGGGTGTTAAAATTTCAGTTTTTTTTAAGTTGTTTTACAATATTATCTGAACGGAATGGTATTTTGGCTTAATATTTTACATACGCTTTAACCTCAATAGGAGCAACAATTTTTATTGATTTTGTCGAAAACATTATACTGGAAGTTGCTTTTCTCGGATGCCCAGGTTAATTAGATTAACAGAACTTTTTTATCCGTACGGACACTGACTTTATTTGACTAACATTTATAAAACAATGATGTTTTAGCTACAAGTTTGACCTCTTGCAATTTTGTCACTAACTGTGATGGTTTTTTGAGATATTGGTCATTTTTAGTCTGATGGTGCATCTCCTTACATGGCAGCAGAAAAAAAATATTTTTGTTTTCATTTTATCTTTTTAACGAAGTGACCTGGGCATCCGAAAAAGGTAACATCCAGTATAGTATTTTCGATAAGAACATTAAAAATGTTGATCTCATCCATGTTAAGACATGTCGTGCATCGAAAAAAATGACACTTTAACACCCTCTATAGCTAGCAAGCTAGATAGACCATGTTTATTGGAATTTTCTTTATCAAAATATCCAGAGAATCACTTTTTGTAGCATGACTTTAACAATTGATAGAACATAATATTTTGAGAGAAAAAACTACTATAAACGTATGTATGGTCTATCTAGCTCCCTATGGGAGATACAAGGTGTTAAAGATTCATTTTTTACGGTGCACATGTCTTAAGATGGATATGAGATCAACATTTTTAATATTTTTATCGAAAATATTATACTGGATGTTCCTTTTTTCGGATGCCCAGGTCACCTCGTTAGAAAATAAAATGAAAACCAAAAATAAAATTATTTTGTTGCTATGTAAGGAGATGCACTATCAGACTAAAAATGACCAATATCTCGAAAACCGTCACAGTTAGTGCAAAATTACAAGAGATCAAAATTGTAGCTAAAACATCATTCTTTCATAAATGTTAGTCAAATAAGGTCAGTGACGGACGATACAAATAAAGTTCTGTCAATCTAAATAACCTGGACACCCAGAAAAACAACTTCCAGTGTTTTCGACAAAATAAATAGAAATTATTGCTCCTATTGAGGTTAAAACGTGTAAAAATTAAGCGAAAATACCATTCCATTCAGAAAATACTGTAACAAACTTAAAAAAAAACTGAAACTTTAACACCCTGTATCTCCTTTATGAAGTTTAGATAGACCATATGTCTATAGGAACTTTTTTTCTTAAAATATTGTATTCTATCGTATGTTAAAGTCCTGCTACCAAAAAGTGACCCCACCCTGTGTCTAAGTGACTAATTCTTATGTTCTCTGAAAAAAAGTGTATAGTTTTGTAGAATTAGAAACTAGTAAATTAGATGTCGCGTGAGCCACAATGTACAAAGAGTCAATTAATAATCAATTAGTATTTTTTTCGTTTTTTTAGCAACTTAAAAACTTTCGTACTGAAAAAATTAAATGATATTTCTGGGATATGTATTACGTAACGATGTTTCGATGTTTACAAGTAACATCGAAATTAAAACATCGATGTTTTAAACATCGATGTTCAGTGGAAAACATCGATATTTCAGAAACATCGATGTTAGGTGCCCATCCCTACTATACATTTATATACTATGTGTAATTGTATATATGTATATATGTATATGTATTTGTATATGTATATAATACTCTCAGGTATACAAATCCGGCCTTGGGTATTCCAAAGTAAGATACAATAGATAAAACTTTCACTAGATAAACAATAGGTAAAACTGACATTTTCACAAAAATGACGAAAAAAAATATAAGGAGTTCGAATTTCGCTCTGAAACCTTCCCGAGCGTATTCTACGGGAAATTTCCCTTCCCGTAGAATAAAATATCGATTTTTTTACCACCTAATTGTATTTACCCCCTTCTTATCATCCATTTTTAAGAGGTAATCAAGAAAATCGCTTTTATTTTAATTCCCATTTTAATAAATGTTTAGTTAGTTTGATTATAAAAGTATTTATTTTATACGAGCGCGGAATTTCACAAATCGACGAAAAAAAACGCGAAAATTTGCGTAAATCCAGAAGTTACCGTTCAAATAGCCGATTTAGTAAAAAAATACAACTTTAAATGCCTCGATTATCTTGCCAATAGGAGTACATTTGTTGAATGTCACGTGTAACGATCCCATTATATCAACGTCGAGTAGTAGAATAGGGGGGGGTTATTGAGAAGATAATAAAAAATATT
>JAPWTK010000371.1:110000-360000 GCA_029963805.1 Aromia moschata | reverse complement strand
TGTCTCGTAATTTCGAAAAAAAATCACTATAAAAGACTCAAATATTACTTGGTGATTATGGAAAAAAATATTTCGCGAATATTCTGCCAGCCGTTTCCAAGATCTGGTGGGGTACTCATTTATTATTTTTTTACGAAGTTTCTTTTGAAGTTTTTTTTTACTATAGCCTTTTACTTACACTAGCAATCACACCCTAAAATATGATGTGGATCCCATGCTCCGTTATGAAAATACGAGAACTTCAAATTTCACCAACCGCCACAGTTTATACTCTCTATATCAATTGCCAGTTATTTGAATTTTTGCTTAACAACTCGTTCGTTAAGTATTACTCGTACAGGTATTATTTAAGCCCCTGTACTACATCACTCGTGGTAGAATATTCCACACGATAATATCGCCAGGATAAAACTTCGCTTAGACACTCATGATTAAATTTAAATTACACTTTAAGCTTCCCGTGAGCCATCTGTTCAGTGCCTTAATTGCGGATACGCGTTACAAGCACCACCCTCCCCCCCCCCCCCCCACTCCAAGGTAGGCGTCGAGGAGTTACCCTCGATAAGAAAGGCCTCGATGCTTTTACGAAATATTCTGTGACGTAGGCTCTCACAGGTCAACTGAACAAAGCTGCGTGGGATAATCCATTTCATACCCGTAAGGTGAGGGTTGCCAGCCGTACTTTATTATAACGTATCTTACTTTATTTTTCGTTAGTATACTTTATACTTTTGCGTGTAAATGAAGTATGCAAAAATACTTTATTTCGAGCTTTTACTGTGATGCGCAAAATAAAACACTGTTATGAACATACAGTAAGCAACGAAAGTTATTATACACCCACTTTTTGAAGTTTGCTTAAATTCTGATAATTTTTGTATTACAGCATTGATTTTTTGCTTCTGGCAGGATTATAGCTTGTGATATTCTGCGTCTAATAAGCCGAAGTTGAAGGCGGTATGTCGATTGTGTGAAAAGATATCGCTAAAAAAGTAAAATTTCAATGTTTTCAAAGAAACGTAAATAACTTCGAAAATAGTACATCCCTTTCGAAGTTGTTGGACTCGTATTAAAGAGAAATATTCAGTGTATCTATTTGACGAACTGAATCATTTTGAAAAAAATTTTCCTAGACATGAATAAAATCTAGTTGAACCAAAAATATCACGAAAATTCAAAAAAGCCCACATTACTCCAATAAAAAATTAGGATTAATATCCCTGTAGATCTCTCTGTGTTTTATTAGAATTTCAGGAACAGTGATTTTTACGAAGACGATACTAAGGATGGTAGAATTTTGAATTTTCGTGATATTTTTGTTTCAACTTTTGATTTCTTTCATGTCTAGGATTTTTTTTCAAAATGACAGTTAGTCAAATAGATACACCGAAGATTTCCCTTTAATAAGAGTCCAACAACTTCGAAAAAGATTTACTATTTTCGGAGTTATTTATGTTTCTTTGAAAACATTGAAATTTTACTTTTTTAGCGATATATTTTCACACAATCGACATACCGCCTTCAACTTCGGCTTATTAGACGCAGAATATCACAAGCTATAATCCTGTCAGCAAAAAAAATAAATGCTGTAATACAAAAATTATCAGAATTTAACCATGGACCTTGGCGTAAACAGAATTTAAGCAAACTTAAAAAAGTGGGTGTATGATAACTTTCGTTGCTTACTGTATAAAAAAGATATTTCTCGTTTGCTCTCTGTTTCCGCAACCTCAGCTTTCACTGAGAGGGTTTTTTCAGTGATGAACGTAAAGTGACGAGAAAATAATAGCAAAGCGTCTATACATTTAATAAAAAATGAATTATTTATTTATTTAAATCTAACCGTAGATTGTAAAACTTAGCTATGGAACTTTCAAAGATAACCAAAATTGTTAGTAAGTGCTAAAAGCACAAAAAGTGTGTTTAGGGCAATAAAACAATTAAATTTGAAAAATACTTTTTTCCCTTGCAAATATTTTTGTTTTCCTTATTCAAAATATTAGTTACGTTATTTTTTCAAAAAAGTTGGCAACCCTACGTCAGGTAGAGGTTTGTTTACACTTGAAACAAATATTTTATCATTCTCGCTATTTATTACACTCCCGGTACATCGCTCTTCAGCGCCTCATAACTAATACTATTTGCGACAGAAAAAATTGACAGGGACCTATTTCTGAAGTTTAAGACGTGCCCTTTCCGACGGTGTCCATGAAAGTTCTCCAAAAAATTATTAATTATGAAAAAAAAAACAGGATTTTTTTGCACATTTTTTAATCAAATTTTCAAGTGGTTTCCGGTCTGCAATGGACCTGGAACCTTACTAACCGGTGGAATAAATGTTTGAATTTTAAGTATACGTGGTTTAAAGATCGATTCGATTATTGTTTCCCTTATGCGTTTAAAATGGCGCCTGAACTGAACTGAATTAATAAACGAAATCGAAATGAAAGTTTTGTTTTTAGTTTCGTTTATTTCTTAATAACAAGGAAATGAAAAAGTAACTTGAATTTTTTTTTTATATCGTTTAAAATTTTTTTTGCATTTTTACAATATACTTTTGTACTAACTATTTTATGTACTTTTGTAAGTAAATTGAAAAAAAATCTAAAAAAAACGAAATAGTTTCGTAGAAGTCCCTACTCCGAAATATCGAGTGCATGTTACATGACCAGTTCTTAGCCAATGCTATTGAGGTTTGAATTTCAGGCCATCAAAATTTTAAGATAGGATACACGTATATTTTTATTTTTTATCTTATTATGATACATTTAAATTATATTGTGACAAAAATTGTTATAAAATGTATACCAGTAAAAAATGAAATTTTCCATAACATTATTATAACACAATCATTGAGACAAATTCATTTGTGATTTGCGGCTACGAACGTAAAACTTGATGGAAAGTTTTTCGGAAAAGAAATATAAGTAATAACCAGACTTGGGATATAAATTTTTATTAGCGTAAATGAAAATTTTGAGCAACTTATGAGCGAAACTGAAAATTATCGGTTTATAGCTGTAGTTCGATGCAAAATCGAGGTAAAATTCCAACTAAAAAGTTTTATGAAAAACACGTGTAAACAGCTTTAACTTGCGCTTTAAAACGTTGAGAAAGGTTGTTTAGATCCAAAGATAAATCCGGTTTTTATGAGGAATTGTGAAATGCAATATCTTTTTGTTATCGCTAAAAATGAGTCTATTTTTAAACCCCTGTTACTTTTGATCCGAGTGACACTTTTTAATGTTTAAAAAGTCAAATTAAAGCTTGTTTTATGCAAGAAAAAAATTGTTTAACTTTGTAGCTTGATTATCGACGAAGTTGCAGCGAAAAAATCAATTTTTTGGAAAATCACCAACTTTGGAGGTCTGGCAAGGTCGGCCAATTATTTTAATCGAAAAAAGCGGTATCACATGTTGTAGACAATTGCTCAAAGAACAATTTGAGCCCAAAAACGTCCATTTTGCTTTAAAATTGGCTTGAAAGTAGATTTTTGTCCCAATTTTCGATGAAAATCGATCACCGCGTGACGGTCGACCGCCATCTCTGGAGGGTGCTCTGCACACGTTAAATGTCTGATTTTTTCCAGGGAATGCAACGGAAAGCGTCCTGCAAAAGTTCCGGAAAACCTTTTCGCTGCGTTTCCAGAAGAAGGGCAGCAAGGACAGCTACAGCTCGGAGGGCGTCGGCGAGACTCTCTCCGAGATACTAGGTGAGCCCTCGGAGGAGGAGTCGTCGCCGCGCTACGTGCCTTCCACGGGCTCGTCCACGTGCCAGATCGATGCGAAGGACGAACATTCCGAACAAAAGTACAAGTAAGTACAATATAACAAGGTATCGATAAATTGGAAACACAATATAACAATGTAACAATGTAATATAACAATACAATATGACAATGTACTGTATTTCCATTCTAAATTGAAAATAGGTAGAAAAAAGCAAGGTTGTCCGATATATTTTCTAAAATTGCTAAGCTCACTATACAAGTATACTTCATACTTCAGTAAACTGTTAGTTCGTGACGTTGTTAGAAAGCTAGTTTGGAAATATTTAAAAAAAAAATACATAGATATAAATTTATTAGTTAGCATTAAAATAAAGCGTTTAAAATTGCTGGAAAAAATAATTATAAATTAAAACTTTATGTATATTACTATACTTAAGAAAATTTTGAAGAGCCGGCAACGCGATGCCGCGAATGCACCAGCGAATGCCGACCATTATACTATTGGATTGCTTTGTATGTAATACATGCCAAATACTTATTAGGTCCACTGTGCCATAAAATTTATACGACGTCGTTAAAATGATTTACGACTAGAAATTCTACTTGTTTAAGGCGCCAATACAGAGACGTGTATTTCAGATAGGTTTATTAACACAGACAATTTTTTGAGATTGTCTAGCTAAATGAGCATTATTTACAGCAAATTATATTACAAATATTAAGAGTTTTGTATGCAGGCTAATTTTAATCTCCTATATTGATTTGAATGAAAAAAATTATTTCACAATTTTCGAATTTATAAAAGATATATGCACGCCCATGGAATCATAAAGTTGCACCGCTTTTTTTGTTCCCCAGGCGTATTTATCATTTTCAATTAAAAATAGAAGGACTATACACTTGACATCGACATATCCGAACTCCATATTTCCGAACTTGTACTCCGACACAACCGAACTTGTCGCTGATTGGTTGACGACAAAAAACCGCGAAATTTAAATGAGAAAAAAAATGTAAACACAATAATGCGATTGTTATCAAACATTTAGATTGTCACAGAATTCAGCAAAGAGGAAATCGAATAATTTTCAGTTCGGGCATGTAATTACCTATTTATTTTCAATTGCACATTTTACATCACAATTTTTCAGTGTTTGGTGCAAATAAACAGTACAATTATGTTTGTTTTGTATCACTGTTTTCTTAAAAATACATATTTTCTCATCATTTTTCATTTCAGTTTTAAATTATTATAGGTTACGTCAACAAAATGTTCAATAAAACAAACGTTTACTTTGAATTACAAAATAATGACCTGCATCACTCTCTCCTTTGCACCTGGCAACATTTTTTTTTTTTTTTTGTTTAAAAAAAACGTTCTTTTATTAACATGTACACATGTATGTATTACATTTGCATAAAAACCTCGAAAAACAAAGAAAAGTAGAATGACCCAGCCAAAATGACGCCAGCGTTCAGTTCAGTTCGGTTGTCCCATGTTGGAGAGAGTTCGGAAATGTGGAATTTCGCCGAACGGAGAAGTTCGGATATGGGAAATTTTTAAACTCAAGATCCAAAAACTAGAAACTTGGAGCTTTACTTTTCATTTTCTTTTTTTCTCTACGACCATTTTTCCCCAAGTTACAGCTCTGTGAGAATCACATCAAAATTTAGTATTTTTTTACACCCCTTAAATTTTGCGCCTAGTGTAGTTTCCAAGGAATACGGGGTGCGGCTATTATGGTAAATAATCGAACTGCTGTCATAATAATTTTTATTCGTTACCAATTACAGTAGCAACTTTTTCGCCTTCAGTGTACTCCCCTTGGCGATCTCTACACCGCTCCATACGACTTTTCCATTGTTGAAAGCAGTGCTGGAAGTCCTTTTCTGTCAGCTGGTTCAGAACCTCCATCGTTTTTGCTTTAACCGCGTCCACACTTTCGTATCTTGTCCCCTTTAACGCCGATTTGACCTTGGAAAATAAAAAAAAGTCACAGGGGGCAAGGTCGGGCGAGTATGGTGGATTTTCCAACACAGTAATGCCGTATTTTGCAAAAAACGCCTTCACAGACAAAGCACAATGGGCCGATGCATTGTCTTGGTGAATCTTCCATAATTTGGTCTTCCACAAATCGGGTCTTCGTCTCCTCACACGCTCAAGAAGAGCCGTCAGAACCTCGATGTAATCATGTTGATTGACCGTCTGACCCTCAGAGACCCACTGAACGTAAACAATGCCTCGAATGTCAAAAAAGACGATCATCATCGCTGTGAATTTGGATTTGCTCATTCTGTTTTTTTTTTGCCTTGGTGAGATCAGGCTCTTCCAATGCATATATTGGCGCTTTGTTTTGGGGACGTAAGTAAAAAACCACAATTCATCACAAGTAATCACCGTGTCTAACAAGCCTGGATCAGTGTCAATGTTGTTTAGAATGGCAGTGCAAATGTTTATTCTTGATTCCTTGAGAGCCGTCCGGGGCGCGGATCGTCTTCGGTCGTCTCACGTCCCTCTTTAAACCGCTTAAACCATTCAAAAACTTGTATGCGGGATAAACATTCATTCCTGTATACTTTTAACATTGCAAAGCTTCTGTAAAAATTTTCTCCAGTTAAACAAGAAACTTGAGATTAACCCTTTGCTAATTGGTGCGTAGACTAATTCAAACGACTACTACAGTCAAACTGAGCGACCCACTGGCTTGTCCAGCGAGCTCAGTGTGGGGAAAGTACCACCAGACACAGTTCTGTTCAAACTTGTCGCGACACGCTCGCAGCGCGCTGGTAGCAGCATCAGTTCGGCTATTTAATAGCCACACCTCGTACAATCATCACTAATTCTGGACACGCTGTATACTTCCCTCCTAGACCTAGGTAGTTTCCCCAATAATTTTTAATGGAATGCCTCTGGAATATCATAAAAAATGATAATTTCGATATGCCCTAGCTGAAAACAATTCTTAAATACGAGTTTCTGTTTTTTTTTCTAGGTAACTCGTGAATTATTATCAACTCTATTATTTAAAAAACAAAAGAGATCTATATATATACTGAACCAATCGTCCGAATATATCCCGTTTATTTTTGATGTGTTTACTAAACCGTTGCCATCAGTTTTAGTTACATTAAATTGATATCCTTTGTGAAAGCGATCCATTCTAACCTTCTGACTATATATACCGTATAGTTAAAAGGGAAGAACTATATATAGGGAATAACTCTCACCTTCCGAAGTTCAGTTTTAACAGACCTCTTTCGCGCTGTCCAATCCATGTCCTCATTCAAATTGAGAGAAGTTTCCTCAATGACCTGATGAAATCTTTTCTGGTACGTACTTTTTTAAACATTTCCAATTCTAATAATAATCTGAGTGTTTTTAGTTTAATTCTTTTTAACTTCCTATGAGCAGATAATAAAATGACGCTAATATCTAATATTTATATAAAAACGTTTTGCCTTACATTACACTAGGCGCAAAAATTAAAGGATATAGAAAAAAAAAATCCCAAATTTCTAAGCGATTTTCAGAGCTGTAGCTTGGGGAAAAATGGTCGTAAAAAAAGAATTAAACTCCAAGCTTCTAGTTTCTGGATTTCGAGTTAATTTTTTTAGCGTCAGCAATTTTCGATTAATCAATAATTTCGATTAATCGATTAATCGAAAATTTTGCTTGTCTTAAAAGGTCCACGAACTTCAGTATTTTTTTTTTTCGATAATCCTAAAGTTTTTTTAGATAAGTTATTAAGAGTTATCACCGTTCGAAGCAAAAAGGTTATTTTTGACTTTGGTAATAAATTACTCAGGAAATAATGAACGTACAGAAAATTAACGTAGGGTTTTGAAAACTGCAAAGTATCCTTAATAAGTGATAATGATTGGTGTTTGCTAAAAAAATGTTCGAAGCGAAATTGTTGATTGAAAAAGAGGTAAAAAAGTTGCATAATTAGGGATATTTGCATAACTTGACATAACTTTGCAAACAAATTATTACAAAATTAATATTATTTAAATTATCGCAAAACATTTGCAATAATGGATATTTAGATGAACCTTAAAGTACCCTAATTAATCACTTTTAGGACCAAAATATTCAATTCAATTTAATATAAATTGAAATTATTAATATTTCACTACCAAGGGAACACAGGCAAATGGAATATTCAGATTTAAATGAAAATCAATGGGTTTATTGACTGAATCAGTGTAAGAATAGTAATGGTTCTGATAAATGCACCTACACAAAAATTTACAGATCTAGGGAAAAATCCGTAAGTGCGGCAAGACCGCGAATTTTCAGGAAATTAAAAAACAAATGGAGAAGATTGTCCGGGTCATGTGAAGCCCGAAAATTTGGTACATTATTTTTTTAAAGGTTATGGTTCACGAACGTACACAGAAATCCACAGACCTAGTGAAAAATCCGTAAGTGCTGTAACACCGCATATTTTCCGAAAATTGGAAAACAAGTTGAAACAACTATCTGGGCCGCGTTAAGTCCGGAAAAATGGTAAATGCATATTTTTTTTATATTATGATATGTTCATGAACGTACTCAAAAATCCATAGATCTGGTGAACAATCCGTAAGTACTGCAACACTGCATATTACCCAATAGTTCAAATATAAGTCGAAAAATTATACGGACCGCGTTAAGCCTGAAAAAATACTAAATATTTTTTCAAGATTATGGTATATCCACGAACGTACCCAAAAATCCACAGATCTTGTGAAAAATTCGTAAGTGCGGCAACACGGCGTATTTTCCGGAAATTGGAACACAAGTCGAAAGCAGTCTGTATGTTTCGAATTTCTTGTAGAATATTCATGAACAAATTAATTAATTATTATTGAAGCAAGTTCGTTATTTACCCACGTTTGCGTGCAGTACGTCACAGTAAATATTTTACATTTGCAGCAGCAGTTTACTGCAGCGTTAATATTTCCGCATAGAAATGCTTGTTGAATAGCCAAACGAGCAATGCATTATTATGTAAATGCCACGTATGCCAACCTTTACATAAAGGAGGAATTGTCAAAGAATTGACGGACTGTATGTATTATTTATAACTATAGTTAGTAACGTTTAAACAGCAACGCTTATAATACTGCAGAAACGTTTAGCTACTCACCGGTAATAATTGATTAAAATTTCGTTGCGATAGATCGACTGGTAATGGCATATCTGACACTTTTATCACTTGCTAATATCGAGACACCCAAAAAAAAACTCATCAAAGTTGGCCAAGTAAAAAAAGACGTATTTCTATTCTTAAATTTATAACCTTATTTAATTACACAGGCACACAAAAAAAAAGTTGTCTGTCCGAGAGGTGCCACATGTATATTCCCATGTATTTTTGGCCACTGAACGCGATTCCGCCGTCAGATTTGCTCCATATCGTCCCAGATTTTTCCTAACCTCAAAAAAATCTGTTGGTCGGTGAAAATCATGCCCAGAATTATGTATTCCCATGTATTTTTGACCGCTGATTTTTTTATTTTACAGGTTTTGGACAGTAGATTAAAGGAAAATTGGTCCAACACACGTTTGAAGTTTAAAGAGGGGGGGACACCCCATAAGGGACCCCATATCCCAGTAACTTTATAATTAAAGCTATTAAGCTCCAATAACCGCATACCTCCAACTTTTAAACCCTCCTGACCTTATAACATAAGCTTTCAATACCTCGTGACCCCATAACTTGAAATTTTAAACCCCCATAACCCCATAACCCCAACTTTTAGACCCCCATCTACGCAAAAATCAATTTTTCGAGCTCGAAAACTAAAACTCTTATGCCCCAATATCTATATAATCTAAGTTTTTTAATCCCCATGACCCCATAACTTGAACTTTCACATCCCCATAACCCCATAACCTCAACTCACCATAATAACTCTCTAATATCTCCAATTGAGATATTCGGACATAATAGCTTTAGTCTTAGGGTTGTCGGATTCGAAAAATTTTTTGCGTAGATGGGGGTCTAAAAGTTGAGGTTGTAGGGTTATGGGGGTTTAAAATTTCAAGTTATGGGGTCACGGAGTTTTGACAGATTATGTTATATGGTCAGGGGGTTTAAAAGTTGGAGGTATGCGGTGATTGGAGCTTAAAAGCTTTAATTGTAAAGTTACTGGGATATGGGGTCCTTTATAGGGTGTCTCCCCCTCCCCCTCTTTAAACCTCAAACGTATGTCGCACCAATTTTTGATGATTTTCATCAATCAACTTCTCGGAGAGACATTTTTTTGTGCGTGTGTTATCAAAGCTGTCACCTTATATAGCAGCCATTATTTATTTTACAATTGTGACAGTCACTTGTCAAAAGTTTGACATAACCAAAAAAGCTTCGACATGACCGCTATTTCTATCTCTCTCGTTCATGGACAGATTTGATGACTTTTTTTTGGATTCTTTATTATTAACGGCTGTATTCCATGCGAATTTTGATGGAATTTTAACTGTTTTCATACATTTTTTTAACGTGTTATCAGTGTGAGAATATGCATATAGTGCAGCAACGTAGAAATTACTGCTAGTTGAATGAATTCGACAGAGATCGAATTGTTGGCTTGCGCGAAGGTGGTTTTTGGTTCAGGGAATTTGCAAATCGCCTTAACCGGAACCAATCCACCATCATGCACTGTCATCAGTCATGAACTAGGGAGGGCCAGGAAAGTCGCGGTAGAGGAACTGAATACAAATTAATGAAGTTCAGGATCTCCACCTTCGTCTAATGGCACTAAGAGACCGATTCTCCAGTACCAAGTCAATTTCTGATCAATGGTTAGGTAATGAAGGTCATCTTGTAACACTTCGAATGATTTACCGGCGAACCAAGGCTTTCGGCTTGCATAGATGGTGTCCAGTGATGAATCCCGATTCTGTTTAAGATGCATGAGGGTCAGATGGAGACGTGGGAAACGTCGCAATGTTCAATTTTCTGTTGAAAGACAGGTGAACCACACATTCTTCCTTATCTTCAGCAGCTCGAAGACTTTTCCAGCACGTCATAAAGATAAAGCACGTCCTCACATTGCGAGGACTTCTCTTAATCAATTCGAAGAGGTCCATTTTAATCTCTTGCCATGGCCACCCAGATCTTCCGATCCCTCACCAACAAAACATATGTGTGACTTAATGGGAAGAAGATTAAGGAACTGAGCGAATCTTCCGCAGGCACTGGAAGATCTGCGCCATGAATTGCAGACTACTTGTAACACAATACCCCCTACTGGAGGACTAGAACCAATGCCACGAAGAGTGGAAAAATGTGTAACTTATTGGGGGGGGGGGCAACATATTATTAATAAAACTTCGTTAAAAATAGCCTTTTGCTTTTTTTCTTTGACATTTTAATCGGTTATTACTGTTGAGTAGCTAAGCGTTTCTGCCAAGTTTGGTCAAAAAATTCCTACCCCTTCTTGGTGTCGCAATTTCCATGCCACTGACTATATAATTTATATTATAAGGTGGCCAAATAGATGAAAATAAATAGTAGCTTTTTCGTTCATCAGTGTCTTTATTATTGTTGTTTCATTATATCAACAAACATACGAGGTGTGGCTATTAAATAACCGAACTGATGCTGCTACCAGCGCGCTGCGAGCGTGTCGCGACAAGTTTGAACAGAACTGTGTCTGGTGATAATTTCCCCACCCTGAGCTCGCCGGACAAGCCAGTGGGTCGCTCAGTTTGACTGTAGCAGTCGTTTGAATTAATCCACGCACCAGTTAATCTCAAGTTTCTTGTTAAACTGAGAAAAACTTTTACAGAAGCTTATGCAATGTTAAAAGAAGTGTACGGGAATGAATGTTTATCCTCCGCACACAAGTTTTTGAATGGTTTAAACGGTTTAAAGAGGGACATGAAACGACCGAAGACGATCCGCGCCCCGGACAGCCCTCAAGGAATCAAGAATGAACATTTGCACTGACATTCTAAACAACATTGACACTGATCCAGGCTTATTAGATACCGTGATTACTTGTGATGAATCGTGGTTTTTTACTTTTGACCCCGAAACAAAACGCCAATCCATGCACTGGAAGAGCCCGAACTCGCCAAGGCAAAAAAATCCAGGATGAGCAAATCCAAATTAAAAGTGATGATGATCGTCTTTTTTGACGTTCGAGACATGGTTTACGTTCACTGGGTCCCTGAGAGTTAGACGGTCAATCAACATTATTACTTTGAGGTTCTGACGGCCCTTCGTGAGCATGGGAGAAGACGAAGACCCGATTTTTGGAAGTCCAAATCATGGAAGATTCACCAAGACAATGCACCAGCTCATTCTGCTTGTCTGTGAGGGCGTTCTTTGCAAAATACGGCATTACTGTGTTGGAACATCCACCATCCTCACCCCCTTGTCACCCTGTGACTTTTTTTATTTCCCAAAGTCAAATCAGCGCTGCAGGGGACAAGATTCGAAAGTGTGGAAGCGGTTAAAGCAAAAGCGACGTAGGTTCTGAACCAGCTGACAGAAGCGGACTTGCAGCACTGCTTTCAACAATGTAAATGTCGTATGAAGCGGTGTAGAGATCGCCAAGGGGAGTACATTAAAGGCGAAAAAGTTGCTACTGTAATTGGTAACAAATAAAAAGTGTTATGACAGCAGTTCGGTTATATAATAGCCACACCTAGTATTTCTGAACAATTAGAATATTCCTGTTTGGTAAAATACTTGACTGTTTCCAAACATTCCGGCGGCTCTGTATGTACCTACGTTACCAACATAAACTACTTGATCTTAATTCGGTTTGCCCTTGTTTCAGCCTTGTTTCGTTGGAAAACCTTAATTGTTCCCTCTTTCTAGGTTTGGTCCCCTTATCTGGCGCACCAGCAAAGAGAGAAAAAAACTAAACAAAGCCGCAAGGAGCGCAAAATGCAACAGCGGCGACAGCGGGATTCAAATCGAGGTGAGGACCCCATTGTTCCTTCTTCCGTAGTGGCTTCCTCTAAGAGCACTCCTACATTTATTATAAAATTATGGTGTATAACGTCGCTGTTCCCACGAGATGGGAGAGAGAACTCAAAATAATAAAAGTAACACGTCTTAAAGGGATAATTCTCGCAGCTTTCTTTTTTGCCTCCATAATTGTGTATCCTTAATGTAAAATATCACCACCTCATTTTTATGACTCATTTGTAATAAGGAATTAGAAAGGTTATTAACACGGTTGAACAGTCATAATTAGAGCTTCTAAATCGCGGGTTATAACCAGGACCGGATCCAGGTTCTTATGTCCGAAAGAAATATACGGTAAAACCTCTGGTTACGGACAACTCTAAAAAGTGGACAATCTTTCTTTCGTGGAATTTTTCAATAAGGTTTGTTTCAAATATCTACTTATTAACGGACCCTCTATAAAACTGATACGGGCACTCTATTTTTTACTTAAGATCCAAAAATATAGGTAAAATTCCCTGTTAATAACGGACAGACAAGACGGCACAACAATTTCGGTAGTCGGCTCGTTTATAATAATGATAATAATAGACTTTATTGTAAATTTAAAAAAGAAAGAAATTTACAAAAGGCGAATTTCAGAGTAGTAGTCGTACTTGCACAGTGTCCCCCTGCTCTTCCACTGAACCAGATGCAGAGTAATTCCTGAATAGTGTTAAGTACGAGGTGTGTAAATTAAGTAATAAGACTTTATTTTGTATTCGAATAGAATTACAATTCATTATCGTCTCCTTCAAAATAACTTCACTGGGGAACCACACAGCGCTGGAGACGGTTCTTCCATTCCTCATAGCAGTTCTGGAACTCATATATTGGAATAGCCTTTAGCTAGACGGTTACAGCCGTTTGAATTTTTTCTATGGTTCCAAAATGATGTCCCTTGAGGTGATTTTTCAATCTCGGGAGGAGAAAAGAGTCACAAGGACTCAAGTCGGAGGAATAAGGTGACTGAGGAGCCACATGAATGTTTGTAGTGGCTAAACTTTCTCTCCTGATGTCCTTTTGTTCCTGCGAAAGGTTTTTCTCAATTCGTTAGTCAAAATCTTATGAACAGTGGTGTGATTCAAATTTAACTCTTCCCTGATCATTCTTATCGTCAATCGACGATCTGAACGCACAGGATCCCGTATTCTATCGACATTTTCAGCGGTTTTTGAAGACGAAGGCCTTCCGCTGCGTGGTTTGTCTTCAATCGACTCTCTTCCTTGTGCGTTTTAAAAATGAGTGACATTAATTTTGAACAACGGTGTGCTATCAGGTTTTGCTTCAGACTTGGACACAGCGCAACGAACACTTTTGCAAAACTCCACGCCTATGGAGTCAGTGAAGTTCTACAAGTGAGTTTCTACAAGAGCTCAGGTTTTTCGGTGGTTTAAGGCATTCTCAGAAGAGAGTTGATTGAAGATGAACCACGCAGCTGTTTAAATTTAAGGTCTTAAGTGACCTGAAGTCACGATGGCAGTGTTTTGACGGTTTCTAAGGTTTTATGTCTGTCATCTTGGATGTGCCATTTTAAATTTTACAAATCTGACTATGGATTCATGATCGGCTAGCTCGAAAACCCCTCTATACCAAATGTAGCGTAAATCGGCTGAAAAAAAAATCATCCGCCATCTTGCATTTTGCAGATCTGACTTCAGATTCGCAATCAGCGATCTCTAAAACCTCCGAATACTAATTGGTGAAAATTGGTTGAATTAAAAAAAAATTAAAACTTTTCAAGAAAATTCGATTTGAGTTCGATTTTTTTTGAGGTTAGAAACAAGTGAGACATGTTCATTTTTTAATAGACAAAGAGAAGGATACGAAGAATGCAGGTTTTCAATTTTTTTTTTTTCGCAATTTCATACACATATTATTACCTGTTTTTTGCGGTTAGAAAGAAAATGTGATGCGACAGCTTAATTTTAACACCGAATTCGTGTTTAAGAGGTCAAAATACATCGGATTGCATATATAGAATCTTAAAAATGAACTAACTTTTTCTTTGGCGTCGTGTTTTAATTTTTTTTTCCCTAAAGTTGAGAGCTTTCAAGCGCCATATTGGATCCACCATTTCCAATTTCTCAAGAAGCCACTTTTCTTTTGGAAGCCTTTCACTAAACGAACATTTTAAGACTTCGTACGTCTTGATCGGTTAAACCGATTTTTGTGTAGGTAGGTGATCCGCTTGACCTGAAACGTCCCAGGTGTATTATAGACTAATGGAAAGAATTAAAGGGTCAAACAAAATTTTCCGAATTTTTAGTGATTTTTCAGAATGCTGTATCTCAGTGAAAAATGGTCTTATCGAGGTCTAAAAAAAATCATTTTGAAGCTTCAAGTTTCGGTTTTTTTTCCTTTTTTTAAGTCCACGAACTTAACGATGGTATGAACCGGATAGCTTGTTTATTCAGCTTCAATTTGCTTTTTTTTAATTTCGATACGACCATTTGTTGCTGAGATATCGAACTTTAAATCAAAAAGGATCCTTTTGTCTTTGATCCACGATATCTCAGCAACCAACGGTAGCACAGAAAATCTAAGGGCAGTTCTGAAAACTGGAATAAAAATCCTACAAGGTTCTGCTGCGATTTTTGAGGAGACATTTTTTTTATCCTTGACATGAGTTTTAAAAAAAGCAGGAAAAACGGGTAATTTATGGTTTTTCAGAATATCAACGGCTGATATTCAAATCTTCATGAAATGACTAATGTTGCATGTGCCTTTTACAGTTGAATATACCCCCAAAAACCATGCAGTTAACATACATTACGATCTAACGAACCATTTTCTTGTTGCAAACGGTCAAACTTTTGAAAAAATTAAAGGGTCACGTTTTTTGAACTTAAACATGTCGTAATCATGGTTAAAGTGAAAAAAAAATGTTCGACCTCATTCACAATTGTTTCCGCAAATATCGTTGAAATTTACAAACAGAAAATTTTCGAAAAAAAATTTTTTTTCGAAAATTGAAAAAAAAATTTTTAAAGGCTTCCAAAACTTGAAAAAACTGATTTTTACCACCGTCGGCATTTCGTCAGCATTTTCGAAAAAAAAAAATTTTAATTTATTTTTTGTAAATTTCAACGGTATCTATTTGCGGAAAAAATTGTGAGTAAGCTAGATTTTTTTTTCAGTTTAGCCATGATTAGGACATGTTTAAGCTCAAAAAACGTGACCCTTTAATTTTTTCAAAAGTTTGACCGTTTGCAACAAGAAAACGGTTTGTTAGATCGTAATGTAACTTTGCATGGTTTTTGGGGATATATTCAACTGTAAAAGGCACACTCAACATTAGTCATTTCATGAAGATTTGAATTTCAGCCGTTGATGTTCTGAAAAACCATCAATTACTACCCGTTTTTTTCCTGTTTTTTTCAAATTCATGTCAAGGATAAAAAAAAATTGTCTCCTCAAAAATCGCAGCAGAACCTTGTACGATGTTTATTCCAGTTTTCAGAATTGCCCTTAGATTTTCTGTGCTACCGTTGGTTGCTGAGATATCGTCGATCAAAGACAAAATTGTCCTTTTTGATTTAAAGTTCGATATCTCAGCAACAAATGTTCGTATCGAGATTTAAAGAAAAGCAAATTGAAGCTGAATAAACAAGCTATCTGGTCCATACCATGGCTGTTTGAAAAAAATTTTTCAAGCTCGTGGACTTTAAAAAAAAAAAAGCAAAAAATCAGCAAATTTTTGTTCTCACACTACTTCCTAAAATTGCGGGAAACATGTAGCTCTAAAAATTTGTTTGCCGAAATATCTCAAAACTAGAAATTTGAAGCTTCAAAATGCTTTTTTTTAGACCTCGATAAGACCATTTTTCACTGAGATACAGCATTCTGAAAAATACTAAAAATTCGGAAATTGTTTTTGACCCTTTAATTTTTTCCATTAGTGTACTTTTTTTTATTATAATGTCTTTGTATATAAAGTAGGTATATCTGTATTTTTTTTTTTTCATTTTCCCACCTCTATTTACCGGAAATTTTAGGATTGCCCTTGAGTGTCCAATATTAGGAGGTTTTACTGTATCTAAACTGACCATTCAAAACTGACTGCACTGCATTCAAAACTGATCAGCATTCAGAAACAAGTATCTACCTCCTAGAGTAATTCATGTGGTTAGAGTTTAGAGTACTTCAATACATCATCGAGTTGTCAAAGAAATACAATTTGTTTCCTGCGAAATAGCAACAGAAGCCCTTGTATAATGTTACGAGAATTATCCCAACCATTTACCTTTCTCTACATACCATTGCCGCTTCTTAACTAAGGGATAGGTAGGCACACTCATAATAATTTTTTAATTTTATTTTTGACAGCACACTAATTTTTATAAAATTTTTACTAGGCGGCCGCTAGACTAGCTTGGTAAGATATTTGTCTAACACATTTTTTTATTTGACCATATTTCTTTTTGTCATGTTCTGTTTCATCGCATACATAACGTACCCTTAGTTGCCTTGCATCTTAAGATAGGATTGCCTTTTAAACATATTCCACACACATCCACAGAGAAAGTACTCTAGAGTAGTATTCGCAAAATACAAAGTTTTTGCAACAATTTTTACTAATCGTAAGATATCTACTGATGTAATAAGATTATGTATACAGGGTGCTTCACGGTGAGCGGCTTATTAAACATTTTGGGGGAGGTAAAGAGACAAAAAAAAAACGTCATCAAATCTGACTGTGAACGAGAGAGATGTCAGCCTGATGACAGCCACTTGTCAAACTTCTGACAAGTGGTTGTCACATGGTGACAATTTTGTGAGGTTATAAACCATAGATTAGACAGGTTTTAGGTTATAAACATAAGATTAAGAATAGAAATACGTCTTTTTTGTTCGGCCAACTTTGATAACGTTTTCTTTTTTTGGATGGCTCGATACAAATATGAGAACTATAAATCTACATATCTGAAATAATGGCGTCTCTCATAATGAATTGGCACTTCCGGACATCCTGGAAGTGTATACTAGCTTCGTTATTTTTAATGGCATGCTATATTTTATGCCATATTTATTTTCTACTCATAAATTTAAAGTTACTTTAATAACCACTAAACCTTTAAAATGAAGTTTTCCAGATATTTCATTTTTAAGAAAAAAAATTGAAAGTATAGCTAATAACTTTCTCATTGGTAAAATTTTATGGTTAATTTTTTTACCTTGTAGGTAAAAAAAATGGACATTGAGTTTACTATCAAATATACTAGATACACGACAAAATTTACGGTGTGTTCAAAATGGACGGTCAAATTTGAACAATTTTGTCCTTTATTAAGTCGCTTATTTTAAATAGAACATACAAGTACTATAAATATGTAGCATGTCAAAATAACATTTAAAAATACATATAGACATCCAAAAAAACGTCATCAACTCTGGCTATGAACGAGAGAGATGGAAATAGCGGTCATGTCTAAGCTTTTCGGTTATGTCAAACTTTTGACAAGTGACTGTCACAATTTGTAAAATAAACAACGGCTGTCATATGATGTAACAGTTTTGACAAGTAAATAAGGTTATAAATTCGATTAAGAATAGAAATACGTCTTTTTTTTCTCGGCCAACTTTGATGACGTTTTTTTTTGGATGTCTATAGTATGTTTAAAATAACGAAGTTAGAATCACTTCCGGTATATCCGGCAGTGCCGTCATTATTTTAGATTTATTTTCGTCATTATTTTAGATGTAGATGATCCTTGAAAACATCCAGACACAAATTTTCATCTCCCTATTATTTATAGTTTTCCCAAAACGTTTTATAGACGATTCACCGTGAAGCACCCTATATTAAAGGCATCCCATTATTAAGGGGCACAGCGAAATCACAGATTCTTTGGGTAAAAATATTACGATTTAACCAAACTTTTATTGGTAACCAAAATACAGGGTGTCAAAGTCATACCATTATTTTCAATTTCCGTAAATCACTTCTGTAAAAATATATTTTTTTTACAAAATTTGGTGATTTGGTGTTTTGAGAAGAGGAATGTTAATTGTAATCGTTTTGAGTAAATTGTAGGGGCGCTCTCTGCAGAAGAGGATATAAAAAGTTTGTTTTTGCGTCTTAGAATATAAAAACATCATCATATAACATATAGAATAGAAAAACATCATATGTCGAGTTAATTAAATAAAATTAGTGAATAATTTATTAAAAAAAAATTATAAAAAGCTCCCAATTTAAAAACATCAAAACGAATTTGAAATAAAATGTACCAACCTTTAAGTGCAAATAATCCATTTGAAAATCATCCACTCTATGGGTTTACATAGTACTCAAGATATACCCAAAATAACTTCCTTGGAAAGCCCCATAGCGTTGGAGACGGTTCCTCTATTCCTCACAACAGTGCTGGAACTCATATACTGGCATAGCCTTCAACTGGTCGGTTACAGCCGTTTGAATATTTTCTATGGTCCCAAAATGACGTCCCATGACATTATTTTCCAATCTCGGGAAGAGAAGAAGAACATCTCTGTAAACATGTTGATTTACTGTTTGGCCTGGAGGCACAAACTCTTTGTGGACAGTTCCCTGGCAATTCAAAAAAAAAATCAGCATGCATTTGATCTTCGACTTGCTCATTCTTGCTTTTTTTGGTCTTGGAGAGCTTGAAGTGTGCCATTCCATGCTTTGGCACTTGATTTCCAGGTCGTACTCAAACACCCAAGTCTCATCACACGTTCCATTAAATGGGGATCATTTTCAATCGATTCCAAAAAGTCAAGACACCTTTCTCTCCTGATATCTATTTGTTCCTGCGAAAGGTTTTTTAGAACCATTTTTACGCAGATTTTTCTCATTTTCGTTAGTCAAAATCTGATGAACAGTGGTGTGATCCAAATTTAACTCTTCCCCGATCATTCTTGTCGTCAACCGACGATCTGAACGCACAAGATCCCGTATGTCACTCATTTTTAAAACACACTAGAAAAATCCGGTTACGAAAACAGTCACAAAGAACAAACAAATGACTCTAACAAGTTCAAAGCTGTACTGAAAGTGCATCACATGTTAACCTACCGCTACACTATCTCAAAAATGGACATTCTGAGCGACATTTAAAGGGTAAACATTTTCTGTCAATAAATGATGGAACAATTTTCCAAAGACAAAAAACGTATAGTACCATTCTTTATGTATTCCTCGAAATTCTTTTCCTCAAAAAAAATCCCAATCACCAAATTTTATAAAAAAGAAATTGTTTTTGAAAGAAGTTATTTACGAAAATCGAAAGTAAAATTATAACTTTGACACCCTGTATCTTGATTATGAATAACTTTTGGACTGGGGTAAGTTTGGTTAAATGTAATATTTTTACCCAAAGAATCTGCAGTTTCGCTGTGGCTCCTTAATAATAGGACGCCCTATATATTTTTCGTAAAAAAAGGCAATCTGCAATTAACTATAGGTGCACCAGATCATACATTCTTACAAAATTAGATATACCTACACATTTTGTGTTCGTATCTTATTTTCGTTTGCTTTGTTTTTGATCTGTAATATTTAACAGGTATTAAGGTTTATTTAATGTTTTGTTTCCTTTAAACAGATAGCATACATAATTCGTATCATTTATAGTAGCATAGAACCTGTGAACTGTGGCATTTAATGTTTGTAGTTTGAAAATATCAAATTTTAATTATTTGTAGTCAAGTTGAACTGAATGTTGTTTTATCCATTCTGCTATTAATTATGAATGCTTATCTATATTGGCAGTTATACATATTATTAATATTACCTACGTATGAATTTTATTAATTAAACGGGAATTATATAAAGTAACCATAAATATAATGTCAGTCACTGATTGTAAACCCTCATTTTACGCCACGGTGCCATCCATCTACAGGCTGTCCCATAAAATTAATATTGCACAGCAACTTAGCTTAGTCCAAAAGTTGATAGCAATGTAACGTTTTCCGTCCAACTCGAATTCGTTTTAGTGTGAAAAATTGAACACGCACTTTTAAAACACAATTTATTTAACACACACACACAATAACAAACTAAACAACTGACTAACTCTAATACTAATTTATATACGACAATTTACATCCGAATTTCTATCGGCGTACGTTTTTCAAAACGCGAATCGCGCGTACTTATTTTAACCCCTTGATTGCCGAGAATGAATATTTCGACTTGGCCCAAACTGCCAGAAAATCACAAATTTTGTGCTATAGGTAAATGCTCTACTAACGCCTGATATGGGTAAAGAATGATCAACATGTGTTTTCCAATATTTTTGGGGATGCTAAACATGATCCCGGGGTTTATTGTGTTCTATTTTCCAATGAAAATAGACTTTAGCTCGTATGAAATTACTTTTTTTAATCTTTGTCCTCATACACTCAAGTTATGTGCTGCATTTAAACAGTGTAATGAGGTATTCTGACCCGCTGAACATTATGGTATTGTCAAAACTTGGACCAAGTGCTCCTAAAGGCCAATATTAAGGGGAAATTGCCCCAAAATGATAGTTTATGACATTAGGAAAAACTGTTTTGATTTCTGCCCGGACACTCAAAGTTTATATATTATTCAGAAATTCAAGGATTGAGGCGAATATTGGACAATACTTTATGACTCAATGTGTCCAAATAAGTCTGAATAAAATATTGGCAAATTGTAGACTAAGGATTTATGAGGTGATTCAAACACAAAATTTAGACTTTATGATAATTTGGCGTGTGTAAGACAAATTCAGATAATATCATGATGATCAGTGGGTTAAAATACGTTGGAAATGATGTCTAGTAAAAGTTGCAAGATGTCATAAAATGTCATAAACGTCATAAATTTGTTGGTGCAATTTCTTCCCAAAATTGGCACTTCGGAGGATCTAGGCCAAATTCTGACAACACCATGGTGTTCAGCGGGTCAAAATACATCGGAAATGATACGAGGTGTATAAATTAAGTAATGAGACTGGCAACGAAACGCCCGATCTAGTTGCGGAGACAGGACTTGGAAGGGCGGTAGGTTAGTATATCATGCACCTTCAGCACAAGTTTGAACTTGTTAGAGTCAATTGTTTGTTCTTTGTGACTGTTTTCGAAATCCGTTTTTTTCCAGTGCGTTTTAAAAATGAGTGACATTAATTTTGAGCAACCGTGTGCTATCAGGTTTTGCCTCAGACTTGGACACAGCGCAACGGATACTTTTGCAAAACTTCAACACGCCTACGGAGACAGTGTTTTTTTCATGAGCCCAGGTTTTTCGGTGGTTCAAGGCATTCTCAGAAGGAAGAGAGTCGACTGAAGATGAACCACGCAGCGGAAGGGCTTCATCTTCAAGAACCCATGAAAATGTCGATAGAATACGGGATCTTGTGCGTTCAGATCGTCGGTTGACGACAAGAGTGATCGGGAAAAGATACATTTGAATCACCTCACTGTTCATCAGATTTTGACTTGAACGAATTGGGGATGAGAAAAATCTGCGCAAAAATGGTTCCAAAAAACCTTTCGCAGGAACAAAAGGACCTAAGGACTTGTCTTTTGGAATCATGCTGATTTACTTTTTTGATAGCCAGGGAATTGTCCACAAAGAGTTTGTGCCTCCAGTCCAAACAGTAAATCAACACTTTTACATAGAGAAAAAACTTGAAATACTTCGAAGAAGGGTCATGCGTGTGAGACCAAACATCAAGAACAACTGGATGTTGCATCACCACAATGCGCCTTGTCACACGTCCATTTCAGTAAACGAGTTTTTAGCCAGTAGAAACATTCTTGTGGGTCCTCAGCCTCCTCATTCGCCTGACTTGAGTCCTTGTGACTTTTTTCTCTTCCCGAGATTGAAAAATCACCTCAAGAGACGTCATTTTGGGACCATAGAAAACATTCAAACGGCTGTACCCGACCAGCTGAAGGCTATACCAGTACATGAGTTGCGGCACTGCTATGAGGGATGGAAGAACCGTCTCCAGCGCGGTGTGGCTTCCCAAGGAAGTTATTTTGAAGAAGACAATGGTTAAAGTTAAGTTGAAGTTTAAAGTTCTGCAATCAGGACACATTTCAAGAAATTACCATGGCAGTCAAGGGGTTAAAGACTTTTTTATCACCCGCCAGTTAACCGCGAAATTTCTAGTTCGCGAACCTTCTAGCTGTATATCCAAAGCAGCAGTGTTTACTATTTTAGCATAATTGAGGACCTTCGTCACGCGTGCCGCCTGGCGGTGACTCAGTTGTTGATGTTTCGCCACGTAAGTATGAAAGGTGTTAAAGTTGTAATTTTATATTTATTTATTTATATTTTATATTGGATTTTCGTGAATAATATGTTTGAAAACCATCATGTTTGCAAAAAAATTAGTCATTGGGATTTTGTTGGGACGAGGAATCTCAATTTATCTTTATCTTGATGTAGATTGTACTTACAATTAGATAATTGAATTTCTTCAAAAAATAATACATTATATATGCGAAAAAGTGAAGAAAAAACCTTCCCTACAAGGAACTTACTTTCAGTGCGATCAGTGTAATGGTTACAACACCTAATGGACCAAATTTTCATTTCGCCATACACACTGGGACACCCAGTCATGCTGACGGTAACACACTCTACATGGCAGCTGACAGGTTCCACATTTCGCCTTTTTTTTAATTCCCCCCTACATTTACTTACATGATAAAATACATCGAAACCTACAACGCGTACACCTAAGCTCCTTGCGTCTTGCGAAAAGCGCTATAGCTCCACTTCCCCTTGCAGATGGCGCCCAGTTGTGGGGGTGGAGGTGACAGTTCCGAATCACATGATACAGATGCTCCGGGCGACGAGTTGGACAGCCCCCCAGCCGTTAGAAGAAGACCTCAGTCCGGGAAAGGATCCAGACCTCATTCGGACCTCCTTAACCAGATACTTATCGATAAGTTTAAGGTAGGCTCTATTTTAGATAATTTCATCGTTCTGCTTTTTTAACGCGGTTGTACGAGGTGTGGCTATTAAATAACCGAACTGATGCTGCTACCAGCGCGCTGCGAGCGTGTCGCGACAAGTTTGAACAGAACTGCGTCTGGTGATACTTTCCCCACCTTGCGCTCGCTGGACAAGCCAATGGGTAGCTCAGTTTCACTGTAGCAGTCGTTTGAATTAGTCTACGCACCACTGACGCTCGAAAAAATGTTAAGTATTCAGATGCAACAACGGGTTAATCTCAAGTTTCTTGTTAAACCGGGGAAAACTTTTACAGAAGCTTACGTCAGGTTAAAAGAAGTGTACGGGAATGAATGTTTATCCCGCACACAAGTTTTTGAATGGTTTAAGCAGTTTAAAGAAGGACGGGTTTAAACGACCGAAGACGATCCGCCGCCCCGGATGGCCCTCAATGTCAAAAACGGACGAAAACATTGCATAAATTGGTAAATTAATCCGCGAAGATCGTCGTCTAAGCATCCGAGGGCTTGCTGAAATAACAGGAATCGACAAAGTTCCGAATGGTGCCAAAACTCCTCACTCCCGAGCAAAGATCAAGATGAACATTTGCGCTGACATTTTTACAACATGACACTATCCAGGCTTGTTGGACAAAAATTTATGAATCGTGGTTTTTTACTAACCCCGAAACAAACCGCCAATCCGCATTGGAAGAGCCAGGTTAGCAATCCAGATGCAAAAGCGATGATGATCGTCTCTTTTGACACTCGAGGCATTATTTACGTTCACTAGATCGCTGAGGGTCAGACGGTCAATCAACATGATTACATCGAGGTTCTGACGGCATTTCGTGAGCGTGTGAGAAGACGAATACCCGATTTGTGGAAGACCAAATCATGGAAGATTGGCCAATACAATGCACCGGCCCATACTGCTTTGTCTGTGAAGGCAGTTTTTGTAAAATACGGCATTACTGTGTTGGAACATCCACCATACTCGCCCGACCTTGCCCCATGTGACTTTTTTTATTTACCAAGGTCAAATGGGAGCTGAAGAGGACAAGATTCGAAAGTGTGGAGGCGGTTAAATTAAAAGCGACGGAGGTTCTGAAACCAGCTGACAGATGCGGACATCCAGCACTGCGTTCAACAATGGAAAACTCGTATGGAGCGGTGTAGAGGTCGCCAAGGGGAGTTGAAGGCGAAAAAGTTGCTACTGTAATTGGTAACGAATAGAAAGTGTTATGACAGCAATTCGGTTATTTAATGGCCACACCTCGTATTAGCTTGACCTGTATGTGTTAACCAAACTTGTAACTTACTTTTCACCCATTTCTGATTGTCCTATCCTTTTAAGGGGCTTCTTAATACAAAATAAAAGTAATATTAAAAAAAAAGGTCCTTAAAGTATGCCTTGGAATAGATCCTACAGTCTTGAATTATTACTCTTAGAACTATCAAGTTCTTAAGTTTTTATTATTAAGACTACATTACTGTCATTATCATTGAATAATACTTAATACAGTGTATAAACCACTCTGTAAATTGCATTCGCTGCGGCTGGTCGTTTGGTAGCAATTCTTGGACTGAGCTTAGACGACAGGCGTGCATACGCAGGTCACATTTCCGGGATGTATTACAAGTTCCATAGGATATATTTACTTGCTGGTTTATACGCTCAATAGGTGTTTGTGAGTGTTCATCAACAATTTGTCTCACTTAAACTTCTATCTAACTTCAAAGTTTATCAAATAACCTTGAAACTTGAAGCCAAAGTCAAAATTCAAGATCACAGTGAATCGCTTTTATCCCAACAGATGCGTTAGTGTAATTTTTTTTAAATCACATAATTTCCCAGATATCTTACAGGTCCACGACTTTTGGTGGAAATAGTTTTATAGCACGTAGTCTTTACTGCTTTTTTATGATCAATGACTGAATTTTACACACCCTTTGGAATTAATGGACACATTTTCCAATGATTATATTTCAAAATCCATAGATAAATAATTTATATAATTTCCTAGCCAATGTTTTCATTTTCACAATCTATTCCCGTAAATATTTACGAAATATCTTCATCTAATCACATAAATATTACGTAAAACAGGTGATTTGTGAGATCGTATAGCATGAATATGTAGTAAGCATTTAATAATGTACAATGAAAATAAACAGCTACCTACTATATAAACTATCTAATTGACGATGAATGAGCTACTAAATGATTGCAAAGTATATTTCGAAAATCTCAGTGCATTAATTTAATTATTATAAAGTCGAGAAAACCAATCGAAAGAGTTTTAATGTTGATAACAATTATTGTTACATAAATAATACCGAGCTGTAAAATAATATAAACTTGTGTATTAAAAGATAGTGAAGGTGCGTTTGATTGTAAAATATAACATTCAGGTTGAAAAGCCACAAAATAAAAAAGAGCTCACTGCAAAAACCCTTGAAGTCCATATTTGACCAAACTATTAAGCCAAAAACTAAATAGAATAATAAGAATAATTTCTGTGCAATTTGTACTGCCTTTTAAATTAGCTTTTTTAGTTTTTCCTAAACTAAATAGTTTGATGAAAAAAATCAGATGTTTCTTTTGACAAAAAATGTAAAAGTTCGATATCTCGACAATTACTTTTTGGGACTTTTGGGAATGAATTTAACTTCTAGCGGACCGAGACTGTAAAATTTTATATTTAAATTACCAATCAAATTATCCAAATAAAAAAAATTGCCGAAAAGAAACCTCCATGTACTTTAAGCTTAAAGCACTTTTCAATAATTTTATGATAACACATTCTTAGAAAAGTTGAATTTACAATTTTTATTTAATTTTATTCCACAACGAAGCTACCTGATAAATAAAATTTTAAAATGCATTCTCCAAAACAAAATTATTTTCTGTTCTGCCATTCTGCCTGAAGTGCCTGGACCTTTCTAGACAAATCTAGAGAGTGGTGGGGTACAGATTATATAAAGCGTGCACTTAAGTGCGTTAACATTATTAAACCTCAGAGCGGAACAATATACAACCAAAGTACAACACCGAAATCAAGTGGCCGCGTATAGCGACAAAGCACCTAGTTTAGCAACATGCGAAATATGGTTCGCGCGCTTCCGATCTGGCGACTACAGCATCGACGATAAACCGCGATCTAGTAGGCCACCTCAACTGGATATCGAGCGATAAAATAACTAACCATATTTTAACGAATACCAGCAAGGCTCAATACTTTATATTACTTGATAACACAGGCACAAAAAGAAACTCTAGTGCGAGAAGCCAGATCTATGTTTTCCCATGCATTTTGACCCTGTCCGTTTTGTCCGATTTGCTCTTGCATTTTTCCTAACCTCAAAAGACATCTTAAGAGTGCCCGAAAAATCTCAAACGAGTAAATCAAAAGGGTAAATCATCTGACCACCATTTTCATATGTATTTTAGAGTCTTGAGGCCGAATATGCTATCAGAATTGACTGATCAATTAGGAATTTTGACATAACCTTAAAAAAGACCTTAAAAGTGCCCGAAAAATCCCAAACAAGTAAATTGACGAAATGTTAAATGAGCTGATGTTTAAGGGATAATACCACTGTAACATCCTAAAAAAAAAAACGTTTTTTTAACGATTTTTTTTCGGATTTAAGGAAAGGTAGTAAGAAAAAAAGCTTTAAGGGTGTTATTGGCCATATATTGAAGTACAAAAAAAAATTTTTTTTCATTCATAAATATCGCAAAATGGCGGCGCTAAAGTTATTCTCCGCAGACACGTTGTTGTCGATGCGCTTCGCGGCACGTAGCAAAACTGGTGCAAATGTTGATTAAACAAAAAAAAATCCTGTTAATCTACATTGGTATAGCTAGTGAAACAGTTACGGAATTTTAAAAATATTGATTTTTGTGTAATTGGCATGTTTTTGAAGAAAAAAGTCAATTTTTTTTTTCGAAAAAAAGGGCAATTATTATAATATTTGGCAATATAATAATTTTATAACTGGCAATTATTATAAGATACTGCGTGCTGTTTTGAAAAAACGTGTTTCGAGAAAAACGCATTTAAAGTTTTAAAATGAATTGTCGACATGAAAAAATGAGAAAGTCGACTGTTTAAAATTTTTTACCGTTAATCTGTGATCCTGGGACCATAAAGCTGCCCTTCCACGTTCAAATAATTCTCCCCGTCTCCTTTTCTCGATGATTTAATGCTGAATCGTGCCTCTTTTGCCGCATCGATCAAAAAGGTACGTCTACACTTATGCGCTTTCGTGTTCAACTTGCGTTTCATCTTGTCCCTAATGCATACCTTTTGTTGAATGCATGAAACGCATGCAGCTAACCGTCCACATCAATTCGCCAGTCAACTTGGCGCCTTCGGCTGTATATGCCTGTAGACGTGCATAATTTAAGTTCAAAATTAACCTTACAGTTAGTGGGCTGTTTGTTACTGTTTTAAAGTAACTGCGCAGATATGGATGTAACGGATGCCACTTTGCTCGTGGATGTTAGTGCAGCTTTTCTAATAAACGAACAATCAAAAGAAAGGCGGAATAAGCGACGGTGTGTATGGATGAACGAGTATATGAATTGTGTCTTGTTTAGAAATTTTATGTGCATGTCCAAAATGAACTTTTACAAGCTTCTGGAGCTTGTAAATCAGTAGAATCAATAAAAAGTAGCGTTTCTTCTGTTTAAAACATAATTAAACGCAAGGTATAACGCACGAAAATCCACTAGCCTTGGAACTACGTTCCTCATCGGTTGCGCTTGTAGATTGGCGTCGTTCAACTCGTCTAGCGCATGCGCTAGTTGCATTCCTCACTTACATCTGAGGCATGCGTTAAAGGGCGTACAAACCTGCACACGCATGCGGTAAGAAGCTACGCATATGCGTGCGTACTCAATCCATTCGCGCTCAGAGCATTCGTTGAAACTTTTATCGCCGCATATGCGTGCGTGCTCAAATCGCTCCATCCATGCGTGGTAAAAATGTCTAAAGAGTTGGTTATGGTCAGTGCCGCATTTGTAGTCATTAGTAGTTTATTTAAAAAAGAAAAAATATAAGAAAAATAGACGATGGTGGATGACGCATTTATTTAAAAGAAGAACTCGACATATGAGCTCCGATTTATTAGTAGATATGGCTTTACAACCAAATACCGGACAATTTCAAAACTTTGTACGTATGCCATTAGAAGACTTTGAATACCTAATGTAATGAAAAAGATACAGTGTTAAGAAAGGCCATATCTGCTAAAGAGCGCCTAGCTATAACATTAAGTTTCCATATTTAATTCTTTTGAAATTGTTTCCCATGTATCCTCTTTCTTCGTTTTTGAACAATAGAACTTATTCTTTGGATCCCGTAATATAGGGATTTTTTCATATAGATCTATTAATTCCATTCACTGTTCATTTGACCACTCCATTTTCCAGCGTCCAGCCACAAATACATATAAATATGTCAACAACTCCACACTAGTTTCGCTTTAAACTAGAACGGCACAAAACCCGTCCAAATTGACCGCGAACGCACACGTATGTTTCTTTGTGTGCCCAAAAAAAACCGACACCAGTCTGGCTCGCCGTCCAGATTTGCATACGTATGTGTATGCGTAGCTTCTCACCGCATGCGTGTTCAGGTTTGTACGCACCTTTAGATGCAAGATGATGACGCACGCGAATAAGGCACAAGTGTAGACGTACCAAAAGAATGCTCGACGTATTTGATGCGCGTGGCATCGGCTACCAAGTAAAAATTGTATGACTGCACACCGATATCCATCTCCAGAATTTTCATAATTTGTAAAATGCTCTTCATACCCAATCTTCATCCCTTCATTCTTCTACCATCACCCTTCATTCTCTTCAGGCCTACACTAACGTACTTTCACTTGATTTTTTTTTCAAATTGAGTAAACAGTTTCTAACAAAATAATTATTTTCATGTATGAAACTTTTCGCCTTATATTTTAGAAGGTTCAAAATATGTTTTAAGCAAAAGAAAAAAACAAAAAAAACGATTTTACAGATTTTAAAATTCTACAGTGGTGTCACCCCTTAAATGAATTGCTAAAATTAAATGAGCTTGGGGCGGTGAAAGTGAATATGCGGCCAGAATTAGCCGATCAGTTAGGAATTTTTACATAACCTCAAAAAACACGTAAAAACATAACCCCAAAACAAACAAATTAAAAAGCTTAAACCAAAAATTTTAAACCTAACATAACCTGAGACAAAAACTTTAAACCAACAACTTGTGTGCCTGTGTAATTAACCTTTGATACCGCTCAATGCTTGATACTTTCTTCGAGCATATTAGGAAGGGAGACAGCCCCCCGGTCCCCCTGACTACGCCCATGCCTAGTATTCGCTACGAGCGACAATTCAAAGTGTTGAAATGCGACTTTTTACCAGACGCGTGACAATTGATAAGCGGGCCCGTTCCCACTCAATTTTCCGAGAACAGGAAACCATGGCGGTGATTCAGGAATACGTCGTTCAGTCAGCATGTTGCGGACAAGAAAACGGGGTGCCTCGCCGCGATACGGACAGAATACCGGGCCAGACTTTCGTCCGTTCAGTCGGGAACAGGTGTAGACGTAGAATTAGTGCGAAAGCCGTGCGTAGCCGACGTCGCCGGCGTGCGGGCCAACTGCTTCGGCGTGCAGCTGTCTGTTTACCTACCGAGTTTTTGTCTCATCCCGTCAGTGCGGCCGAAAATCTGTTGCAATGCAAATTCTACCGCCGGAATTTTACGCGTTCCGTGGCGCGTTTTAAATTTTAATTGAGCAACAATCAGTGACGGTGCGAACGTCGAAATCGTTCATTTACCAATGTGGTAAAAAACGGACTAACGACACAGGACCGTGGTAAAATGTAAGTAAACAAAAACGAACTTGTTTCAAGTATGTAAACGTTCGGTAAACAAGCCGAAAACGCATTCTCCGGACCGTAATTCCGTGAAGGAACATTGCTTACGTTCTTTGTTATCGTTCGAGGTTGGGATACGGTTACAACGCGAGCATCGTATTGTTGTAAGAGAACGGTTGCTATGTTGTTCGCTGTTGCCGATAGATCACGCACGAAGTGTTACGTACAGTGGCGGAAAAAGTATTCATTCACCGCAGAAGAAATGTTTCTAAACGGTGTCTTTTGTAATCTAAATTAAATAAATCCGATGATGTTATAGTAGCTATAAATTTCAAATGATGTATGTATACCATTCCGTGTAAATAACTATCCCACGCAAAAAAAAACAGAAGAAATTCCACAACACTGCAACTTAGAACGGGGAAAATAGTATTCTTACACTTCGTATTGTAACATCGAAATAATAATACTTAATACTTTATTAGAAACGCTTTAGAGTTAACAACAGACGCCATAATTTAAGAAGCCAGCGCCGCTGCGAAAAATTTTGGAACTAATTACTGTACCATTAACCATTACATTACTTCTCTATTGTTACGTCGTGTTTAATGTCGTTATATTCAATTTGCTGCTGTACTTTATTTGTATGTAGCGTTTTATTATTTTTTATCTTAGGCACCGTTTGTGATAATACGGAGTGTGTAAATTAAGTAATGAGACTGGCAACGTAAGGAAGGGCTGTAGGTTAACATGTAATGCACCTTCAGTACAAGTTTGAACTTGTAAGAGTTATTTGTTCTTTGTGACTGTTTTCGTAAACCGGTTATTTCAAGTACGTTTTAAACATGAGTGACATTAATTTTGAGCAATGGTATGCTATCAGGTTTTGCTTCAGACGTTGCTCAGACAACACGCCCACAGAGACAGTGTTTTTTCAAGAGCCCAGGTTTTTCGGTAGTTTAAGGCAGTCTCAGAACGAAGAGAGTCGATTTAAGATGAACCACGCAGCGGAAGGCCTTCATCTTCAAGAACCGATGAAAATGTCGATAGAATACGGGATCTTAAGCCTTCAGATCGTCGGTTGACGACAAGAATGATCGAGGAAGAGTTACATTTGAATCACACCACCGTTCATTAGATTTTGACTAACGAATTGGGGAGAAAATTCTGCGCAAAAATGGTTCCAAAAACCTTTCGCAGGAACAAAAGGACCCATTCGCAGGTCCCATGTTATGAAACGATTGTGTTTGAGTACGACCCGGAAACCAAGCGCCAAAGCGTGAGAATGGCACACTTCAAGCTCTCCAAGACCCAAAAAAGCAAGAATGAGCAAGTCGAGGGTCAAATGCATGCTGATTTGCTTTTTTGATAGCCAGGGAATTGTCCACAAAGTGTTCCCCCCCCAAAAAAAAAAAAAAAAAAAATTTAAAGGGGGGGGGGTGAAAAAAAAGTGGAAAAAAAAAGGGGGGGGGGGGGGGAAAACGGGGGGGGGGGTGCGCCAAAAAAAACAACGGGATTTTGCATCACAACAATGCGCCTTGTCACACAGTTATTTCCTAAAACATTGTGTAAAAACATTCCTGTAGCTCCTCAGCTCCTTATTCTCCTGAATAATTGAGTCCTTGTGACTTTTTTCTCTTCCCGAGATTGTAAAAAATCAAGGGACGTCAATTTGGAACCATAGAAAACATTCAAACGGCTGTAATCGACCAGCTGAAGGCTATTCCAGTACATGAGTTCCAGCACTGCTATGAGGAATGGAAGAACTGTCTCCAGTGCTGTGTGGCTTTCCAAGGAAGGTATTTTGAAGGAGACAATACTAAGTGATCTGGATTTGAAAAGGAGAAAAAAACGCGGATTATTTAGAGGTTCCATTTCCACAAGGTTCCATTTTCCAACTTGCGCAGATCAAATCTTATGATGTTCCACAGGCATTTCAATAAAAATTAGGGATCCTATGGCAAAAAGTCCAAACATTTCATTTGAAAACAGATACCGCCTGATCTATACTTTATTATTCTATATTTAAACTTTGTTTTAGCTAAAATTAATACATATTTCTCCATTTGTCCGTCAGTATGACTGTAATAAACATTAAAATTAAGCGAGCTCATTTATTGGCTATTACAGATTCAAAAGTATTTAAATTATTTTAGACAAATGTGCCTCCGTTAACAATAATACGTTTCGTTTATTGACCGATGTAAGTAATAACAAATTATCGGACCTAACATAATCAGTGCGCCTATTACAGATATTTTTGTCTACTGAGTAATTGTGTAGACATTTTTCTTATAAAGCTTATAAAAACATAAAAGCTATGAAGCGACCACCAACGTACAAACATGAATGCTGAGATAACATACTACTTGTTTACAGTCTTGTAGTATTTAATTATGTGTTTACATTTTGCTACGTTTAACTGAAAGATAAAGCTACTGTTATCACTTAACGTCGTTTGGTAGTTACATATCAGTATATGGTATGTATCTGAATAATTATATTGATACGGCAATGCAAATTTTATCTTAATATTAGCAAGTATATATAAATGTATCAAACTAATGTCTTAACGCATTCAAAAGATATAATATACACAATGTTAAAGTTAACTTAAAAAATTAACTGGTACAGAACAGGCTAAGAAAGCCAATAGACATCGCAAAGTTTTCAGAAACTGAAGCCTTAAAGCATTTAGAAGATATAATGTACACAACGTTAAAGTTAACTTAAGCGATTAACTGGTACAGAACAGGCTAGAAGACCATTCTCAATCGCAAAGTTGTCAGAAACTTTGAGAGATCTAAAAATTCACTAATATTATAGAGCCATCCAAAAAAAAAAAACGTCATCAAAGTAGGCCGAGAAAAAAAAGAGGTATTTCTATTCTTATTCGAATTTATAACCTTATTTACTTGTCAATACTGTCACATCATATGACAGCCATTGTCTATTTTACAAATTGTGACAGTCACTTGTCAAAAGTTTGACATAACCGAAAAGCTTAGACATGACCGCTATTTCCATCTCACTCGTTCATAGCCAGAGTTGATGACTTTTTTTGGATGTCTATATTATTGTAATTACCCCTTACAACAATTTATCTAAGTAAATAAATTCACAGTTGAACACTGTTCTATTCAACACCTAAACACTTTTTCCGAATATTTTGTCCGTGTTTATGAACCAAAACAGTGGACTGTTAGGTATTGACCTTTATTCATGCTACGATTACATTGAACAATTTGTACATTTTCGAATACATCTAACTGTCAACTGTATTAACTTTAAGTCACTAACGTCATATTATTAGTGTCAAACACTTGTTGAGCTGCACTAAATTAATCTATTCTACCGTATTTTTTGCTGTGAATGTTCGTTTATACTAGTTAAATATTTATCTTATTGTTTGCCCAATATACTTTTGTTCACAATCTTTACACTTACATTATCAATACCAGACTTGTTGCTATTTGTTTTATCTTTTAGGTTGTCTAAACGTTTTTGTCAGCAAAAATAAACTTTTCTCGTTTCTCCAATGTCCACAGAGAAGTGAAAGTGGAATCTTAATGTGAAAGAAAATATATTTATTTTTAAAAATATCCGGTTGATTCAAAGTATTGAGCCTTCCTGATACAATATGTTCAATAGGGTGATTATGTTTTTTTTCAACTATTTTTTATTTTTTCAGCCCACTTGAAATTTTGTTGAATATGTCGAAAAAAAATCCCTGAAAGTTACAACCCTTAATATTAATTTTAAGTACTTTCCCAAAGCGTGAACAAAATTTCCATTTAAAATACACGTAAATCAAATTATTTTTTTTTCAAATTTCTATAACTCATTTTATGCTATTACATTGGTCTTGGTCTCGATTTACTCAGAATAAAACACTACAAAAGTGCCCATTGCAGCGAAAATATAACTTTCTTAAGGAAGTTCCTTAAGTTTCTTAAGGAAAGAATGAAAGTTCTTAAGGAAAGTTCGTGAAACTGGCATGTTTATGGATAACAGAAGTCATCCACGTGCTCGTCCGGTATGCACAGCTGAAAGAATTGCTGCTGTTGCCCAAAGTGTGCGTGAAAACCCAAGAAACTCAACTCGTCACAGAGCACAACTTAATGTCAGTCGCCCTTCTCTGAGGAGAATATTGCATAAAGACCTCGGATTATTTGCTTACAAGTTGCAACTTACTCAAGAGGTAAATGAAAATGACCATCCACTTCGTTATTGCTTCTCCATGTAGACTTTAAATGAGTATGAAAATGACGCCGATCTCAATCGAAAAATCATCTTTTCGGACGAAGCTCATTGTCATCTTGATGGTAACAGCGTTACAGTAAATGGAATGCGTTACAGAGACACGTTAAATGTTTTTTTATGGCCTCGATTGGACGATTTGGACTTGGACTAGCTTTGGTTCCAGCAGGATGGAGCAACGTGTCACACAAGTCGTGAAACAATCGATCTTTTGCACACTAAATTCGGTAACCGTATTATCAGCCGTTTTGGAGACATTAATTGGCCATCGCGCAGCTGCGATTTAACACCGTTGGACTATTTTTATGGGGACATGTTAAGGCCGTTGTTACTCCAACGATTCACAAACAATTGACTCACTGAAGGAAAACATCAATCGAGTTATTCGTGCAATAGAGCCACAAATAATCGAAAATGTACTGCAAAATTGGGTGAAAAGAATGAACTACTGCCAAGCCAACGGCGGTGGCCATTGAACTGAAATTGTTTTTCATAAATAAGGGAAGGCATACTTTCTTAAATAAAGCAACAATCATTTAAAAATATTCAACGATGTAGTTTTAATAGCAATTTTAAAAAAGAAACCATCTGATGGCCCACCCTATAGGTACTACCTGTGTAAAATAATATATAAACAACAACACGTAGTTTTACATATTCAAATTAGACCCAAAAACCGATTTTTGGGTAAAAAAAACGGTAAAATCGAATTATGTAAGATTTGGTTGAGATCCTTACCTATTTCGATTTAAAAAACGGCAAGATAATTCATTACATGTACTATGTAGTAAGGATTAAGAACGAAACGTAAATTTAGTTTAGTCTTCGAAGCCTCGAGCAATCAAGACTGCTTCCATTGTGTTGATGTAAGAGCCGGGACTAATGAATGATTAATGAAACTGAAGATACTAAAGGCCGCATTTGTAAAATAAGCGATGTCATCAATTACTTTCGTCGAGTCAATTTGCTGAAAGTGTGCCTCCGCAGCGGTGAATTTTATTGATAAATTGTGATAGATAGCAACAAGATCGGACGAGATAATAGGATAAAATCAGACCTAGAGACCTTCTGGAACTTGAATTTCGAATCATACTGTGGCTGATATTCGAACATTCAATTCTCAATATGAATAGAGATGTGACGAGAATATATATTGTCTGCGGACTATCCTAAAATCGTGTCTGCCTTCAATTCGGTATATATTTTCTAATGCTCTGTTCCGTGTTGATCCTTAATTGGCATTAGGTCTTGGATCAGTTTTATCTGGTTATCCGATTATCAGGGTTGGCCGATTTTGCCGCAATACAGTGGCGCACGCGGGTCATTAAAATACAATAAAAAAGAGGATATGTCTTTGAGAACTCAGTTTATGTTCGACTTACTTGCAATGCTAAGTGCTCGATAAACAACTATTTTGTGGGTTCTGGAACAAATACATTCTACAGATGCCGTTACCAGATGGCACAACGTTACGTAATTATGGATATAAGTGGATTACAAGTGCATTAAAAAATACACGGCTGTGGTTATGTATTAACGAGACAACAGACTGTAAAAACATTATATTCCAAATGTTATAGTACGTGTACTGGACCCTCGAAAATATATACGCCCACTATTAGTAGCAATGGCAACACAATTACGGGGGTAGTGTTGGAAACCCTTGAACAATTTGAACTGTCAACTAGTCAGGCGGTGAGTTTTGATGTTGCCTTCACGAAGCTGTTAGTAAGCCATTTGCTTTCCGAACGCGGTTATAGGTTTTTGCATATTACGTGCAAAATTTTGTATATTATGTGTTTTCCTAACGTGGACGCATTAATAGCGGGTACAAAAAAGGATTCTTAAAATCCCCTAAACGTCTTCGTGAGTTTCACAGCCTGATATTCCCGAACCACCACATCCGATTCTGCTTTATTTACTGTTATTTTATAAATCAGTCCTGCCGACGCTGCAGCTGTATTAAGGAGAGCCAGGCCAAAATTCAAGATGTGTCAGTTGAAACAGCTTTAAAAACTATTCGTAGTAGTTATAAAGGTTTGTATACAAACTTTGCGTGTGTATCAAGTACTACTCGACAAATTAAAAAGTTAATTTTCTCATCCGATTAACTCATGTGCAAAAGACAAAGAAGGCAATTCGATATTTGACTTAAATTGATGCCATTTCCGTAATGACGCATACGCCAAGTTAAATTTAAGAGAGTGCATCTGCGTTTAATTTTTCATTTGAACTTTTATATTTAAAGATGGTTCTACAAACTTGCAATGAAGACGGTTTCTAACCAATCGTCCTACTGGACATTCTCGATTGGTTTTGTTTCCGTTCCAACTTGTACCTCCAATTCAGAAATTAAAACACGCTGAAAAATGCATCTACGCCTAGTACTTAAGTAATCCTAAATCTAAAACTAATCTAAAAATAATTTTGATTTGAAAATTAAACTAACCCGGTTATTCCTAAGCCTAAATACGTGAGACGTAAATATACTTGTATTTATTTAATTTTCGATTCGACGAGACTCAGGTTTTGTTTATTTATATTTGTGCAGACAAAATTTTATTGAGAATACGGCGTAAAAATGTAGCCGAATTTTATGGTATAAATTGAAAAAAAAAACTAACAGCAGTTAATAGTGTTATGAAAAATGCCAAGTCACATAACACAGGTCTACAAAAAAATAAATCTGTTCCAGGAACTAAACCTATCAAATCCGAAGTATTTTTTTTTGTGCTGAAACCGATTTTTTAACTCTTTCGAAAACTTTCTATCGCGTAGATTCTCAGTAAATCTCGCTTTTCTGTTGTCAAAATACGTTTTCATGGGAAATATAGTATATATTTTTTTGAAATATTGATCAGATTTATCATGCTTTAACCAGATATGTCATTTCCGAAGTATTTTTAAGCGCTGAATACGACCCCATTATCAAAATTTGTGCTAGAAGGGTCCAGTTCCTATAAAATGAGAATTTAAGGTGAAAAACAGACCAAAAACGGAAGAATTTGTGTTTTTCAAGAACGTATGACCAGATATGTCATTTCCGAAATATATTTAGCGCTAAATACAATTCCGTTGTCAAAATTTGTGCTAGACCCTCCCATTCTCTATAAAATGAGAATTTAGGACGAAAAACATACCAACGATGGAAGAATTTGTGTTTTTCAAGAACGTATGACTAGGTATGAACGTATGGTATTTTACACATTGTTAACGTAATACCGACGCCGACGACATAAACACCTCGAAAACACTAATAATGATGCTAGAATCTGCCAGAAGGTCTTGCAAACGACTAAAGTCTCTTGCGCCGCTGCCGGTTGTTGATTATAATAATAATAATAATAATGTGTTTTATTGACCGTTAATGGTTTACAATATAATAAGGAAAATAAACAAATAATATGAAATAATGAAAAAGAGATTATACTATCGAAAATCATGAAATAGGGTAGGTCAAAAGGTTCTTTTGTTCAGCTTAAGCTGGTTTTCCACAAAGTGCTAAGAAAATTAATACATTATTTTTTTGTTTATACAAAGGTAGCAAAGAAAAACTGTAAATTTAAACTGCTATACAAGTAGGTACAATTTTGTACAAATTGTCCTTAATGAAAAAACCTAATAAGTTGTTTCCGGTTTTAATAAACTAACGTATATTTAACTTTGCACATTGGTCATTGAAGATTATATTAAATAGTTTTCTTTTAAATGAAGCTAGAGAGATACCATGAAGAGAGTCTGGGATGTTATTGTATTCTTGGGATATTTGATATGTGAAGGAATTTTTAAATTGTTGTGTTTGGTGTTTTGGTATATCGATTGTCCTTTTTTTCCCGTGTGTTTCTGTTGTGAATGTCTGTGCGGTATATTACTTTATCCCAGAGGTATCATTTATATTCTACGCCACTGTATTGCGGCACAATCGGCCTACCCTATGTACCGTACATTAAGTAATATTTTCAATAAAACATTTCGCGGAGTAATAATGATTTTATCGTAAAAATGTGCACCGTAAGAATGTTTTTTTTTTATTCAAAAACGTATTCGTTTTATACGACCTTACATAATCTCGTTGCAGAGGCATTTTCTACGTTCTTAAATATTTCTTAAACCCGTCAGGCTACAGCCGGGTTTGAGGCACAAAATTTACATACACACTCATAGGGAGGATGCGGAAATAAACAACATTTCACATCCTACTTGAGGAAATAAACAACTTTGACGAAGTAATCACCCCCCAGTACGACTGACTAACTTAGATGAGATGAATTAGGTGCACCGACAGGAAGCTGAGACAGACCATATTCGTTAAAGAATGATAAAAAAAGAGAACTGAGACGCACAAAAAAAATAAAATGTGAATTTTATGGTATGAATGAGTTGCAGAAAACTATGTTTTCTTGTGAAGCTATTAATGTGTAATGTTTTACAAGGTATGGCAAATTTTACGCAAAATACGATTATGTGAGAATATACATAGTGTTCCATTTACAAATATAAGTTCATAATATTTCCGGTAAAATCAGAAGTGTTTTTTATATGTGTAATATATACAGGAAATCTCCTTGAAAATCTTTTAGGAAAAAGATAAACTAAAATAAAAGATCCAACAGATGAGGACGTCAAGGTTTGCGTAAATTCAATTTCCCAAAAAAAAAAAAAAACGTTTTCCATGGAATTTGACGTTTCCATTGGACGTTTTCCACGAAACACCGAACTATTATACTTTACTCGACGCGCGTTTCGCCAACTTCGTTCGCCAACTAAGACTTCTTTTGGCATCTTCAGGAGAAGATTAAAACTTGTTTGAAAACGTCAAGTTGTTTGTTTCTACGCCGAAGGTTCCAGTACCCACTCCAGGATCAATTACCAAACTAAAAAAAATGAAAAAAATGCTTCAACACTTCGATTTTTATTTTCAATTGTACATCTTTTTTTGTACATAACTAGGGTTCCGAACGTGTGCTGCAACGCAGGGCCGGACTCATGACATATGAGAGATCAAAAAGACGGGAGTAAAAATGTGTTAATAACACAGCTCCACAAAAAAAATTTCGTTTGCAGGGGTCTGACTATTTATATGATATGTTTTTTGGGTCGCTAAAACCGAATCCGAAGTCCAAATTGCTCCATCAGATCCGGTTCTTTTCCTAACCTCAAAAAACAGGCCTAAAACCATGATATTCAAGCTAAAAATTATATAGTAATTTGATAAAGACCCAAACTATGAAAAATATGAAGTCCCATAATCATATATTTCATCAATTCCATAATCATATAATCTCAAAACTCCATGACCTTAGGCCCCATAACCTCAAAAACCCAATACCCTATGATTCTAAAACCCCATAACTCAGTAAAAATGAGACTTATACGCGCTTAAGCAGTGTAAATCGATATGTTTGAAACGGATTTGCCCTTCAATCCCAGTACCACTTAACCTCAAAACCGCGTGATCCTAAAACCTCATTAACTCAAAAATCCCATAACCTTGTGATTGAAAAACCTTATAAACCAGTAAAAAAGAGATTTATAAGCATTCAAGCTGTGTAAATCAATATGTTTGAAACTGGTGTGCGCTTCAACCTCAAAATCACGTTATCCTAAAACTTCATAATCTTGACAACTTCAAGAGGTTGCGGGGCACACCCATTTCAAACATATTGATTTACACTGTTTGAATGCGTATAAGGTTTTACAATACAGTACACGTATTCACGAGTGACTAACTCACGACAAAAATTATTTTCAATACGGCGGTCGATCCGTTTACACCTACGGCAGGTGGCAAACTAAAAGGGACACCTGTCATTATCGGAATAGCTATATAGTTAATTAGTGGGATGAGGTCAAATGTTTCCAAAAAAAACTAATTTTCAGTTAGTCGACGTTTCGCAAAATTTATTTGCATCCTCAGGACTCTATATGCAGATAAATTTTGCGAAACGTCGACTAACTGAAAATTAGTTTTTTTTGGAAACATTTGACCTCATCCCACTAATTAACTATATAGTTATATGGAAACAGGTCACTAATCCTACATTACAATTATCGGAATAGCTCGATGTCTTACGGAGAAATTATATTGCGGCGTCCCGGGTGCCCACGTAGACTTCGTTCAGGATAACACTCTACGCACGGACAGTGACGTGGGTATACAGCGGCAATAAATATGCGCTTAAAAAATACGATTTATACTTTAATTATCATAGAGTTGTATAGTGCCGGTTCTGCGTGACAGTATACTTTCCCGGACCTTATACGTGCCTTCGATATTTTTTAATTTGAATACCCTATATTTTTTTCTACTTTTGGATTCTCCAATAATAGACAGTGTTTATAAAGAGTGAAAATATTCAACAGACATCTTAACACAAATCACCAAATATTTTTTAAACATACATAAACTGTTGAGAAAAATACATTATGTATTTGTTAAAAACAGAATGAGCAACGCGTAGAAACCGAAAGAAATAATCTAAATCGTTAATTTATTGAAAGTAAACATAATTACCCACAAATGAGCTTTTGAAAATAATGTGCTAGGTATTATTTTCGAAGATATAAAAGTCTATTTCGGTAGTTTTCCGACAATCAGTGTGTTTGCGTGTTAATAAACAGAATGAACCATCCTAAAACTTTCATCTGAAATAATAAAAAAGGCAATAAAAACACTTGAAGATATACCACTTTACGACCTTTTTATCGTCTAATACCCGCGGCTATTTCTTCGCATTTCCCATTTTAATATTTTACATAAATTGTCACCACAATAAAGGTGACTGCTTAAAGCTGACCGATTCCACATAGTGTTTTATTTTCTTTTTCCCTACGTACTCTAATCTTGTGCCCTGTGCGCAGGTATATCAAAGCCACCTGGCAGAAACCAGACGCTTTTGAGACTGGGGCCATAGGCGTAGTCTATCAAAAGACATGTTTTTACTGTTTTACACATACAAATTTATTGCACAATAAATTGTAGAATTTCTTTTTCAATAAATTGTCCAATTTTAGCTATTTTTACCTACTTATACTTTAACTAACTTTAACTACTTTAAACTACTTTACTTAACCTATGACGAATTTGATGAAAATATATTCAAGATGACCGCACTTCCGGTTTTACTGGAAGTCAGCATCAACTTCCTTATTTTAAATGGAACGGTGGCATTTTTATTAGATATTTCAATTCCACACGTTTTTTAGGCAGATTTTCGTACAATTTCCCTATACTTTTTTCCTCTTTTTGTAAGTTATTTTGAATTTTTTTTGAAATGTTGTTCATTAGCAAAACATTTAAAATTATATGTAGCAATGGTTCTACTTTTTCTTAATTATTTACGGTAATTCAATAATACGTAGGAGTCCTAATATAGAGACATCCAAAAAAAACGTCATCAACTCTGGCTATGAACGAGAGAGATGGAAATAGCGGTCATGTCTAAGCTTTTCGGTTATGTCAAACTTTTGACAAGTGACTGTCACAATTTGTAAAATAAACAATGGCTTTCATATGATGTGACAGTCTTGACAAGTAAATAAGGTTATAAATTCGATCAAGAATAGAAATACGTCTTTTTTTTCTCGGCCAACTTTGATGACGTTTTTTTTGGATGTCTCCATATTTTTTAAAATGGTTTCGATCAGTCACCCTATATGCATAGGTATACTAGCATACTGTTAACAGCAATAAAGATGGTAATTAGTGTTAGTGAAAATACCAAAGGAAGTTTACGTGATATAGAAGCTACGCAAAGCTAAGAGCTTTCATTAAATTAAAATGTGTGGGTGCTCAAACGACAACGAAGCTTTTTAGTTGATGAAGGACTGAAATGCCTATTAAAATAATATATGCCGCTCGTATCTAAAACATAAATCTTAATCTAGGTTTTCACTGTTTGCTGCATTATACACGGTGGAGACTTTAACTGGAATATATTCGCTAGCGGGGTGGTGAATGATTTTTCAAAAAATTCCCGAGACACGTCAACTTTTAAATGTATTTACCTACATTTTGCAAGTAATATGAAAAATATAGCCCTTCAGGGGTGGCTGAAACCACCCTCGACATGATTTTTTCAAATGCAACCCTATGGCTTGTGACCCCTCATTGTAAAGCTGGTGGAAAGAGGAATCCAACGCACTGATCAAATTTTAATTTTTAGTATGTTTGTAGGGTTGCATACAATTAAAACGTAATTTTATAGTTTTTTATTTTTAACGCAACAATTTCGTACTCAAAATGTGTGTTGTTTAGTTTTGGAATGTAAACCTTACTTTTCATATGTCCCCACAAAAAAATTCCAAGCAATTTTTTTGCCACAACTGATATTTGGTATTTTTTTGCTAGTGTTTTTACACGGCCGCAAAGAGTAATTTAGTTTGTATGCTGTATTCAGAGTTTGAAACGAAGTGTTATTTCAAATTGGTGAAAATGTCTTATTTAACTGAATCACTAAAAATCGAAATTTTGATGATGATTGGATATGGTGATAGGGCGCGAACTCAATGCGAAGTTGTTCGCTTGTTTCAAGAAACGCATCCTGACTTGCCACCACTAAATCAAGGTACCATTAGTAAAATTGAGGCACAATATCGAGAGATGGGTCATGTCAGGAAAGTACCGAGTAAGAGGCAGGCTGTTGTTGATGACGACACGAAGTTGAATTTGTTGCTGGCTCTAGAAGAAAATCCACTCCAGCCCGTCAACTGGCCCGTGATAGTAATCTTAAATAAAGTAAAGTGGTGGTGAAGGGCTATATTTTTCACATTATGAAATGAAATTTCACATTATTTACAGAATGTAGGTAAATACATTTAAAAGTTGACGTGTCTCGGGAATTTTTTGAAAAATCAATCACCACCCCGCTAGCGAATATATTCCAGTTAAAGTCTCCACCATGTATTCTCAAACCATATACCGGGTAACACAGGAGACAATTTTCAATTTAGATGTACCATGATCTTTCTGATTGATTGTTCTTCAGATAAGAGATGATGTTTGAGGATATTCAGAATCTTTTCTGAAGCCTGTCCCTAGAAAAATTCGTTGATGATTGAAAATAAATAACGTATTACATTGACTGTGGCAGCACTAAGGGGACCAAAATCATTTTCAACCAAAAACTTATTTTCTTCTTGGTGCTACTGCTACTTGATGCTACTTGGTGGTACTGTTCCTTCGAATTTTGTCCAAATAGCACCATAATAATGGTATTGTACCTTCGAAAGCAGGTTTACAATTGAAGCTATCAGTATCATGATTGCTTGACACAAATTCTATTCTATTTATGTCTAGATGATGTCATTTTTGGATTCACAATGCAACTTATTGTAAGGTGGCTGTGACCAAATGACTGTCTCCTTATCTATCAAATTTTCATGTGTTTATATAATGTGGTATGAGGATTTTCTAGGGCCACTAAGATTATTAGAGTGGATTTAAATGGTCATAGCAGACTGAAGTTGAAAACTAGGTTTAAAAAGATTAGATTTAAAGAATATGTGAATATCTAAAATCTCACTTATGCTATTACATGTTCCAGTTGAAAATCGGAAGTTGGTATCGTTTCCGGTGAAACGGGATGTGGTATACATGTCATTTATATGTACATGTATGTCAAAAGTTAACATTTCGTGTAAATATAAGACGCTGAAAATTTTAAAGGCTGCCTCAATAAACAAGAGAGGAATAGGGTGTAACGCTATTCTGTGTCACGCGGTATAAGAAAAACAAAAATATTCTTTAGGTCATCGAATAGAAAATTATCCTTCTTTCAAATGCGACAGTCATTCTACAACGGGTGCTTAAACCAGTAAGTTACTAGCAGAGATGGACGATGTCGACTTTGATGTAGAGGTCGACAATTTTTAAAACGTCGAGAATGTAAACAATGCCGTCAATGTCAACAATATAGTAAACTACTTAAAAATATTTCCAGAACTCATACAAATGAACAAAGTACTAATAGTCCAGTAGGCAGGGAGCTAAACTCATCAAAAAGAAGTGTTCTTGAAACATATAGTTTTAACGGTTCCCTATGTATTTTTCTGCGTAGACAACGCGCGGAATCCTGAAACTGTCCGCTAATTTTTTAAATTAACAATTTGTGAAAAAAAAACGTCTTTTTTTCACATTTTTGTTTATGTCTCCGTTCCTTGGCATATCTTATATAGAATATGCATTTAAGTTGTTGGCTAAAAGGGTTGGGCTAAAAAAAATCATAAATCTCTTCAAGTTTGCGAGATTTCTGAGATTTTGAAAAATATTAATTTGGACCAGTTTTATAACGTTTTCTATGCGACTACTTTTTTAACGCTTTTTTTATAATACCTTGAAAGTAGGCTTCAAGACGCGTATTTAAAAAAAATGGGCGTCAAGATATTATAGTCACAATTCCGAGAATATCGAAGCGGCAACTCTAAAACAATATAATATATATTGTTTTAGCGTTACGTGTATATTATACGTCGCGTCAAAAAAAGGTAGTCGCGTAGAAAACGTTATAAATCAGGCCCAAATTAATATTTTTCAAAATCTCAAAAAGTCTCGCAAACTTGAAAAGAGATTTATGATTTTTCTAGCCCCAAGAAATTATGATTCGTCATCGTGAATCATAGTCGCCCTACTTTCGATATAAAAAAATAGTGAAGAAAAAAGCAGTTTTTCAACTTCAGCAGTTATTTGCAAGTTAACAATGGCACTTGGAGACTTCGGGTTGGTCTTAAAATGTTGAAAATTCAATGGGCTACAACTTCTTAATGCATATGCTATATAAAACAACAATTTATTGGCCAATTTCAACATTGCCAACTCTCAATTATTAAAACCTGAGAGTTATCATAGGTTTGTCCCTAACAGAAATCGCTTATCTCATTATGAGGTTGGTACAATGAAATAAATGTAAAAAGTTACTAAATATTCCTAAAATTGGCCAAGAAATTAGAGCAAGTTGTAAATTCTACAATTTATTGTGGGCAATAAATTGGGCGCAATTTCTGTTTTACAGGTATTCCAATAAATTCAACTTGTACAATTTATTGTGAGAAAAATTGGTGTGTGTAAAACAGTCATTAGAAGTACGACAAGCAACACGAAAATGTCAAGAAATAAAAATAACCCAACTTTTTTCATTATTTACCGATTGTCGACGTTATTGACATTCTCGACGTATTGTCACGGACAGTGGGGCCAATTCCCAAAAACCTGACCAAAACCCCCCAAAAAAAGTCTAGTTTTGAATTTTTTATTGTTGAGTTGACAATAGGGATCTTGTAATTTAAATAAAACCAAATGGATTCCACTTCTGAAGGTGTGTAGAAAATAATTATATATTGTGTAGTCTATTATATATTGTGTAATGGGAATTGTATATCAGACTATAACTTATTACATAGAACAAATTTCAGCTGAACCTAGCTGCCCCTCTGCGTTTTTTGAATTTTTTTTCGGAAAGATCTTCTGTATAGTGTGGGTTGTACTATGCGATAAATGTTGAAAAACCTGATCATATGTAAGTCGTTATAGTACATTGGGCCTGAATATTATAGAAAATATTCAAAGACGCAAAATATTCAAATTTTTCACCATTTCAAAATTTTTAAATTTTTCGCATTTTTCCAGGTCTCTATTTTGTTTTTCAAAAAATTTTTTTCAATATTTACTTATCTGATATTAATAATTATTATTATTATTCACATATTGCAATGATTTTTTGTAGATACTAGTACTTCACGCGATATTTCCATCACAAGAAAATAAGTATTTAACTTAATGAAGATAATATGGATGAGAATCCGATACTAAAAATTAAAAATTTTCTTTCCTCGAAAAGTGGGTAAAAATATTGTATACCGAATGACCTTAAAAAAGGTATTACTTCTTAATTTCTAAGGTTAGAGAGATGTCATTTAGATGACATTCAGCTAATCGAACAGAAAGATTTTTGGAAAAAAAAATGAAGAATGGTTAAATTGCCGCCTTGAAATTTTCCGCCGTACTCGCCATCGGAATTTTCAAATTCCGATACCGCATTCGTAATCAGCGACACCGAAAACTCCCGAGTAACAAAATTTAGAGCAGTTGCCTTGACTTTCTGTTGATTTTCCATGTGCGCACGCTCGGTTCTCTCCGCCATTTTGAAATTTTGTAAATCTGATAACGGATTTGTAATCAACGGCCTCAAAAACCCCCGAGTAAAGATTTTCAGATCGATTCATACACTTTTTGACTTTCGGCCAGGTTTTTGGGATTTGGCCCCATTGTGCGACGTGAGGTTTTTATTAGGTTTTTTTCTCAATATGGGCCCCCGATGAAATATTCACGGTACCGCTCATGCAGAAGCAATCTCGGCATATGCCGGATGGCACGTTCGATCCATTTGCACCGCGCAAAGGGCTTCCCACAGGACCATATGCCCTTCGAACCTCTCAGCTACGTCTTCTACCTAACTGATTTTATTTGTCGTACGCCACATCGCTCGGATTTAGTACTCCATTATAATCGGAACGGTACGGGTCGTGCCGATCGCAGTGCGGAAGGAAATACTCGATAAGAACCGAAACGTTTGTAGAAAGTGCATCGCTGTGAAATTAAATATCGTAATCGGTCGAGTCGTTCTCGTGGTGCGTTGTGGTCGAATTGACACGAGCTATTGCTGTATAGTAAAATCGAATTATTAGCTTTTGAAGTCCGACTTATTTTTGGGTCACTATCTCGTCTGAAGAGATTTCCAACTATGCAGCATTCGGTAAATAAAATCAAGGCAAAGATCATTTTAATTAATTTCAAATTGGACAAAAAGGTTCCCAAAGCATTACAAAAGAAAATAACTGTATCAAAACACCATTAAAAGTTTGCAATTAAAAGTGATGAGTAGTTACAGGTCAAATATTCAACATACATAACATACAGCGTGGCAAAAAAGTCGCACAATGCCTGTAGCTTTTTAGTAACCTGGTACTAAACTTTATTTTTTTAAATAACAACTCGTAGGTTTTTTCTCAATATCTGAAAGATCAGCTTTTTCTATTTACGGTTGAAATTATTTTTTTGTAAAAAAATGTAATTGCTTACTTAATTATTTATTTTTAAAAAATGAAACAACAAAACAATTAGTTAGCGAATGAAGTGTTGAAAGTGTGACCTCTATTTTCCGCTAAGCAATGCCCAAACTGGTCCCAAAACTCTTCAATAACATTTACTAGGAAGTGTTCAGGAATGGCCCGGATTTCATTTAGAATTTTTCTGTTTGCCTTCAATGTTATGTGGTCGATTGACATAAACTTTACATTTTAAATACTCCCACATAAAAAAGTCTAAGCGATTTAGATCCGGGGAGCGCGCTGGCCATTCAATTGCACGTCTTCTGCCTATGCCTTTAAATTGAATAGGTATAGCTTCAGCTGAAAAAGGGATATTTCATGCCTAAGTTATTATTATTGCATCTTTCCATCATGCCTTCATAAAATTCAGCCCTTCTATCGAAATCATCCTCGCTTAACTTGTGAACAAATTGTAGTTTGATGAATGTAATTTTTCCGCTTAAACACAATTTTAACTGACTAGTAAGAAACGTCAAAAGTAGTTGCCAAGGCCCTGGAAGATTGGATTGGATTTTCGTGCACTGAGAGCAAGATATCCAACGCTTTATCTCCTCCGGTTGCAGGTCTACCTGATTTAGCGGAATCCTTAACATTACAGTTACACTCGACTCTCTCTTAAGTCACATTTCGCTTAATTCACTTTCCTCTTATTCCCTTCTCCTCTTACTCGAAATGTCCCTCTTAAGTCGCCGCCTGTAAAGTTTTAGAACTCGTTTGGAAATTGGCTTCTGCTTGAATACAATTTTTATTGAATAAAAAAATATGTGTAATACATTAAATATGACACCTTACCTTTAAAATAGGTTAGGTGTCTTTTAAAATATGTAACCTTTAAAATATTCAGACAAGCGGAAAATTGAACTTTGCACGTACGACTGGGTATACTTACGTCGATTTTTTTCGTTCAGCTGGCTCATTTTTCATTATAACAAGTGCTGTGGTACATCTCTAAAAATTTCATTTTGCAACTAAAAACACGAAAAAGTTGAGGTTATGATTGCTTTTAAACGTGACTTAAGAGAGAGTAAATTTCGTGACTTAAGCGAGAAGATGATGCACGGATTTGATGACTTAAGAGGGAGTCGAGTGTACTTGAAATTTCTTTACCAGTAGGCGTACTGTTGACTGGTTTATTGGAGATCTGTTGGGGTACAATTCATTTAACACTACACAAACTTGGTCTTGGGAAGACACACAAAAGTATTGACTCACTTGATTGGTGGTAAATAAGAAAAATAAAAAAATATATATAATCAGTACTGTGTTGGATAGCCTTTTGATTTTATTACGCCTTCAAGTCCCTGAGGCATCAACTGGGCTAGTTTTTTTTTGTGAAACCGGAGCTTATTTGGTCCCATTCTTGCTGCAAAAATTGCTTGTTTAAAATGTTGTGTTTCTATACCAACAGTTTAAGACGCGCCCATAGATGTTCTATGAGGTTCGTGTCTGCCGATGGCGATGGTGTTTCTAAACGTCTGGAAAGATGATATAAATTCTATTCACAAGCTTTGCGCAGTGCTTTGGGTCATTATCTTGTTGAAACGGAAAGCTGTTTGGAAGACCCAATTTTTCATCACTAGTTACTAAATTACACAGCCCCACAAAAAAAAAACAATTTTTGGAACTGCTATCGAGACAACTGTATCCCTATGTAATTTTCGATGCTGAATCCGAATCCGAAGTAAAAATTTTACACCCCCAAAATCAACCCCTAACGCTAAAAAACAGGGTAAAAATAACTTAACGCTTCACAAATAGTCTTAAATCTCAATAATTCTAATTAAATATAAACATTCAAGTATATAACGCATAAATACAGAGTTAACACTACTTTCCATTGCAAATCACCTCCATGAGTGGGTGAAAACTACCCCTCACACAAAAAAAAACTGCAGTGATTGCAAAAAAAAGCTTACGATGCCCAGTTATTTTAGAAACAGTATGTAACTGCTTAGTCTAGATGCGATGCTCAAAAACTACCACCATAGAGTGGCGGAAACCACCCCCTAAATTTAAATTACAGTTGCTTAGATAACTCCTAAAAAGAATTATCTGAAAATACTATTACCTACTTATTTATATGACCTCTAAAAATTCAGAAAAAACTTTTCAAGTACGTTGTCAAAGATTCTTCTTAAATAAGAAAATGCAGATGTTTTGAGCTTTTCTAAAAGGTACTGCAACTATTTTTGAATATCTTGTTATGTGAGGAGTAATTGTCACCCTCTCATGGGGATGTCACTGAATGACTTTGATGCAATGCAAATATTCACCTCCAAACTGCAGTGCTGCATATCATAGCCAATTTTAGCATCGATTAGAATAGAAATCACGATGACAATTTTTTTTCCCTGATTTTACTTGTAATTTAAATTTAGGGGTGGTTTCCGCCACTCTATGGGGATAGATTTTGAGTATCGCATCGGAACTACTGCAGTTACTCATTTTTTCCAAAAAAAAAAAAAAAAACGGCATCGTAAGCTTTTTTTGCAATCACTGCATTTTTTTAAGTTTCCTGTTGTATAAGGGGTAGTTTTCACCCACTCATGGGGTGATTTTCAATGGAAAGTATTGTTAACTCTGTATTTCTGCGTTATATACTTGAATGTTTATATTTAATTAGAATTATTGAGATTTAACACTATTCGTGAAGCGTTGTCATTTTTACCCTGTTTTTAGCGCTGGGGGTTGATTTTGGGGGTGTATGATTTTTTTCTCTTCGGATTCAGATTCAGCGTCGAAAACTACATAGGGATACAGTTGTCTCGATAGCACTTCCACTTCCTTTTTTTTGTGAGGCTGTGTTATTTTTTAATATTATGTAACTTTTGTACAATAATATTAAATTCATACATGATCGAATGGTTGATTACACAGGCCCACAAAGAAATTTAAATTATTTGACTATGGATAAGAACATTGTTTTTCCCTATATTTTTTTAGCGAACAAATCCGGTGTCCGTTGAACCGTAGCACGTCAGGATCAAGGTCATTTCAAGGTCAAATCGCGAAATAAAGGCTTAAAAGAGAATAAACCCATATATCTTTATGTTTCTGGGATCGCTGAATTAGAATCTGATGTTATTCTTACCATATCACGCGACTTCGTAAGAGCACTCCAAGGTCAAATCACTAAAAAACGCATTAATGAGGCAAACGTTTGTATCTGTATGTTTTTAAAGTTGCTGAATCAAAATCTGAAACCCATGATAGAAGACCGTAAATGGTCTCATTTTCATCATGTACCTTAGGGTGTATTAGGGAAATGTGGTTAAGGATTTTCGGTTTCGTGAATGTATTGCTATTATTTGTGAAGGTAAAAGATATCTCCGTGTATCTATGTACATTAGATGAGTTGATAACAATTCTCGTAGCCACCTTACTGAATATCGTCTAACTATATAGTAATCATCTTACCGAAAATCAGTGAGTGAATCATTGAATAAACGTGTTTAGACTCCTAAAACCAGACACACACTTTTGCGTGTGCGCGCTAATGCACGCGTGTGTATAAAAGCGTGTATGCGTGAGTGTGTACTTGCGTGCGTATGTAAGTGCATGTGTGCGTGACTGTATCCATGTACGTGCATATAGAAGCCTGGTGCCCGGATTTGGACTCAGTGCTGGACGGACACCGGATCTGGATTCAGCGACTCCAGAAACATAAAGATATATGGGTTTATTCTCTTTTAAGCCTTTATTTCGCGATTTGACCTTGAAATGACCTTGATCCTGACGTGCTACGGTGCAACGGACACCGGATTTGGATTCAGCGTAAAAAAATATAGGGAAAAACAATGTTCTTATCCATAGTCAAAAAATTTTATTTTTTTTGTGGGCCTGTGTTACCGTTAATTCCTATTTTAGTGAGTGCTTCGGACAATAGTTAACTGTGCTTTTACATTATGCGTCCGCTCTCAATTACCTAGGACTGTACAATAAAAGAAAACCAGTGCTCTCGTGCCATTAACCACCTGCTTTCCCTACGCGACCGCCAGATGGCGAACGACGTCCTCTCATTCATTCTGTCCTTCTTCAAGGCCGACCTGAAGCAGCGCGCGCACAAGCACCAGCAGGTGCGGAGGACGCGCTCCGACCTCGGCGGCCAGCGGCTCCTCAACTGGGACTCGAGGTCCTCCTCGTGCAGGCGGCTGATGGCGTCGGCGTCGGCGCCGCCGCGTGGCACCGCCGCGCGGCCGCAGAGCCCCAGGAAGAAGCCGCCGGACGCGCCGGCAGAGGGCGCCGTCACGCTGAGGCGAGGCGGTCACCGCAGGGGCCAGCTGCGCAGGTCGCTCAGCCAGCCGCTGGACATCGACAAGCTGTCGCCGCTGATGAGGACCAAGACGGCAGGTAAGGCGACACTATTATTTTTACATTACATACCTGAGTCAAATTTTGGGTAAACCTAGACAAAAATAATATAAAGCTAATTTTTGGTACAGATCATAATTGAGGTCTAAATAGTAATATACAAAAAAGTCCTGGAGAATCCTCCTTCCGCAACCCCCTTTTTTCGCCCCCCAACCCCACCCTTTTTAATATTTTGGCGATTTTCTAGAAAACTATCCACTTTAAGGAAAACTTTCAAATGAGCATTTTTGAAGCTGACAAAATTTCCCTTCCAACGACTTATTGCGAGCCCATATAGTACCACGTGGTACACACCAGTGGCGTATCAAAAGAAAGCTGTTCCGAGATTAATTGAAATTTCTTGAAGGACACGTCGAATTTACTGATTTTTACCAAAAACTATAAGCTTGGCGAAAAATATCGTTACCAAATTTTTTGTAGGTGATAAAGTTGCAAATCCATTGATGTAGAGAACGACCCTAGAACCAAAAATATTGAAACTGCTATTTAATATGTTTTTTATTTAGTTTCAAAACAACATTTTAAACATCTTTCTCAAGAGTAGAATCTTCTGTAACAGTTTCCATAATATGATTGCATGTTTCGCCATTGCAGAGGGGAACAAAATGTACACTTTTACACTTTGGGCCTGAGTGTTTACAAGAGCATCTACCAGCACAATTGGTTTTGTAATGGCAGTAAACCAGAGAGAGAAGTGATTCGGGTGCGGGAGGTAGCGTAGTTTTGACAGGCAACAATTGTCCTTCGACTAACTTCCAGCCCCATTTAGTAGATACCGGTTTCCCAGCCACTCTTGTACCTTAAAAAGCAATAGAAATGACACAAATAAATTTTTCTTTATCCGTTGCTCACCTGAAAGTATACTCTCACCGAATGTTGGGCACATGCTGCTTTTGTGGGCGGCAAACTGAATAGACCTAGGAGTGCAGAAGGCGATTGTCTTGCCATTGCTTTATTATAAAGATGATGGCGAAGGTTATTGATATCTCCAAATTTTGGACCATCAGGATAAAGAGATCTGACAAACTGTTCCCCACATTGTATCACATTTTCTTGTAATTGATTAGGTACATTAAATATCTCGCAAACTTTATTCCTTAAGTTGGGATTTTTCTGTAACTGCATGTATACAATTTTTTTCCCTTTTCTGTATAAGGCAGATGTTTTATCGCAGCCAGAAACTGCATGAGCAAAGAGAATAACTTCTTTCAAATCTTCTATTGCAGTTTGTACCTCAGTTATTGCATATACTTTTCCAGCCGTTTTCCATATTGGTAGTAAAAATGAATTTGCTCCAGATTTACGTAAAACTGAGAAGTCTCGGATAAACTTTTAATTTTTTTTTTTTGGCTGAAGTAATTGCGATGAACTTCTAAAAGATTCGTAAGTAGACTATATTTTAATGGTCGTTTTAGAGAAAAATATGTTTCCTCTAAAAAAATTATACTTAGATAAAAAAAAATGAGAATAAATAGCAAAAAGTATGTTTTTTAAAAATAACCCTTCATTTGATACGCCACTAGTGGATGACATGTGCTACTGAATATGGATTGCGATACGTCATTGGAAGGGGAATTTCATCAGCTTTAAAAATGCTCTCTTGATAGTTTTCCTTAAAGTTGATAGTTTTCGAGAAAATCACCAAAATATTAAAAGGGCGGGGGTTGGGGGGCGAAAAAAGGGGGTTGCGGAAGGAGGATTCTCCAGGACTTTTAGTATGTTACAATTTAGCCCTCAGGCATGATCTCTACAAAAAATCAGCTTTATATTATTTTTGTCTACGTCAAATGCTATCTTGACTCGGGTAACAGGAGCGTGCCACTTTTTGAGAAGGGCAGACGAGTCCCAGACACATGACCATATGACGTAAACGACATCAGTAATAAGAAGACTAGAACTAAGGAGACCGAACTCGTTCGGTATCATGGGCTCATATCTGTCCGCCTCCAGAAGGCGCTGTAAGCAGTGCTGTACTCGACGTCACGTGATGAATATTTAATGTGACATTCCATACAATTATTTACTAACAGCTAGTGTATAAACTAAATAGACTAAAGGCCGCTTTACAGTTCGCAATTTTTATTGCCGGCAAGAAAAATTGCAGCAATTTTTGTTACGCGCACGCGTATTTATGTCTGGACAATTTCGTAACAAATAAACATAAATACGCGTGCGCGCAATAAAAATTGCTGCAATTTTTCTTGCCGGCAATAAAAATTGCGAACTGTAAAGCAGCCTTATTTTTTTATGTAAACTATTGTGAATGTGACGCTGACTTTATAAGTTTAATAACTGTCAGCTGTCACTAATGACACAAACTAACAAACAAAGTTTACAGAATAAATATTTTATTTAAGCGAGGAGAAAAAAAGGGGGGGGGGGAGGGCTGGGGGTTGAAAAAAGGCCCAGGTTTTTTTTTTTTTTTTTTTTTTATAGTTTTGTTATATAAAAATTAAAAAATTTAAAAAAAAAAAAATTTTTAAAAAAAAAAAAAAAAAAAAAATTTTTTTTTTTTTTTTTGAGAAGAATTTTTTTTTTTTTTTTTTTTTTTTTTTTTTGTGGGAGGAAAAAAAAAAATTTTTTTTTAAAAAAGAGGAAAATTTTTAAAGGAAAACTTCTGTAAACTTTGACACCACAAATATCACAGTATGCTTACATGCCGTTTGGCTTTAATAAAAATACAATTCGAATGTTAAATTAATATGGTTCGAAACTGCTGTGTTGCATTGTGTGAGACAAGAAGCGTTCCGAAGCGTCAGAATAACCTGACATTATTTCAAATTACTGATGTATGTATGAAATTAAATATTTTCTTTCGTTGTATTGTTAACGTTGAAGCACGTAACATGAAATATTTTGAGTACATTTTCATAATGATAATTACGAAAATTTATAATTGCAAATATAACAACAAATTAACGAAAAATATCGAGCGTCTGCCACATGTAATCGCACCACGGACATTCACACGGACTCTAACCTCTAAAACACACAGATTAGTACAGAACCACGTTATAGATATACAGTAAGCGGCAGCCTAATGCGTACATAGGTGGATATTAAATACATATTAAATGATACATTTTTACGTCATAGTTAGGCGAATTTACTAGTAGCGTCTAGCCAGCACCAGGTCACGGGCGATCCGACCAATCAAACCGAAATAGAAAAACGCGCATGCTTCTAGACAATTTTACTGCTGAGAAATAAAATAAAACTGTAAATCCTGTAATCAATTTTCATTAAATAATAAGACAATTTTTGTCTGTATTTCCTTAAAACCTAAATTTTAATATCAAAAAAATCAAGCTAAGTTAGTAAGGTGATGGATTGTTTTAAACCTTTCATATCAAAGTTTTGTGACTTACTGACTTTAAGTTTGCCGTCTTCACCGCGTTACACAGGTATTTCTCATTAGCCAGGATCACCCGTGACCTGGTACCGGCTAGACGTTTGTTGTCGTAGGTACTTGTCGTTTGGTTAATTTATATTTTATATTAGTATGCGAATAGTTGTTCTCGAACACACATACGTAAAATCATTGGTGAATGCCAATATTGATTGATGATACGCACTTTTCTAATAAGGCACTAGACCAGGATAAAATATAAAATGGTATTTTAAATTTTAACTCAAACAGCCCTACCGACAAACCGGATGCCTTTCATACGCCTGCGCTAGCGATTTGATTGCGATTGGTTCTCACCTCATGTTTACATCTACTAAACAAGGAAGTTAAATTATCAATTGCCCTTCATTCGGCTAGTACGATTAGGAGCCGCTTCTGTATTTTGTTACCGTGGTACACAACGCCTACAGGCCTTGAGGCGGACATTTGAGCCCGTCGGTTTACAGCGAAAAGCCGCAGCTCTGTCTCCTTAGTTCTAATCTCTTGGGTTGCCAAATCGACACAATACTTTAGAGACATCCAAAAACAATCAAAGTTGGCCGAGAAAAAAAAGACGTATTTCTATTCTTAATCGCATATATAACCTAATTTACTTGTCAAGACTGTCACATCATATGACAGCCATTGTTTATATTACAAATTGTGGCAGTCACTTGTCAAAAGTTTGCCATAACCGAAAAGCTTAAACATGTATTTCCATCTCTCTCGTTCATAGCCAGAGTTGATGACGTTTTTTTTTTGGATGTCTATATTTTACATTATTACTCAATAAGTTCATAGAATTATATATAGATTGCCCCACTATTGATAAATCCATATGATTTTGTAGTAGGTACCACAGGTGGTACCAACCTTCAACTGATATGTGTCAAAATTTCATGGCAATCCGACCATTAGTTTACTAGTTACAGTGGTTTTAGTGACTACTTTCGCAATTTTCAAAACATTGGAAAAATTTGAATTTCGTGTGTTGATAAAGCATTGCTCTTTAACCCAGATGTGGTTATGAGAAACAAATACCGTGCAAGCAAAGTAATGGATTGACAAGTGTTATTCGAACTCTGCTCCATCGAATCAAATGATGAGAGAAGTGGTTTTCTGATTTTAAACGCGGCCGTACAAACACGATGATGCTGAACGCTATGGTCGCCCAAATTCTTCAATTGTTCCAGAAAACAAAAAAAAGTGCACAAAATCGTTTTGGAAGACAGTAAAGTGAAGTTGCGTGAGATAGCTGACATCTTAGATATTAGAAGGCAGCGTATTCACTATTTTGCATGAACATTTTTCCATGAGAAAGCTCTGTTCGACGTGGGTACCGTGTTTGCTCACTGTTCACCCAAAACAACAACGTATTGATGATTCAAAGCGCTGTTTGGAGCTGTCTAGCAGAGTTGGTCAGAATATGACTAAATGACTAAAATAAAATGAATAAACTTTAGCCATGACTAAATTAGTCATAGGTTTAGTCACGACTGCGGTTTAGTCATGATTAGTTGTTAGTCACACCAATGATTGATGGTTAGTCATGATTGATATTTAATCATTAGTCATGACTAACCATCAATCATTAGCAATTATGACTAACAATTCCTTACTAACAATTCCCACAATTGTCAATGTATACTATGTCCCTGTGTTTTGGCCTTGCGTAAAACAAAGCCTAATATTTTAATGGAAATGCAACGAAGCTAGCCCCGCATGGGTGGAAATGGGGGCGCATTGGTTCTGGCGCAGGGTCCGTCAATTGTGATGTTTGTTCATTTTCATGATTGTTGTTTTATTCTGTTCACGTTTGTATCAAATTGAGCTACCAACCTTGGGAATGTTGAATTTCATTCAACGGCCCAAATGTAGAATACAAAAGCGCTCTTTCACCAAGACAATCCACCGCCTCACAAGTCGATCGCAACAATGGCAAAATTGCACGAATTGCTTCCGCATCCACCGTATTCTCCAGATTTAGCCCCCAGCGCTTCGTAAATCCAAAAAAAAATACTCGCCGGAAAGAGATATGGCTCCAATGAGGAGGTGATCGCCGGAACTGAAGCGTATTTTGAAGGGTTGGAAAAATCGTTCTATAAGAAAGGCATAAAATGTTAGAGAAGCATTGGAATGAATGGATAACTCTTGAAGGAGACTATGTTGATGAATGAAGCCGAATTTTGCTTAAAAGTTGTTGTTTTATTAGTCACCCTACGAACTTATTGAGTGCTTGTAAATACAGTGACAAAATTATTCGTACGATAAAACGTCATCAGAGTTGCCCGAGCAAAAAAAGACATATTTATATTCTTAATCTAAAGTATAAACAAAAAAAAAAAAAAAAAAAAAAAAACAAAAAAAAAAAAAAAAAAAAAAAAAAAAAAAAAATAAAAAAAAAAAAAACAAATTTAAAAAAAAAAAAAAAACAAAAAATTATTTTTAAAAAAAAAAAAAAAAAAAAAAAAAAACTTTTTTTCCCGGCCAATAAAATTTTTGGATCTCATAATCTTATTGAATTGTTAAGGCTGTCACATTAGTTGATAACCATTTTTTTTTTACAATTTTGACAGCCACTTGTCAAACGTTTGGCAACAACAAAGTTTTACATCGAGCTTCGACATAACCGCTATTTCCATCTCTCTCGTTCATAGCCAGGTTTGATAACGTTTTTTTTTTAATGGCTCATTATTTCAAACTGACAATGAGATTGGAAATACCATACACGTGCGAAAATGTTCAATCACAGGTTCAAAATAAACTAGGAAATGAATCACATTTTGTTCTAAGCACGAAAAATACTGTAAACAAAGCGATACCAAGCAATATAGTGGCTTCACCAGAGAGGTAAATTAAATTTTTCTTGGGCCAAAATTCTTGCAACCGCCTTAATCCATATATTGTTTCTTAAGTATATTGTCTTCTCCAAATTCCAATTTTATATTCAAAAAACTGTGGCACTTATGGCTTGTCTAATGATTTCGTTGACACTTGGTAGGTATCAGTGGCGGTGCGTGATCCTAAGATTGGGGGTGCACCATACATAAAAATAACGATAATCATAAGAATAATAAGAATATCCCTAATATGAGATAAATATTTATCTCATATTAAGGTTATTCTTATTAACTCTATTAATTTGAAAACTTACCTAATTTTCTTTGTAAATGAGCTCAATTCTGCGATTTTTACATTGTGCAAATTTTTCAATTACTTTGTTGTTAAAATTTTCGATATTTGTAATAAAGTCTTTTTCAATGGAGAGCATAGCCAAAGCCGACAGTCTTTCCTGGCACATGGTGTTGCGCAAAAATGTCTTTATTCGTTTTAAATAGAAATTTTCCACAAAAACGAATACAGTTAATAATAATGTTTAAAACATACCGGTTTTTTGAAACCGCTTCATTGTGTGCTGCCACTGCTCGTCGATGAGCAGAATCGAGCATTGTCGCAATATTTGCAGTGCCTAGCATGGCTAAATTCAAAACATTATTCATGTGTCCAGCAGAATTTGCATGTTTTTTTTTTTTTATGTGATTAAATCTCTCGTTTATGTGATTTAAATCCTTTACTCCAGTTTTGGTCCAAGGTGTTTCTCCGCCAAACAAAACACTGCGTTCAATACATCGCATCCCTTAACCACAAATGTTTTTTAAATAAGTCATTATTAAATGTTCTTACAAATTGTTTACTTTTTCCTTTCACGGCTAATTTTAAATTAATTTGTGGAGTGGGCCTACCTAGTTTTAATTTGCACTTTTTCCTCCCAAACTCAAGCTATAGAATGGCGTTTTTAATAAGTTTTGAATATAATTCATTATTCCAAACTAGATTGTAACCGAGTTTATATTTATAAAACGTGAGCGATAAAAAAGCAATCGCAATGTACGAAAACAATTCACAAACTAACCGATCGATAACTCTCGTGCGCTCTTAAACTCCGTACATCATATCTATAGGATTCGCCCACTACGCGTAATCATTGTGGAGGGGCAAGCAGTAACAATACGCGTTCGCTTTTTCGTATTGCACGGAAGCATGATCGTCGTGCCGCTTTTTCGTATTGCGCGTGTCGACTCCCGCGCCGCGATCGGAAACCAGTGGCGTTGGAGATAGAGACCTAGCGTCTAGTGGATTCGTAACGCTGCGGCCAAATAATAATCAGATGGTATTAACGCTAGGGATGCGGCAAGGCGATAAATTAAGAATGCATCCATTAATTACTAAATAAAAATATTAATTCTAAATTGTTGGTAGTGCGCGCGCACCAGCGTACCTTATAGCCCACCGCCACTGGTAGGTATATTGTGTTATGCTTTTTTTTTTTTTGTAGAGGGTTGTGTATAAATCGAAAAATAAATTCCATCATTTTGGCCCTCTTGCGTCAGACAGATCCTGTGGTCAGCTAAGGTGGTGACTGAGTCTTCCATTTTCTTAAAATGATGTGAGGAGCGTCACTTATATTGTCGCAAAATAATACATCACACTATTTTGATCTGAAATACAATTATGTACAACAAACATCGGTAAGAATAACATATATTTTTGCAAAATGCTGCCATGTCGTTGTCATAAAACTGTGGGTATTTATAGTAGTAAAATTTGTTGAGAATGTATAACTATACAAACGTTTCAGACCTTCCTATTATTAATTCCACCATCTGTTTTAACTTAGGGAAATTAGATGCACTTTTGGTATTTGCGCATATCGCTGCTGCATTAGTAAATATTCCCACATGGAGATATTTTTAAACCGGCCCGTTGCCAGTGAAAATGCCGGGAATGTTGTGTTGCCGTCGCAAATATGTATTTTCCAATAAAATAAGTACCTACGTACATCAATGTACCGACGCACAGTGAGGCAAAACTGTAGTGTTTTACGCAAATCACTCTAGAGATCGTAAAAATACAGATTTTTAAGATGCGTTTTGTTTTTAAATGATCGTTATCAATTTCTCCATACATTCCCCTAGCCGGATTTGTGATTTTCATTCCCAATATTTTTTTATTATAATCTAAAAACGTATTTTAATTGGAAAATATGGGTTTTTCCAATGAAATTCGGTGTCAAGGTCTCAAATGTTTCTAAAATTAAAATAAAAAATATTTATACATTTGAGACCTCGGTTTTGTCCCACTGTGCGGTGTACAAGCAAAGGGTGATCCAATTAGCGCTTTAGGATTTGAACATGAAATAAAACTTAAAAATTGACCGGCAAGTTAAATGTTCTTTTTTTTATTCGAAAGAGCATCTAATTACAATTATGTTTTGAAAATAATATCGTTCAAATGTGCACCACGACTTTACAGTAACGCATTCGATCAGTCAAATTGATCATTACGTATTCACACATTTGGGCCGGTATCTCACGAATAACATTTCTGATGTTAGTTTTTAAATCCTCAACAGTTCTTGAACCTTCACATGGTTTGTTCTTTCTTTGTTCCTTGTTCCTTCTACTTCACATAGCCCCATAGAAAGAAATCACACGGAGTCAAATCACAAGATCTTGCTGGATAATTTCTTGAAACGACCTTATCACCAAACTGCTCTTGCAATAGCGCGATGGTTTCGTTGGAGGTATGGCAAGTAGCGCCATCCTGTTGGAACCAGAATTCCTCCAGTTGGCTTTGAACAACAAGGGGAAAGAAATAATCGTTCAACATTTATCGATAACGAACTCCGTTTACGGTGGCACACCATACTGTAACTTTTGCTGGATGCAACGGAGTTGTTACATATGCATTAGGTTGCTCTTCGCTCCAAATTCTGCAGTTTTGCTTATTGACATAGCCGTCTAACCAAAAATGCGCCTCATCGCTAAAGATTACAGTAAGATGGAAAAATGGATCTTCAGTCAGATGTTCAAGCGCCCAAGCAGCAAAATCACGACGACAACGATGATCATTGGGCTTTAATTCTTGGTTGATCCATAAGTAAGGCCCAATTGCCGGGAACGACGTCTAACAGACAAATTTGGATTATTTCGCACATTTTGTCTTACAGCTTCAACACTGGCTGCATTTCTCACATTTCGGACACGATTCTTCCTTGGCACATTATCCACCAACGTAAACTCATTTTCAAATTTCTTTACAACATTGCGAATTGTTTGTTCATTTGGTCGATGATGTGGACCATAACGTGGACGTAATCTGCGCCAAGTTTACTTTACAGAGTTTTGTCTTTGATAATAAATTTTAATAATATCACAACGTTCTTGTGGCGTTAAATGTTCCATGTTGCTTTAATAAGCTTACTGAACTGTCAAACAACAATAGTTTCGACAATTGACTTGACATGGCCTACGTTTCACTTAAAACACTAATCGGAACTTGTGAAAACGTAATGATAAATTGGACTGATCGAATGCGTTATTGTCAACAAAGTCGTGGTGCACATTTGAACGATATTATTTTCAAAACATAATTGTAATTAGATGCTCTTTCGAATAAAAAAACATTTTACTTGCCGACCAATTTTTTAGTTTTATTTCATATTCAAATCCTAAAGCGCTAATTGGATCACCCTTTAGTATCGATTAAAGATTATTTTAATAAATATACAGTTACACTTTTGTTACATTATCTGCTGGTTTACTAGGTATGTAAACTAACGAAGGTGATTACGCCATTATCAGGACAATATTTCCGATGTGTGAGCTCATGCTGAGATAATCAAATGTATATGGTGATCCAATTTAACGGCCCACTGTCGATATTTTGGGTTATTGTTAAGCTAGAAAGAAAATTTTAAACGCTGAGGTTATGCAGAATTTTCCAAAGGATCTGAATTTGGCCTCGGGATTTTTTATTTTATTTTTTTTTTTTTAGACACGTGTTTTTTATATATTAGTCCGCTATTTTGCGTCAGTCAGTCAGTCAGTCAATAACTCCCGAGTACAATTTATTTGAAATAAAACACAAAATTTCAATGAACATATTTTTAATTTTTAATCCGCCATCTTGGGTCCGCTATTTGGAATTTTGCAAATATGACGAAATTCCGAATTCGTAATCAGCGACCTCCAAAACCCCTATATCTAAATTTTTAGACAGATTTAACGAAAAACAGAGGAAAAAACGCTTTTTCGTTAAAAAAAAAACGCGTTTTCTGTAATTTGTTTATTTATAACTATTTCAAAATGCGATTTCTCAAAGAAGAAAAAAGATTAATCAAAACGGGTTTTGAAGGGCAAGAGTAGCTCTTCCAGAATCCGTAAATGATTTTGTAAACAATAATTACACAGGTTTACAAAAAAAAAAGTTGTCTGAATCTGGAGTCAGACCACCACCCGTTTATGTATTTTTGGACGCTGAATTCGAATCTATTTTTAGTTTTACTCTATTATTATTTACTCAGAATTTTGAGATATCGTAATCTAAAAGTGCGAAAAACACTTTTTTTTGACATATTTGAGGTTATGTAGCTTCGAGAATTTTTTCTCAAAAAATCATGTGTGGGATCTTAAAAAAAGTACAAATCTTCACCTTTAAAATGCCGTTGAGTTTGCTCAAATATCTTTTTTCGCTGTGATATTGCAATTTAAATAATGACCATAAGGTTTCCGTACTAATTAAATGTATTGGGAGATACATATGAACAGACAATTTTCAAAATTCGATATCTCGGCGAAAAAATAAGATATTTGAGCAAACTCAACGGCATTTTAAAAAGGAAGATTTGTACTTCAAGACCCCACACATGGTTTTTCGAGAAAAAAATTCGCATAGTTACATAACCTCAAATATATAAAAAAACCGCGTTTTTGCACTTTTAGGTTAGGATATCTCAAAATTCTGGCGTGATAGAGCAAAACTAAAAATATATTAGAATTCAGCGTCGAAAAATACATAAGAAACGGATGGTCTGACCCCAGATTCAGACAACTTTTTTTTGTAAACCTGTGTTACCTAGTGATGTGACATAACCTCAAATATACCGAAAAGCCGTGATTTTTGCACTCTTAGGTTAGAATATATCGAAAACCTGAAACACCAACGCAATTATGTGGTCAGATTCGGATTCAACACGTCGAGAAATTTCAGAAAAGTATTCTCTGGTTTCTGGCAAAATATTTCGCCCAAATTTTGTCGGCCTGTATTACGTTCCTTATTTTCAAAGCGTGATTTTCTTTTGTTCAGGCATACGTGGACCCCACATAGTCAGCGAGGATGAGCACGACCCGCGCCTGGGCACCTCCGACGACGAGATGATGTCCGACTCCGAGTCGTCCGTGGCCTCGCTCACCGACAGAAAAAAATCCCTCGAATTCGCCATGGACGAGGAGATGATCATCCTGGCCGAGGCCGTCTTCGACCACGTGGCCATCGAGGCGGAGGAGCTCGCCTTCAGGGCCGGCGACGTGATCGAGGTGCTGGAGACGGCCAACAGGGACTGGTGGTGGGGCTCCACCAACGGAAAGTCCGGCTGGTTTCCCGCGCAGTTCGTGCGACTGAGGGTCAGCCAGGAGGACACCGTGGAGGACTGCCTCGCCGCCATGGCCTCCGGACAGGCCGTGTCCAACCAGATCCGCAGACGGACTAGCATCTCCTTGTTGTCGAACGATCAGGTGCGAACTAGTATAGTGCGCGAGTTGGTGCACACCGAACGGGACTTCGTCAAGGTGCTGCAGGACGTCGCGGAGGGCTACATATCCGAGTGCCGTAAACGCAAAGACATGTTCACCGAGGAACAGATCGAGACGATTTTCATAAACCTGGAGGACATCCTGAGGTTTCAGTCGGCATTCCTGAAAGACCTCGAGGCGTGCATAGACTGGGACGCCCCGTATAAAAGTTGTGTGGGTAGTTGTTTCCTAAAGCACCGCAGCGGCTTTAAGATGTATTCGGACTATTGCAACAGTCACCCCATGGCAACGGCATCTCTGCAAGAGCTTTACCAATATAATAATTATAGCAAATTTTTCGAAGCTTGTAGGTTGATGAGGGGACTCATAGAGATCCCCCTCGACGGCTATCTGCTGACCCCTGTACAAAGAATCTGTAAATATCCCTTGCAGTTAGCCGAGTTGTTGAAATATACGAAGACCGAGCACGCGGACTTCGATGACATCAAAGAGGCACTTGAAGCTATGCGCGGCGTTGCGATGTTGATAAACGAGAGGAAGAGGAGGATGGAGAGCTTGGAGAAACTGGTTGCCTGGCAGCAAAGGGTGGAAGGATGGGAGGTAAATATTATACAGTAAGCGGCAGCCTAATGCGTACATAGCCGAATGAAGGGCAATTGATAATTTCACTTCTTTGTAAGTAGAGGAAACATGAGGTGAGAACCAATCGCGATCCAATGGCTAGCGCAGGCGTATTAAAGGCATCCGGTTTGTCGGTAGGGCTGTTTGAGTTAAAATTTGAAATATCATTTTATATTTTATACTGGTCTAGTGCCTGATTAGAAAAGTGCGTTATTACGAGCGAATTGTAGAAGCACTACATACATTCATAAAAATAAAAATGGATATTTATCACATTGTCGAAAAAGTTCAAATAATTAAATGATAGACGGTATGAGCGCGGCCGCCGACAACCGCGGAGATCCGGGACGGGGCAAGGAGAGTGTATTAGTGGGTGGAGCTTAGAGTGAACTATTGGACTGTTCTTTCTGCCTTCGTTCGCTGCGTGCGTTCGCTGTTGTCATATCAACATAATATTCCTATTAGATATTTTAAAATTATTTCACAGCTGTTTAAAGTAATATTAACTGTTTAAAATTATTTCACAGTAGTTGGGTTGAAAAAAGATAACAGTAAACTTTATTATACGATACGCAATTGATCGTACATCAATGCATTTTGTAAATATAGGGTTTTTATACAGACTTATTATGCAGAGTTAAGAGTTACAGTTTTTGGCGATTTCTACACCGCTCCATACGACTTTTCCATTATTGAAAGCACTGCTGGAAGTCCGCTTCTGCCAGCTGGTTCAGAACCTCCATCGCTTTTGCTTTAACCTTAGGAAATTCAAAAAAAAATCACAGGGGGCAATGCCAGGCGAATATGGTGGATTTTCCAACACAGTAATGGCGTATTTTGCAAGAAACGCCTTCACAGACAAAGTAGAATGGGCCGGTGCATTGTCTTGGTGAATCTTCCACGATTTGGTCTTCCGCAAATCTTGTCTTTTTTCTTCATAAGCTCACGAAGGATCGTGAGAACCTGATCTTTGCGGATTAATTTACCAATTTTACGCGGATCGTCTTCGGTCGTTTCACGTCCCTTTTTAAACCGCTTAAACCATTCAGAAACTTGTGTGCGGGATAAACATTCATTCCCGTACACTTCTTTTAACATTGCATAGGCTTCTGTAAAAGTTTTACCTCGTTTAACAAGAAACTTGCGATTAACCCGTTGCTCCATCTGAACACAACATTTTTTTCGACGCGTCACTGGTGCGTAGACTAATTCAAACTATTGCTTCAGTAAAACTGAGCGACCCACTGGCTTGTCCACTTGTCCACCAGACACAGTTCTGTTCAAACTGTGCTCACAGCGCACTGGGAGCAGCATCAGTTCGGTTATTTAATAGCCACACCTCGTATCTGGAATTAAAGTCATGTATCTGTTTAACTTCACGATAGTTTGTCTTCACCATGTGATATTCTATAAGGGAAAATGAGGCAGCATTGATCAAATGAGGCGGCATTGGGAAGAAAACGATTCAAGAGTTGCTCAACCCTTGGCAGCCACCCCATTCATACAGGACCTGACACTTATCACTCGATGTGACATTTCTGAAACCGGGACGAATAGTTTAGATGATTTTAAGGTTAGAAAGGCGGATGGGGCGGCAATGCGTCGGGAAAATCAGGAATCGGACCGGAACCATTAGAAGTATGTCGGTAAAGCGCGAACGGGTATTTCGACGACCTCTTAAGTGGGACCGTCGATCAGTTTGGGTCGCTATGTAAATAGAAATGCAATGCGATGAAATTCAAATGCGTTTTGGCAGCAAAAATGTTCGTATTTTTCATCCAGTTCCCCCGAAAATACCTCAGTATGCACAAGGATTGAGCGATACAATTTTCATTCTTCTAGATTTTTTTATCCGACTGGCGGTTAAGCAGCAAAAAAAACAAAAAAATTAAATGAAATTACAGGAAAATAATTATTCATTAATAATGCGAAATGCCAATAGTAATGTATAACATATTCATAAGACTGATTTGAACGATTTGTTATTTGTCCTTAATCAAAAAACCGAAAATCATTTTATAGGGTGAAGATCTCATCGAAGTCAGCTCTCAGTTGATTTATCAAGGGGAGGTTGTCAGAGTAACAACCGGCATGTGGACCAACAATATCACATTGTTTCTTTTCGACCATCAAATTGTCTACTGCAAGAAGGTAAATATATTACAGTCGCGTGGCATATTTTTAGACTTATACATTGTGTTTTTCAAGGACATCCTGAAAAGGAACACATACGTGTATAAAGGAAGGATATGTTTAGATACTTGTGAAATTGTTGACGTACCTGATGGAAAAGGTAAAATCTAATATTTAAAGTAGTATAGAGTACTTAACACTGTTAACCTAATTGTTGAAAAGTATTTCAAAAGATAAAACGTTCTCTCACTAAAAACTGTTTTGAAACGTTTCCCTTGCTTACAAACAGTATTCAAGCTGAATTATTAATTTGATGTTGGAATATGAAAAATATCAATTTATATCTACAGACTAGAGATAGCACTAAACATATTAAAAGACAGTCGGACAATGGATAGAAATTGTTTATATGAAGAATAATTTATGAAAAAGTTCAGTTTCAGTTAAAACTAGTAAAACGTAAGAATTCGGGCGAGTACTATGTCGCTCATTCGCTATTGGACCGGCTGCGGAGCGCGCTAAAGTATGACGTTTTGTTACAAAACAGGTGATTTCATCGGTGAGGTGATGTACTTACTTGTAGTTTTTTATACTGATTAATAAAATGCAGCGATTCGCATCATTTGCTTATAGATTTTTGACCCAACTTTAAAAGTGAATAAGAGCATGATATATTGTACAGCGTGCGAAAAACATTAAGAGGGTAGCATAAACAGTATAAATTGTTATGATCAAGAAGCATAACACAAAACAATGCAATAACAGGCAAAATCACAGTTGTTTTTTTTTTATTTACATATATCAATATGCATTTCCCTGTGTTTTGGAAGAAATATGAGGCTTTTATTCATGAAGCACCAGCTGCAATAAATCATAACCTTTGTGTTACTGTTCTTTCTTTGTCTGATTCCTGTCTTTGTCATTAACTATCTATAACAGTTAGGTCTTTGCCAAAACGAAGAAATTATATAAAAAATAGTTAATCTTATATATAAGGGAGCATGATCAGTAAAAAATAAATCTGTCTATGACAAGTACACATTTTTAATGTTGCCAGGCAGTGTTTTTAAATATATATTTTCGTATTTCTCACATTGATGTACTATGTACTAAGTGCGGCCCTGACTTTTATGATTTAGCGCTATTTCTACTACATGCATATTCCATTAATATCTTGTACTAATAGAATTACTTTTTTTTTCAATTAGTCTTACAATTTTGAACGAAATAACCTCTAAAATATAATTGTAGATTCTCACTTAGGGGTGAGTGTAAGGCATGCCATAAAGTTGCACAGCGTGGTCCGCGACAAGTGGTTGTTGTTCTGTTGTCGTTCGGCAAATGACAAACAACGCTGGCTGAAGATGTTCGCGGAAGAAAGGAGGCTAGTAGCCCAGGACAAAAACAACGGTTTGGATTTCCCCCCTCCGCAAAACAGCTCGCTCGGATAGCTGCTAGATGCCAAAAGAGGCCACCTCGCAAGCCACGAAGTAAGTACTTTGCGTTACAAAAGCGTTTAGAATTATTTTTATCATTTTTATACACAGTGTAGTGTGATGTTTAATAAATTTAATCGCTGCTTCAAAAAAAAAAAGTTAAAACAATATTCTAGAGGTCGAAGGTCAGGGGTATGATGTTACCAGGAATAGATGTAAGACATCATAAATCCAGTTTTGAATTTTTTATACAGAAGGTCTGTCAATGGTTATTTTAATTTGAGGTTAGGTGTATGGTTGTCACAAATTTCAAAGTTACTCAGACGTTTACACAGAGATTTACAGTAAACTTGAGGAAATGCATCCCAGTTGCCCTATGCGTAAAAAATGATATAAACAAAGTGATACTAATATGGCCCCTTCGCCAGACACCAACTTGAAATTTGCCCTGACATTTAATTACACAGGCCATAATAATAAACAATGTTTTTATAGCAATTTGAAACTAAATAAAAGTCCAAAATTGTCAATTGTTGGCTTGTCTGTTACACCAGCCCTGTACTATATGCTTAATATTATTATATAATAGTGTTTAACCTTTACAACGCCAGAGATAACCGTTACAAGCCAGCGCTAATTTTAACATACAAAACAGATGAGATAAAAAAAACACTGCTTTGTTTACCGTTACACCAATATGGCCGCTTGTCATAGGTGTGCCAATATAGTCATTCCCCCTCTAGTCTATTATAAATCTCTGTGGGCGTTTATTGGTTTAAGGTTGTGTACATTAATTTAACTTTAGTGAAATACAGGAAGTGTGATAACTCTTTCAAATACTATCGACGCTATTTACTTTACCGTCTTGGACTACGTGATTCCATCGTTCCAACGACAACTTTTAACATATTTTAGAATTGTGATAACTCACTATTATTTCTTCAAGGTGGATTCCGCTGACAAATTCATGTCACTGTATTTCCTATTAACACGATTTTGTAAAAATCGAGTAAACGTGGTGATTCTCTGTGTTCCGTGGAATTTTACACGCTACGCAATGCGGTCCTGGAATGTACTACCCCTGACTTCCGACCTCTAATTATAACATAGGAAGTATAACAGGAACATGTTAATTTATTAGTAGACTCGGAGGTTAATAATAGATTCGTACTTTACCAGAGGCGGCTTCAGGATACCACTATCAGTGACGTTATGAAATATTAAACAGGTCTTACCTTATTCATGTGACGGTGATTGTTGTAGCCCAACTAATCGGCAAAGAAACCATAGTTGCAGGACACAGAACTTGCATACACACGGAAACCGATACCATATCGTCATACTGCCATTCGAGTTTCCATGGGTTAAATTGGGATATGTCCTTTTTAGACACCGGCCAGCCTTCTTCATGTAGCATCTGTCGCATCCGACAGTAGCAGCAATACACTCGCTAAATGTTTCCGCATTTGTGCTTTCCCAACCCTTGAAGCATCAAATGCCTTTTCATGACTTTTGCCTCATCCAGTCCCCCAACCATTACATTAGCTATGTTCAATCCTTTAAAATCCATTGTGTCGTGTAGTATTGCTAAGCCAGATAGGTTTATCGTAAAATATCCGAGACGAAATTTTTGTTATGTCCTCACACCGTGATGCTATGTATAATTGTCTAAGACTTGTTCCTGCAGGCAGACTAACTTGGGAAGTACTTTCCACTCACAGCGTTCTAGACAAATTGTCTGAACTTGGGGTGATCTAATTTGATGAATGGAATATTACGCGCTAGCATCATTTTAACAAAATCTAAGTTAAATTGTCTGTCTGTCTCGTGCACTCATACTACCACTTACACGAGCTTTATGTTTGTTTGTAGCAACATGCTGAAAATCATCTGTTTTTACGTGCCACGTCAATATACTGTCACACATTGTAAAACGAAAGTTTACTGCCATTAAAGGTCAGTTCTGCAAAATTGTTTATCCAACGCTCCACCGTAACAAGCGACGGACGCTGTCCCGGCATTTTTACAAAACTATTCAACGTTTCGTGCACACGAATAATGCATTGACCAGCGCAGTTTAACTAATACTAACAAGAAGTGTAAATTACGTTCGCGTTTGCGACGACCTTTTGGCACATGCCGTAACTTGGGTAGAGTGGGGGCACGATGCGGCAGACGGGCTATATTCTGAAATATAATGGCGTCCTTTGATTGAACTATGACTGGTCCTGGAATCTATTATTAACCTACGGGCTCTATCTATTAGTAAACTTTAAATTAACGAGATATTCTTTTCAGATGGGAAAAATTATAAACATGATTCAGGTTATATGGGATCAAGTCTACAAATAAACTCAAGTGCACATAATTCTCTAGGCAGGAAAGTGGGTACGTGGTTCACCTTCGGAGCGAGTAAAAAGACGAGGCATCAGCACCACGATGTTTCCTGAGATAGAACTACGTTACTGTAACAAAGCATGCCATGGAATTATCAGAGTCCCAGTGTATGTAAGTCGTAACGTTATCAGTGCCAAAAAGATACGAAGTGGCATGTTCGTAACAGTAAAAAGATTGTTATGTTTTTATTATGTACAACTTACTATTGCAATACTGTTGAACTGTTAGTGATAAATGGCTACTGCCAATTATTGTGCTGTGCAAATATATGCAGAGTGCGTTGCCGATACATGATTATCTCGGTTACCAAAATTAAATACTTGTTTAAAAAAATGCTTCGTTGTACTCGTATTTCATAATTATGCAATTGACTTGCAAAAATTAATATATTTTTAACTCGTTGTAAATACACGATACAATTTGAAAATAAGTTAGGTTAGAAGAAAGCGGTAACTGAGATTCTCATCTACAGCCAATGGAACTCTGCATATAAAACTCAAGGCCTAACTGTAAATATTAAATATTGGCCTCGATTTCTTATCTCTTGTACTTTAAATAACTCGTCTATTATATTGACTGAATAATTTTGTAATTCTGCAATCTCTACTGTCTGCTCCTATACACGCAAGAAAAAAAAAATATCACGCACAATCTGTATTATAATGAGTATATCACACAGGGTATTGAAAACTTCTAAAGGCGTTGGCCATTATTTTCTAGTGTAGTATTCAGATCAGGAGTCGGAAAATTTAAATGGACAAAATTAAATAAAACGTTGAACTACATTATTATTGACTATTTCTAATGAAATCTGGTACGGACCAAACTTGTGCTACATGTTATAAAAATATTGTGTTATTATTTTCATTGTTTTAAATTAATTTAGTGTGTAGATTTTTTATTAAACATTTTAATTTTTTTACCCCTCTTTTTAGTTCTACTCCCTTAATTTCCTTCGATGTAGGATAAGTATTACACAAAAATCACAATTAATATCACAATACTAAAATAAACAAAGTTAAGCTTGAAAATTTCAATGATTTTTATTTTTAACATTTTTGACAAGTGTTTTTAACATTTTCGAAAAACTGAGTAAATTCTCAAGTATTTTAAGTAAAACAATATTGTCTATCTACACAAAACAAAAAACAACAATTATTTCATCACCTAATGATAAAACGTTAATCTCAAAATAATAAAAACGTCGCCTAATAAAAAAACCATTGTAAATAAATTAATATTTTACCTTGGCCTTACATTCACACTGCGTTAGCTGATGTGAACAGGTGTAAAATGGCGAGTAGGCGTGGTTACGATTAGTGATAATCTTATTGGGTAGTAACTTCGGTTCCCGCCCACTTTTAAAAAAGTAGGCGTGGCTGACATTACGTTACAATTGCTACACTCCAATAAGATTATCGCCAAGCGTAACCACACCTATTCACTATGTTACTATCTGTTAATATCAATGAATGCAGTCTGTATAAATGTGAGTTAAAATCTAGGACAAAATCTGAATTTCTAGGAAAAGAGCACATTGAATAGCAAGAGGTACTCCTCTAACTTCTAGCTGAAAAAAAAATCAGTTATTTTCTGCACTGACCAATGACCCAGTGGAGGCCAGTATTAATGAAGTTACTGAGATTACAAAATACCTATTACTAGTATTTCATTAATGTGGAATTCCAAAATCTATCCAAAATGTGAATCAGACCAACTAGACAGAACGCGGCCGTATAAGAACAATGAAGCCAAGTTGGGGTTGGGATTAATGGAACGAAACAGAATGCCCTACTACTGAAACAGGGCCGTATTAAGGAAAATCAAAAAATGACTATCTCACTTTTTCAAATGCTACTAAAAATAAATATCAGTTGACAGGGATTTGGACCCTTAGAAGGTTCAAATCAATGCAAGGATTTAAAATTGATATGGTCTTTTCGTTTAGACCCGATATTTTCCTTTGTACATAACCTCAAATGTCAAATCCAAAAATTGAAAATTGCAAAATTGGTATCTACTTAAACTACTTACTTAAAGAGTATTTAATATTTTTCAAAATTTCAGTATCCCTAAGAAATAACTATTGTAGTTTGTTTTTTATTTTTTAACCGTTAGCTGCCACTCTGGGGTGAGATACACCCCAGACCTCAAAAAAAGGTATAGTATCTAACTAAATCGAAAAAAAATTCTGCTAACGCCATCTATTGGTAGTTGAGATCTAACACTAACACATACGGCTGTATCAGCTGTCTAGAAGCATCAGTCTCGTTTCTATAGTAATGAGATACTGTATTTTTTTCAAAAAATTTCACCTTTCATTTGTCAAAATAAATACCTTTTTTGGAAAATGTCTATATGGGACGTTTTTATTGAAAAATTGAATGTCTAGAATTTTTTTGGGAAACAACCCGTTTTTCACATTTTTTACAATACTTGTTATTTGTTCTTATATTTAATTTATTAATTTATATAATTTTCGTTCATTACATTGTTAAACAATCTTAAGAGAAGTACCAAAAAAGTTTCAAGTCAAAATATTAAATACATGCTTTGTAATATCGATTTTTGTGGCTGGGGTGCGATACACCCCAGTGCAGCAGCTAACGGTTAATTTTCATATTATAGCTCAAACTAATGGATTTCTTGAGCTTTTGGGGTAAATTTTGAAAGTTTTCGTATAAAAAATATCATTATTATCATGGCTAAGCCATTTTTGTTATGACAGCTCAAAATCGTGAATAGTTCAGTTTAAACCTTAAAATAAAAAGACCCTGTCTATTCCCAATTAGAAAGTTTACGAATCAGAAGAACCAACAGTATAGTGTTTACCAAATTACATTATTACTTACATCAAAAAAGAAACGCTTCTTTTCGAGTCAATTTTGTTATTAGCGTCCACTTTAGCACTTTATAAAAAAAAAATTCCATAACCACCGGACCTCGCTCTGGACCTCCGCTTGACTTCAACGTTTTATTTGTATAGATGAGTCTAGTTGGTCTGTGATGTGAATTTAACAAGGTGTTGAAATTGCAAGCATTTGTCTACACCAGTGGTGCCTAAACTTTTTTGCCAATGCTTTTCCTGGTTCCTAAACTTTTCTGGTATCCAAAAAAAATTTCATGGCACCTTTACCTTCACATATACCTTGGGGCTCTTGAGCTTTGCAAACATGTTAATTAACTGCATTTTTTATTAATTCATTTCTTTAACGCTTAAATATATTTAAAGTAGTAAATAGAAACCTTCTCTAGTACCAAAAAATTAAAGAACTGTTTTAAATGTCTCCCTGAAGTATTAGAATTATGAGGAAAAAGGTCCGAAAGTGAAACCTGCATTGAAAAAGAAGAGCTCCACACAAACGTCAGAGCGCGCACCACGAAGAATTGGTCCTTCCTAAAAGGGCGTGTTACCTGAATTGTCGATCTGACATCCCTAATTAGCATATTTTGGGGCTTAATGCTTTACCAACACTGCGAGGGGGTACCCAAAAATAACCAGAATTATTTTTTAAAAGCTGTATTAAATTTTTAAAAAAAAAAAAACCTTATCCCCTTCAAAATACTCTCCATTATAACTAATACATTTGTCCCACCAGTGCTTTCACTGTTCGGAACATTTTTTGTAATCATCTTTAGAAATGGCTGACAGCTCCTCCTGGTTTTTTTCTTGACCTCTTCAATGTTGTCAAATCGGTGTCCTTTCATGCCCCTTTTTATGCGTGGAAATAAGAAAAAGTCGCACGGAGCCAGGTCAGGCGAGTTTCAAAGCACATGTTTCAACTCAACATTCTTTCTGATTGTCAGTCAGAGCCCGATGAACAAACTTGGCAGCAACCCTTTTCATTCCCAAATCTTCGGTTAAAATTCGCTGAACCGAGCTCCAAGATAACCCACTAATCTCCGACAGTTCTCTCTCAAGCTCTCGAATGTCTTCAACATTCTCGTCGTTTCGGGCAGTTGATGGACTTCCAGAACGAGGTTTGTCATCAATCGACATGTCGCCATTTTTAAACCGAGCAAACCACTCGTACACTTTTTTTTACCGAGTAGAAAACAAAATTTCACAGCTGCACGTTGTTCACTTAAACTTGCCATCATAAAAAACGAAACAAGAATAAAACAGCGCTAGGCAAAAACGATCACTGCAGATGAACAGAACAAGCCAGGTCGACAACACAGGCGGCACTGAACTGGCAATGAGTTGCGCTATACACGCCTAGTGGCAGAAATGCGTACTACACAAGCTCCGCCCACGGCAATGTTGTTCCGGTTATTTTTGGGTACGGTAGGCGGCTGGAATGGCAGATTGAACGTAAAATTACTAAAACTCAAATTATAAGTAAGCACAAATTTTCTTTCTCAAACTCCTCAAAACTATATTTTTCTTCAGTATTTGCAGGATTTAAACAATCATTTTGAATAATGTTTTTTATTTTTTTTTAAACCGCAGAATTAAATTGTCTTTCGTTCAGAAACCCTTTTTTCTTATGATTAAATGATAGCCATTTTTAAATCTTTTATGACTGAAATGTAGTTGAAGGACCAATAAATATGACCCATATAATGAATTCCAATTTTATTTAAATGTCTGGCCAAAACAATGACCCAAAAATGGCGCATTTTTAGCGTTTGAAAGGGATTTTAAGAATTTATTCTCATATGATTTATAAATTTTGCATTTTGTTTCTGTTACCCAGTTTGGGAACCGCTAGTCTATACAACAGGGGTCCTGCAGAAAACAATAATAAACCAAATCACAAATCATATCGACAAATATCAATAAGGCTAGGACTACGTTAACCAATTAATTATATTCACATGAAATAATTTAAAATATTTAATAAAAAAAAAACTGCTAACTAAAAAATAATTTTAATTCACAAATAAATCTAAATTCTTACATATTTGCATAGTATACCCTTTATAGTCAAGTGCTTACATTTTATATATTGATATACTGTTTATCTATAAATTAAACTTCAGCGTAAAACGCGAAAAAAAAAACCTGAAATATGTCATAGCATGTCATAATCCGAAGAAATAACAGGCAAAAATAAAAACATTAATTTGTATTGTCTACAATTTACAAGTACCCAGAACCAATCCTTAATTAACTAACTTCGATGTTGTTAACTAAATTGACGGTATAATTTTACAAACATACTTTATGTATAATAGAGCTCGGCGCAATGGTCGACAACACAGGATCCGCCTCATAATAAGCATTTAACGAGTAATAAAAGCAGCTAAACTGTTACAGTAGTTCATGCAAAACTTGCCCTCTTAACTAAATCTGATGAGATCCGTAAAAACTTGTCAGCATCGGGTACTTTTCAATGGTTGTATCCTTAAGTGATGTTCGCCGTGGTGAAAACATATTTCTATATTGTGAAAACGACCTTTCGACATCCACCTATGTAATATTCGCATACTAAAAATAGTCTTTGAATGCACTTGGCTCTGAAAATGTACCGTCACAAATTTTGGTTCAATCTGGTGAAACTGGCGTCTTTCTGTAGGACACTTTCATCTATAGCATGTAACACTTCATTTATTTCGTTCCCTATTTGCAGTGACTCCACTAAAGGCAACCTGTCTTGCATCTTTTCTATGGCGTCATGTAATTGTTTTTAGTATTTGAACATCGTTTTTAAATCCGTTTCAACAGATATGTCTTGGAATTTTGTTTGACGTTCCTTAATGGCGGCAGCTTCATTGGGACTGAACTCTAGTATTACAGCTTCTATTTGTTCAAAATATTTAGCATAATAAGAAGCTGCCTCAAACCATGTTCCCCAGCGTTTAGGAATCTGCTGTGGTGGTTCGGGAATATTAGGGGACACCTGCTGTGAAATGCACGAAGACGTTTCGGAGATTTCAAAAACACTTTTTTACTACTTGCCATTAGTCCATCTACATCTGGAAAACATTGTCTAATAGTTTCGGCCACAAGATGTAGCGCATGCACTTTACAAATAACATATATCATGTTACATCCGTGTTCTTGAGTAGAACGGCCTACAGGCATTGTCGCGGCTCCTTCAGTCACAAACATTAACATTTGACTTCTTAACAGTTCAAATTTTTGTAATGTCTCGAGCACCACCCGCGTAAATATTTCGCCAGTACACTCAGTCTCTTGCTTGCTAATAACAGTGGACGTGTCGGTTTAAGAGAGTCCAGCACACATTTAGCAGTAGCACTATCACACACATCCAGCACTATTATATTTACAATGGATTGTTTTTTTTTAATCTGTCGTTTCATCAATACACAACTATAGCCGCGCATTTTTTTATACACATTTTATTTTATTTATAACATTTTCCCGTGCATTTGGTATACAGTGTGTGTTAAGCCAACATCGGCCGGTTATGAAAAAGGACAAATACATGTGAAACGACATGTAAGACGCAACTATCATTACGCATCGAGGGTAATCGGAAAATAAGACCGGCTCTTCACCACCTACCTAATCAGTACGAGTCAATACGTCTGAACCTGAACCCTTCTTCCAGACAGCACGGTTAATCGCCCGCCGCGCCGAGCCAAAATGCCTTGCTGTACTAATAAGATTATGCGTAATATTTTGGATACCTAGTGTTTTTAGAAAGTGCTGGCCTATTTGGGAACACATGTTAGCAAATTAATCTTTTAATTTACGTTCAGAATTGCCGTTATGATGCCATGCTATACGACATTCTGATATACATATGTATTTCTTCGCGTGAATAAACCATTTTAATAACACTTAGTTATAAATGTTTATAACTAAAAACGTTTATAAAAAATAAAGAATACTGTTTACTTCAACTACACTTCTCGCTCTGTAGCGGCAGGTGGTGAGTGGACCGGTCTTATTTTCCCACTACCGTCGATGCGTATGCGGTATCTGTCGTCTCACTTTGTTTGTCCTTTTTCAGAACTGGCCGATGTTGCCTTTACACAAACTGTATATTTATGTAATGTTCTGCCACTTGGTAACGGCATCTGGGGACTGAAAAGATTTTGTCTCCAGTATCTGCAACGGATCATTACACATAATCAACATTAGCAATAAATCGAACATAAACTCTATTTTTTGAGGCACGCCAGTGTTTTTCTGGATATGTGGTGCTTTTTGCAGTCATATTTATGCATATTTAGTCATATTTACACATTAGGTCTCTTGTAATCCCTGATAAAGTTATTACTTTGTCGTTTTTTACCCTTCGGCAGGTCAGACATAATATTTAATGCTAAACGTACTATTCCTTCAGTATCGCGTAAAGATATAGCGCATAACGAATCTACTCCACGGCTCTGGGTGAACTAAATTGCAAGTAGACGATGTGCGATCTGCTGTACACGTTCGGAACGCATCGGTAACCACTGCCGGTTCTGTCTAGCCGATCGGTTGCCGGGCTCTATTTATGTAAATATGTTTACCCTTCACATTATGTCAACTTAAACCATACCTTAACCAAAACATAAGTTACTTATCTTAAAGGTGCCCTTGAAGTCACTTTTACCGAATTATTGGAAAATAGACATGACACACAGTGACAAAATATAAATTATCCTATTGGATAGAAAAAAATCGTTCCAATTCATCCAAGATAATCATGGGAAAAAAACGAATTTGATACAAGACATTTAGGAAAAAGATGTTGGTTTACTATACATATGTATAATCAAGATATTTGCGCATTGTGACTAGAAATATGTATGTTGCGGAACTACAATATTACTAAAATTAAGCAGCAAATAATATAAATAATCTAAATTTGTGTAGTGTTTTAAACACACCGAGTGTAATCTATAATAGATTGTGTACTTCAGTGAGTATTAAGAAAATTGTTTGTACGTAATAATACATGAGTGAGACAATGAATACAGTGAGACCAAAAGAAAGACAAAAAGTGCCCAACACTTTCTTATCTGTCAAGAGAAATAAAGGAACAAAAATTGAAAATATTTGCTAGAATATGATTCTAAATATGACGAAAAATGGTGAAAGGAATTTTAAATTCAAAATTCATAAATAATTTTGTTTTTATTAACAGTGTGTTTTAAATCCAACAATCAAATAAACAAAATTACTTACGTCTAAAATACATTTTGTAGGATATATACAGGGTGTTTCATTAGTATTGCGAAAATCTTCAGAATATGTTTTGCTTTGCAAATAAAAAAAATCATAGAAACTAATTTCAGAAAATGCTTAGTTAACAAGATAGAGGGTGTTGAAATTTTAAAAAGATCGATTTTTACTATTATCTGAAAATTAACTATATTTTTTTTCTCGAAAATGAAGCAAGATGTGAAAAATATTAAAGACGAACAAATTTTATTTTTAATTGTGTAATCTGAAAAAAATTGATAAAAAGCAATGGCATGCCATTTTTTTTGTCCTCCGGGACAAGTAAATTAAATCTAATTACTTTAAAAGCTGTCCATTATTTTTATAGAAAAACACACGAAGTTTCAGATAGTAAAAATCAAATACCTATATATATTTTTTTTAATTCAACACTCTATATCTCGGAATTTAAGCGTTTCCGGACACTATTGACAGTATATTTTTTTCTTCTTTTCACGTGAGAAACCTCATCCTAAAATTTTTCTCAGTATTCATGAAACACTCAATTTATTGATTTTGGAAGTACATCTAGGTTTTGATGGTTAATATCTACCAACTTTTTTGAATAAACAAATATAATTTACTTATTTGACCACTGCTTTAAAAAGCTATCACATGTGATTTACGTGGAAATTAAAAAGAAAATCAAACTTATTTACCAAAACAAACAAGAAATTAAAAATGTTTGAATAAATGCAAAAAACTTAAGTGTTTCTAGCAATATTGTTAAAGTGTAAGTACATACACATATGTATATGTTATTTATGTAGTTATTATCAGTGGCAGTTTGTAGGGATATTAAATTATCATTGGCAGGCAATAGATCATATTTTTATGCCTTAACAGAACAGTATTTGGATAGGAAAATAATGAACGAAGAATGAAAAAAAAATCTGTATGATGAAATTCATACATATAAAATTTGTAGGAATGCCTAACAATTTTTAAAGCTCTATTTCTCACAGAAGAGGCAAAAATGTATTTTACACACTTCTGAGAATGAAGGACTATTTTTGTTCCGCGTTTGAGGGTGTAAATTAGCATTTTAATCCTAAGGAAGTATTTTTTTTAGTTCCAAGGAAATACAATTTTTGAATCCCAAGGGAATATTGTTTTTAGTCCCAAGGGATAGATTTTTTAATCCCTCTAATTTTAGAACTCAAAAATGTACTGATGAATTTAGAACTCAAAAATGACAAGTATTCTTAATCACTCAGGTGCTTGTTCTTTTTTAGCACACAATTTGCACCCTCAGGATTGAAAATTAACTTTAGTCCCTTGGCATATTTTACAATTAGTCCCTTATACCATTTTTATCAATGTTTGCTCGTAGTCACAAGATTAAAATAAAACAACAAAGGGGTAAATATTCCTTTTTTTTATAAATGTGATATCAAGCTATATTACCAGAAGCTTTTACTTGAATCTAATACTCTAGAGTGTGGTTTAAATTGAGCTTAATTGTAGAGATATGCCAATTTTAAATTCCTACAGCTGCTGCCGCCTTTAACTGACTCACTGATTTTTTGTCCAATATGTGTAAACCACTAGTTTTTATACTTAATGTTTTTTTAAAAATTGTGTAAAGAACGTATTTTAATTCTGTGTATCTATTTATGTGAATTACATAAATAGACTCTTCGTATTACATGAATACACTCTTCGTATTTAAGAAGAATATGACTGATTTGCATCCGAAATGCAATCATACATTAGGGGGGCTAGTGCGTTCCATGTGTGCAAATTATAGCAATAAATATATACACAATGCAAGAGTGGTTTTAATGTGCGTACGGTGTAATTTTATAATGTAAAATACGTACCTATTTACACGGAATGTGTAACAAGAACCAGAACACGATAAATTATTTCTCACTTCTTTAAATGTACTATATAGAACAAAAAGATATTGATAAATAAAAAAAAATTATGTGATGTATTTTGAAAATACTATAAGTATTTTTTTGATGCAACTTGAAGCATTCGTAGGCTTCATATATTTATATAACGTAACTAACTACAACATGTAACTTGGCAGAATATCTTTTTTGACTGTTTCCAACCTGGGCACAAAGTAATTCTTTGGCTACGTAAAGGATAATAATTATTAAAAAAAATATATATACCACTTTATTCTATACAAATTCACGATTATCGTTTTCATTAATTTATTTACTGTTACTATAGACTGATAGAGTAGAATATAATAGTTGTTTTAGTTGATATTTTTATAAAAAAAAAAAATAAGTTTTTGTATATAAAGCAGCACAACAAACCAGTGCTTTGTTATAACTTGTTAGTTTTTAGACACCATAAAGTTATTGTTACACTGACTTTTTCATTATATGTTTCAAATTGATGTAATAAACATGTTTTATAAAATATTTTTCACAGTTTTAATTATTTTTCCTAGATTCTCATATCAAGAGCCTCGTTGCTAGGTGAAAACACCGTCGCAAGCAACTGAGCTGTTCGAATTAAAACAGTTCTTACTAATAGATACATATACATATTTATAGACATCCAAAAAAAACGTCATCAAAGTTGGCCAAGAAAAAAAAGACGTATTTCTATTCTTATTCGAATTTATAACCTTATTTAGTTGTCAAAACTGTCACATCATATGACAGTTATTGTTTATTTTACAAATTGTGACAGTCACTTGTCAAAAGTTTGACATAACCGAAAAGCTTAGACATGACTGCTATTTCTATCTCTCTCGTTCATAGCCAGAGTTGATGACATTTTTTTTGGATGTCTCCATATAATAATAAAATTGGAATTTGTAGAATTCCAAAAATCGTAATTTGTGTTATAAAACTGAATATAGTCGATCAATAACTTTTAGTAGACATAAAAAACTATCAAAGAAAACGCATTATTTGACGCAATATAAAAATGAGGGGCAAGCGGAGCAATATGCATAATTTGAACTGACAAAATGCAATTGTCACATTTATTTTAATTATAAATGTTATGTATTGGCAATTAACTGAACAGAAAACAAATCTATATTTACTCTAAGCGTAAATCCGAAACAACTAAAATATATTGTTTCCGCATCTCATTGCATTTAGACAATGCGCTAGTTTCCCCTACATGCGTGCCATATGGAACGTTTGAGGAAGCGCTAAACAAGCTACCACAAAACACCGGCAGGTGGCGGGCCGCCTGAGTTACACAGCTCACTTTTCATCCCGTTGGCACTTCTTAATTTGTCAATTTGTCCCTATGGAGTGGAGTTTATGCTGTGTAAGTCTGTGGTCACTTGTACGATTTAATAATTACTATTTTTTGGTAGATAAGTAAGTATCATGCACCTATCCTGATTAGAAAAATGAACAATAAATATTAGTTTCACACTACATAAAATAAAATATCAATGAAACTAACAGAAATAAAAAAATTTCAAAATGTGAATATACTTACCTTTCCAGATTCTTCCTATAACATGGTTACACATAAATATTCAGTAGTTTGATATATTGAGCCATCAAAAAACAACGTCATCAAAGTTGGCCGAGTAAAAAAAATCTAATCAAAATATTTAAATTTATAACCTCAATTAAATGTCAAAGCTGTCATATTATACGACAGCCATTATTTAATTTTACAATTGTAACAATCACGTTTGACAACCGAAAAACTTCCACTTGTGACCGCTATTTCTATCTCTTTCGTTCATAGCCAGATTTGATGTTTTTTTTTTTGGATGTCTATTTATAACAAGCCATTAAAAAAACGTCATCAAATCTGGCTACGAACGCGAGATGGAAATATCGGTTATGTCGAGGCTTGAAGCGAAACTTTGTTTTTGTCAAACTTTTGACAAACAAGTGGCTATCACATAAAGTAACGGCCTTGACAATTAAATAAGGTTAGAAATTTATGATTAAGGACAGAAATACGTCTTTTTTGGATTTCTCGTTATTTACATATAGTTAAATGTGATAGGGGTTAGGTATACTATTTACAAGTAGTTACATAGAATATAACTATATTTTCTTTTTTCAAAATTAATGTAATGGTGGCACTTCACTTGGCGTAGCGTATTTGTGTTTGAGTATCGTTGTATTTGTACAAACATTTGATGTATTCGCAAATATTCCAAACATGCCATCCACACATACAGCAAAACACTCAAACATGCCAAATATGTTTGAATATTCAGAACCAGTGATTACAGTGACACTGACGTGTTGACAGCGACAGCAGCTTATTACCTGAATGCTTCTTATTACCAATACATGTTAAATCTACATAAGTACAAAGTTACTAAAATACCATGACGAACACGGCGCTGGTGGAACCAAGTGTGTACGGTTACCGCAAATATTCGCCTTATTTGACTTCTTTGATGCGCAGTGTTGCCAGATTACACGATTAATAGTGTAATTACACGATTTTTGGCGTTTGGTAACAAAATTCGCCCCTTTTAATAAAAATGTAAAACTCTCTCTAAAAAGTTCCTATAAACATGGGTCCGCAAATGAAGTCTTACTAATGAAAACCTCAAAATACCACAAAAAACGTGTTTTTTTACTTTCAATCAAGAAATGCTATGAAATGGTTCATTTATTCAAAAAATGTCTCGAAGTCATCCTTTTAGTACATCAAATTTGGAGTAGAATGCTGCCAACCGCTTTATTTTTATAAACTTTCCAACCCTGTAGATATATGAATATAATATAGTTTTAATCTCATTTAAAATTGAAGCTGACTTCATAAGAGTTGTTTAACACGTTGACAACCACCATAAGAAAAATAAACTCTCAAAATAAACTATCCATTATTTTTTGAGGAACTGAAACATAAATAGAAAGATAGATATTTCCCATATAATTTTTGGTGATAATTACTTTTTTCTTTGATTTTCATATCCGTCTTATCTATGTGAGCCGTTCATGGGTAATCTCCTGCAGTCTTATTCCCATATTAGCAAATTACACTGAACAAAATGAATGTACACTGAACATATACAGCCCGCTCAGGAGGTCGGGCCAAGCTTATATCTTGAAAACTAAACAACGAACTTTTTTTAAATTCGGGACGGTTATATTAGAATCAATTTCCAACTAAGTGACGAAAAAAAACCAAGATGGCCGACTTCCGGTTTCACCGAAAATAACACTAAATAAATGGGACACGCTGTATATTTTTACATATTTGAATTCTACACGCAGCAACTCAAGTGTCAAATCTCGTTTTGGCGGTGGATGTTTATTTATGTTTTTTCTCAAAGGACCCCGCACAAATCTTATGGAAATTGAATTTCGGTCAAATTATTTGAAATTTTCAGAATAGTTTCTTCAAGTCATGCTGAGAAAAAGTCTTCACGGGCACAAAGTGCCAAGATGCTTCGGAGCCGAGATATGAGCGATGGGAAGTTGAAAAACACGTTTTTCATGTCTCAGGCCCGCATAATCGGTTTCACGGCATCTAAACATTTTCACTGCAGAAAAATGTATAACTCTAATCACACTAACGCATTTTCGACAAAAAAAACTATTTTTTAAGTCATGCCATACCTAACAACGTCGAAATCTGATCAAAAATAGGCTTTTAAAAAGGTTTCTTTATTCTTTTCTCTAACTAATATTAATGTTCCAAGTAATTGCTTATCCTGCCACCATCATATGGATGTTAATGGGCTGTTATTAAATTATTTATTACGTCGATTAAGATATGTCAACAGACCTTATATTTTAAAAGGAGCAGATTTGTATGCATTCTTACAGGGGTTTCGTGAACAGGTCAATTATGTCGCCAATCACAAGTATGATGATGAGACCGCTTTTACAGATGAAGAATTTCAAACAATTTCTCCAATAAACAAAGAGCAGTTTAATGAATTGTATACTTATTGTGATCCTATAATAGTCGGGAATGGTCATAGATATGTTCACAAGAAGGATCTTTTATGTTTTCTTTGCAAGATGCGGCAAGGTGTTAGCGATGAATTCTTGAAAGTAATTTTCAATTATTCTTCAAGACAGTCTGCCAGTTTAGCGATCGCCACAGTAAGGCAGTCACTGACTCTAAGATTTAGTCCAGAAAATATAGGATTTGGAGCTATTACGAGGCAAGAATATATCGCGAACCATGTCACTGAATTTGCGACGCATTTGTATAATGAAATACCTCAAGAGCCAAAAGCAATAATCTACAATGATTGCACGTACCTTGATATCGAAAAAAGCTCTTGTTTTGATGTTTTAAGACGCTCGTATTGCGTTCATAAAGGTAGACATCTCTTAAAGCCAGCAATTTTCGTTGCTCCAAATGGCTATATATTGGATATACAGGGTCCATATTTCTCTAATGCAGCAAATAATGACGCGAATATTTTAGCTAACCGTTTAGGTCAGGATGAAGATGTAATGCGTGAATGGTTACAAGAAGGCGATATTTTTATATTAGATAGAGGATATAGAGACGTGATCCCATTACTTCGATAGATTAGGAATTAATTACAGAATGCCATCGTTGCTAGATCGAGGTAGGAGGCAATTTACAACAGAAGAGGCAAATCTATCGCGAATCGTGACAAAAACACGATTTGTCATTGAATCCCGTAATGGACATCTCAAGAATATATTCAAGATATTCGCAAATATCATTAATGTAGCCCATGTTAAAAACCTAAATGATTTCCTATCGATCGCTGGAGCAATAATCAATCGATACTATGGACCTATTGGATTGGCTGATGCAACTGTTGAACTGGCATTACAAATGCGAGAAAGAATAAATGATGTTAATGCAGTTCAAGCCTTTGTAGAAGTTGAAAATATGGTAGCAAGACGAGCAAGATGGGCTGTATAACAGAAGGTCATATGCCATTATTTCCTCGATTAAGCATTGAAAATATTAGGAATATAGCTTGTGGGGTGTATCAATTAAACTTGGCTCCTTCATACATCCAAGATACTTTATTAAGAGCAGTTGAGGAGGAAGACGAAGAACAAGCAATACAAATAGATAGAAACATCAATCTACCGGGCTTTTTAAGGTTACGACTATTTTCTCGCTTTCGCAGAGCTATTTTTCACCAAGTTTTCATTACATTTAATGAAGAATACATGGAAACTGAATTGAATGAGTTCGATCATATTGAGGGGTATTATTGCACATGTAAGTCAGGTGCACGGACATTAGGAGCTTGTGCTCATGTGATCGCAGCAATTTGGTACTTGGGGTGGGCTCGCCATCAAGGGTATGTCAAGTATCCGTCTATTCAGGTTTTAGAGCGAGTATTAGATGTTGGGCTTTAATTTTTTAAGCTGTAGATGAAAAAGACAGTAGAGAGGGTTTGGAGTCATAAAATACTACGGGAGTGACGAACCGTGGGGTCCTCATCTCTACTGTCAAACCTGAAAAAAATATTTACTAGTGAGAGGCAAGGGGACTCGCGAAAAACAAGCACCCCAATGAGATGAGTGTCCCATCACGTCCACGTCGTTCATCTTGGGTTCAGCTGAGAATGGGACTTGGTCTGTGACAGTATAATAATATTATATTAGACTAAATACTAAGTATTAGGAGTCTTGTAACTACAATACTGAATATTAGTTAGAGAAAAGAATAAAGAAACCTTTATCATTATTCGATGTTCATCATTAATCAAATCATTATTTATCAGATTTCGACGTTGTTAGGTATGGCATGACTTAAAAAATAGTTTTTTTTGTCGAAAATGCGTTAGTGTGATTAGAGTTATACATTTTTCTGCAGTGAAAATGTCTAGATGCCGTGAAACCGATTATGCGGGCCTGAGACATGAAAAACGTGTTTTTCAACTTCTCATCGCTCATATCTCGGCTCCGAAGCATCTTGGCACTTTGTGCCCGTGAAGACTTTTTCTCAGCATGACTTGAACAAACTATTCTGAAAATTTCAAATAATTTGACCGAAATTCAATTTCCATAAGATTTGTGCGGGGTCCTTTCTTTAAATTTTCAACATTTACTTCTAAAGTAATAATGACAGTATGCTAATCGCTTAAATCCTTATTAATTGAACGTTTAAAACAGGAACGGCTCACTATGTGTTCCATTTGACGTAAAAAAGCTGATTTAATGAGTTAATTAATCTTTTTAAGATTATGTTTTATGGGATTGGCCCATGTTGACATAGATATATCAAATATTACCAGCTAAAAATTCCATGTGGAAGGAAAGGCGGTGTGCAATGGGTCACGCCATCATCGAATGTAAACTCGGCACCATCAGATTATTAATCATTATCATCATTATTATTACATCTAATAACAATTCTTTCCGCAATTTTTCTGTTTTCTAACGGCTAAACGCCGCAACCTTGACTATCCGCAAGTTGGCCTAAATTGTTCTTTTCTGGGTCAAACAATATCTGCTATTGTGTTGTATATAAAAAAAAACGCAATAGCTTCATTTTTTCCAGAAATTTATATCACAGACAGTAACAAGCATAGAGAGAGGTCAGCTCTCAGTTAATCACCTGGTATTTGAAATCTTTATACTTTTATACTTGTTGAAAACTGCTTCCAGTATTAAGAAGTGTCAAGCTATTTATTTGGTAGAAACTATTTTAATATTTTTTTTTATTTGAGAGCATAATTGTTCAAATGTTGCGCCTCTGGTTAGTAAAAAAGCCGATTTTTTTTTAGTGTTGCGAAAATTCGAATTAAATAATTCTACTAATTCGATAGTTAATTAAAACTAACTAATTCGATTATCTAATTCGATATATCGAGATAAAAATTAGTAGTATTTATTATTTAGTAGTAGTACTCCGACGGGGGAATGCGGTTGCCGTTGCCTCTGATGACCTTTTTTTTTTTTTAGCTTTTTTGTTGAATCTGCAGCCATCGCCCTCGCTATAATTTAAATTCTACTAATAATAATTCGAATTATTAATTCGATTTTTAAATATGAATTATTACTACTAATTCGATAGTGAAAATAATTTGATTATTCCCAACACTAGATTTTTTGTGCGTTCAAAGCGTCATAGTCATCATTCATCAGTCCCGTAAAAACCACAGTGTGCTGCACCTGTTGAGTTCTATTTGTCACCGATTGGGAGTCCAATTGACAAGCTCATTTCTAAAACTTCGCAGTGAATAGTCACTAACAATTCAGCTTTATACAGTTAAGTTTTTATTACATTTAAAATGCATATTTTCACAAAACAAAAAAAAAATTATATAGAAAAATAATTAAGAAATTTACAGTAAAAATTTGTGAATATAAATAATATTCGCGAAATATATTAACCATTCGTAAAATGTAAGATATAATTTATTTATGAAATAAATTGCACACATTTTAATTTTCATAGACAAGAAGAATGTCACGTCATGTACACGAAATAAAACCGGAGTCGGTACCAAGAGTGCCGGTGATTACGATGAATATTTTAGCAAAATAAATTACACCTTATTTAGAACAATTACATTGGCTTGTAAAAATGACCATAATTTTTACACATCCATAAATCGTGAAGGATATATTTGGTATTTTTATACACATTAAAACCTTCCGTGATGTGAACATTTCCTAATTCTACGTCCTCTATATACAGATATGTACAAACACTATCGATATAAAAATTATAAGTAACGCCTGTACATTATAAATATTTTAAAAATACCTTCAAAATAATAAAAACGCATTCCACTATATTTACCCAGCTATACAATAATAAAATATCGAATATGTACGTCGATAGAGTGCAAAATAAATATACCGCCGATCGCTTATTAGGCCAAGCCCATTATTACATTTTTACGTGCCAAAATTGGTTACAGTACCTACGAAAATATACATAAAAAATCGGAAAAACTACGTAGAATTGAATAAACTACTTTTCCCGAGCTGAATTCCGCCGCGTCATATTCAAAATGCCGTCCAAAGTTGGCCAAAATCCCTTTTTTACAAGCTTCTATTTAACTTGCAATGTATGTATGTTCGGGTCAAATCTTACAACTGAATTTTAAAGTAGTTATCCTCAACGGATTGAGATGAAATTTTGCATACACGTGTAGTTTGGACGACAATGCATGGTTAGCTAAGTTAGGTCATTCTAAATTCAAAATGGCGGAAGGTCTAAGATGGCGGAATAGTTATTTTTTGCGCACTCCCATAATATGGGTACCAAATGAAAGGGCTTGCTGAAAAGAAATAAGAAAACAAAATGAATTTACTCTAAATCCAAAATGGCGGACCGTCCAAGATGGCGGACTAGTTATTTTTTGTGTACTCCCATGATATGGGTATCAAATGAAAGAGTTTTCCGAGAAGAATACGAAAAATAAAATGACCACTCTAAATCCAATATGGCGGACCGCCCAAGATGGCGGACTAGTTATTTTTAAGCACTCCCATAACGTGGGTATCAAATGAAAGGGTTTGCTAAGAATACGAATAAATTGATGTCTGCGTTCAACCCTTCAAGGAGATGGTGTACTACTGCCCGGCTAAACAGTAAGACTTAGTGGGGTCGTGTCTTAACTAATATCAACCTATACCCTAGGCAAATTCTAGCGATGGTGAAAAAAAATTCAAAATGGCGAAACACAAGATGGCCACCATACCAATTTTAAAGAGTCATAACTTGGTATAGGTTAGGGATAGTATGAACAGGTTCAGAAACATTTAGATGCAAAACCACGACGACAACTAAAAAATAAATTAATAATAAAAAAAATTCAAAACAAGCTTTTATTTAAATGCTCTAAAAAGAAGAAAATAAACTTTAAATTGAATCAAACCCATCAATTTATTACATTACACAATTTATATGATATAAAAGCTTGTCACGAGATTTACTTGTGTAGATAATCAAGAATGTAATAATTATGTAACTTGATCTTGACATAAGAAAATGTAAGAAAAAAAAGTATTTGTTTTTTATAAAAATAAATACATCTACACAAGTAAATCTCGTGACAAGCTTTTATATCATATAAATTGATGGGTTTGATTCAATTTAAAATTTATTTTCTTCTTTTTTAGAGCATTTAAATAAAAGCTTGTTTTTAATTTTTTTTTTTATTATTAATTTATTTCGTTGCGTTTCGTTATATTAAAAACTATGCGTCCTACAAAAAAAGTTTCAAATAAAAGTCGTAGAACTTATTAAAACAAACAATTTAAGCCTAATCCGACTTTAATAAATAAATATTTTTTTTATTGCAAAAAAACAGCTAAAAATCGCGATTTTTTCAATTGCTTATATCTTTGAGAAAGATATTATAGTTTTTCATGAAACTTGGGGAATGTATAGTCCTCGATAAGTAGAATAAGCTGATTGCCATTCAATAGCTGTTATTTTTTACAAATTTAAAAAAAAAAACTACCGTATGACCTTCTTGAGCCGAGATAATTTTTTTTTTTTCGAAAAATCGCCACGGCCTCATTTCTTAACATTAAAGGCTGATATTTGCACAGATCGTAGTTAGATACTTGTACTTTCATATAAATATTATTTTATGGCAGTCAATGTCATTTCCTGATCTATAGACTACATTGTATTGGCCCCTATACAAAATGCTACCTTTGCTCGATGTTCGTTCATGCGCGTGGTGATGGGAGAGACACGCCGACTCGCTAACTGTATATGCCGAGTCGGTAAAAAATAGTCTGCCATAAAATAATATTTATATGAAAGTACAAGTATCTAACTACGATCTGTGCAAATTTCAGCCCTTAATGTAAAGAAATGAGGCAGTGGTGATTTTTCGAAAAAAAAAAAATTATCTCGGCTCCAGAAGGTTGTAGGGTAGTTTTTTTTTTTTAATTTGAAAAAACTAGCAGCTATCGAATGGCAATAATGCCATTTCGATATAATTTAAACTTTTTGAAAACATTACATTTTTCCTTAAAAAAAATGGCGACTTTTGCGTGGTTATTTTCATAAATCAATTCAAGCGTTAATCATATTACGATTCGCGCTTTATTTATACACGAAAGTACAAGTCTTGAAGAAAATTTTAAGACCTAACAGAACTCTCTAAGTGCATTTGTGTACGAATTATTGGAGTTTAAAAAAAAAGCATTTTTGCGAAAAATGCGATTTTTGCAAAAACTATCAGGAATTTTGCAATTTTCAAAATATCAGCTTATTCTACTTATTGAGGACTATACATACCCCAAGTTTCATGAAAAAATATTATATATTTTGCGAAGATATAAGCAATTGAAAAAATCGCGTTTTCAGCTGTTTTTTTTGCAATAAAAAATTTATTTGTTTATTAAAGTCGGATGTATTTATTGTTCTATTGTAATAAGTTCTCCAACTTTTATTTGAATCTTTTTTTTTGTAGGACGGTTTTTTTTTTTAAACAAAAAAAAAAATGGTTTTTGGCCAACTTTGGACGCCATTTTGAATATGACTCTTATCATATATAATATGACTGGACTTGAATTGACTGAATTCTACGGAATTTTTCCGATTTTTTACGTATATTTTCGTGATGTCCCTAATTTTGGCAAAAACAAGGTATTTTTGACAACGGGCCTGGCCTATACTGTCCGTCAACAATCTGGCGACACCCTGTACAGTCACCGTCGTACACAAGCAGCTGCGTTGAACTACGATTCCAGGTCGTCCTCCCTTTGGCTCGAGAAGTACGACACCAAACCCCCGAATTCGCCTCCGGACTCCTCGCCGGCATACGACTTGCTGTTGCTGTGCTCGTGCTCCGGCGGCTCGGCTCCCATGTCGCCCGTGAACTGCTCCGGGTACGGGGAACTCTGGAAAGCGGTAGGCGGCATGGCGTCCTCGTTAGTCATAGAATCGGCGGGGTACACCCCGTAATAGCTAGGCGGCGTACCGGGGGGCGGATAGGGGCTCAAATTCGAGGGCCTCGACTGCTGCATGTGTCCCATCATGTGTATGGGCCTCGGGGGGGGTCATGGGGATATTCGGGGTGGTACTGATCGGGGGAGGAGGATAGCGATTGACGGGTGGAGCAGGTGGTGGTCTGGAATAATTCTGAGGGTCTACTTTATTACCCGGACTACCGCTCGGAAGTGAGACAACGGGGTTAGCGTTGGGGTCTGACATGTTTATAGGACCGCCTCCAGATGGAGACGGATCGTGTGGCCTGTGGGGATGGTACATGTGAGGGGGGATTCCCGAAGGGGCGGGCCCACGCATTTGATGCGGCGGTAGGACGCCTCTGGGATAATGGTTCATGCCGGAGGCGTGTACCGATCTGAAGAGACTGCCCATAGGTCCCCGAGGCGCACCTGGAATAAGACGGAAATCAACAACGAAACTTCGGGTGCAATCTTGCAAATATGCTACAGGAACTGAATAAATACCGGGTCATATAAAAGTACCAGAACAGCTGAATAACTCAACAGGAGTAAGTTTTTGGAGAAAATCGTTGATGCAAAAGTTTTAAGGCTCCTATACACATTTGGCCAGCTAGTTGGGCCAAAAATAAGGACACTGTTTACACGTTGGCATTGCTCATTCTGGCGCAGATGCTCTACAATCCCACGACACCTCTTCACGCACCAAACGCACTTTGAAAAATTACCGTAGGACTGTTATTGACAATTGCCGGGCCATTTTTCAAAAACACTTTTTTTATATTTCTTCGAATTGCGCCAAGAGTTATGAATATTTTTTGCTAAAATTTTTACTGTAAGTAGTCGCCGAAAAGAGCTACAATTTGGTCACTCGGAAGTCCCTACGACTTTCGTAGGCCGAGTAATTAGATAGTAAAAAAAGGGCAATTTTCGAAGGTTTTTATTTTTTTTTTTTGCAAAAAGTTGTGAACCGATTCTAATTTTTTAAAACTGATTTCCTTCGTCTTTTTAAGCGCTATAACGTGCTATTTTTTGTTTTTCTGAAATAATTTGTTTTGGTACTTAAAAAGTGAAAAAAACGTTTTTTTTTCACACCTTTATACATTTTTTTGGTTATGTTCCTACAAACAGATTTGATCCAATTTTTTTAACGCTTGAGGAATTTTTTGAAAAAATGTTCTATCTTTCCTAGGCTATATTATAGAAATGTGCACCAAAGAAGTGATTTAAAAAAATGTCGCAAAAGAAAATGGTGGATGCTGAGTATTCATCGAAACAGAACAAGGCAAATTAAAAAAATACATGATAAGTTGATAATTATGTAAGTAATTAGTAGACTGAATACCCAACAAGCTGCCAATTTAATTATACATATTTTCCGTTTTAACGGCAACCACGAACTGAAGAAGAGGCCAATGTGTGACCGCTTTTGCTGGATTGTGCCAAGATACACTCAACATCCACATTTCCGAACTTTTACGTTCCGCAGACTTCCACATTTCCGAACTCGCGTCACCACGGGATTACCGAACTGCTGGCGCATGCGCAAAGGGTTTTTCTGGCTCATTCTAGTACTTTTCTTTGTTTTTCGAGGTTTTTATGCAAATGTAATACATACATACATGTGTACATGTTAATAAAAGAACGTTTTTCTAAACAAACAAAAATGTCAGGTGCAAAGGAGAGAGTGATGCAGGTAATTATTTTGTAATTCAAAGTAAAGGTTTGTTTTATTGAACATTTTGTTGATGTAACCTATAATAATTTCAAACTGAAATGAAAAATGAGAAAATATGTATTTTTAAGAAAACCGTGATACAAAACAAATATTATTGTACTGTTTATTTGTAGAGAAAAGAGCCTGTGAAGAGGCTAACCTTGGAGCAAAAGCTGGATTTGATAAATCACGCAAAAAATGGTGTTAAAAATGTTGATCTATGTAAGATGTACAATATTTGTAAATCGTCAGTGGCAGAAATTCTTGGAAAAAAAGAAATTTACTTTGAAAAAAACTGAAAAAAAGACGAAAATTGAGTGGACGGATTGACACAATAAAGTGCACCGGTACTTATGATACGCCATTTGAAAGAAGTGTTTTTCACTGGTTTGTACAAAGAAGAATTCTTGTCTCAGGTGTTTTGTTTGCTGAATTCTGTGACAATCGAAATGTTTGATAACAATCGCATTATTGTGTTTACATTTTTTTTTCTCATTTCAAATTTCACGGTTTTTTGTCGTCAACCAATCAGCGACAAGTTCGGTTATGTGGAAGTACAAGTTCGGAAATATCGTGAGTTCGGAAATTTGGAGTTCGGATATGTGGATGTTGAGTGTACTTTGATGTGTGCACGAAAAACCAACAACATTCGGCTGGCCGGCCAACACTGGCCGCCAACAACCAAGTTACGCCAAGTAGTCTTGTACACGTTGGCCCAACTAGTTGGCCAAACGTGTACAGGGGCCTTTAGGATTTTCACCTGGCTATCGAATGGTGACATCGCCTTTGACCTTGAAGGTCATTTCAAGGTCAACTTCAAAATTTTGAATGGAAATGCATAGTTTTGACGCCGGAAATTTTTAAACGGAAAATATTACGTTCAGGTAAGTATGTCCTTGTGTTTAAAAACACTCTGACCCCTGAAGGTCAAGTTAAAAGCACATTTTCAAAGAAAATCTTTAATGCAGTTGTAAAATTTCTCCCCAGTGATCTAATAGTGACATCGCCTTTGACCTTGAACATTACCTTGAAGGTCATTTAAAGGTCGACTTGAAAGGCTTGTTCGGAGGTGCATAGTTCTCATCTCGGAAATGAAAAGACTGAGGAATTTTACGTTCAGATATCAATTGAGCAAAAAAAACACTTTGACCTTGAAAGCTCAAATCAAGGTCAAAGTACGAAGAAGCACAGAAACGCGCTAAAAGCTTATTTTCGTAGAAATCGTTTAATGCAGTAGTTGTACAATTTCTTCCTGGCGATCTGATAGTAATATCACCTTTGACCTTGAATATGACTGAAGGTCAACTTCAAAATTTTAAATGGAACTACATAGTCTTGACGCCCGAAATGGAAAGAACGGAAAATTTTACATTCAAATATGACCTTCAGCATAATAAAACTTTGAAAATGATTATAACCATGATTCTAGGATTTTTCTCTTACTGCAAAAAAAATATGAAACCTAGCTTATAAAAACCTATTTATTCGCTCTTTCCATTCCCGGCATTAGAACTATGCACTTCCAATTAAGATTTTCGAGTTGACCTTTAAATGACCTTCAAGGTCATGTTCAAAGTTAAAATTACATCGCCAGAAAGAAATTCTACAACTATTGTATTAAAGGTTTTGTCTGAAAATGTGCTTTTAGCGTGTTTTTGTGCATTTTCGCAATTTGACCTTAACTTGACCTTCAGGGGTCAGTGCTTTTATACACAGGGTCATATCTGAACGTAAAATTTTCCGCACTTTCCATTTCTGGCGTCAAAACCATGTACTTCCATTTAAATTTTGAAGTAGACCTTGAAATGACCTTCAAGGTTATAGTCAAGGTCAAAGGCAATGTCACCAATAGATAACCAGGAAAAAATCTTAAATCTTATGTATCAACGATTTTCTCGAAAACCAACTATATTGAAATATGGGCCCTTAAAAAAACACTTTTTTGCTAAGCTCATCAATTGAGAATTATTCTCCGGTAAGATTGAGACCATCAGAAATTGTCTAGTCCCATTTAAACGCACTAGAGGGCGATACTTCCAATATAACACCACCATATGCTCTCCCGACCAGGATATAGCTGACACGCTTGTTCCTTAATCCATTTTGCTCCTTAAATAACCTGACAAAATCTCATTTACATTCCACAATACTGACCTGACATATACTGTCCCGGAGGGGGACCCCCCAGCTGCCCCATGTTGCCCGTAGAGGGCGACGATCCTCGTGACCTACTAGAGGGCGAGTCGTCGTCGTCGTCGGGCATAGTCGCAAACTGTTTGGGCCTAATGGTGCCGACGGGGTACGTAGTGGTTTGTCCCGGCTTCGTCTGCAGCATTCTGGTGATGACCGACGGGGTTGGCGCGGCCTGCGAAAACGGCTGCGGCGGCGCTGCAATCTCAATATTGCAACTCTGCGGCAAGTTCTCAGGGGCAGTTTTATTTTGCGCCTTTTCCCTTTTTTTCCCTTCCAGATTTGCGAGGGTTTCCTCGAGCGTCTTTTTCGCTTTCCCTAAAAATACGACGAATTCAGTCTACGATTTTGAAAATAAAGGTGTTGAAAATAACAAGCTACGTGTATACAGGGTGTCCCAACTAAGACAGTTCGTTCCACAACTCGGTTATTGTAAATTTACGACCAAAAATGTTTTGAATAAACGTTCTGCTGTAAAATACAGTAAGCAACGAAAGTCATCATACACCCACTTTTTGAAGTTTGCTTAAATTCTGATAATTTTTGTATTACAGCATTGATTTTTTTTTTGCTTCTGACAGGATTATAATTTGTGATATTCTGCATCTAATAAGCCGAAGTTGAAGGCGGTATGTCGATTGTGTCGAGTGTGAAAAGATATCGCTAAAAAAGTAAAATTTCAATGTTTTCAAAGAAACGTAAATAACTTCGAAAATAGTAAATCCCTTTCGAAGTTGTTGGACTCGTATTAAAGGGAAATCTTCAGTGTATCTATTTGACTAACTGTCATTTTGAAAAAAAATTTCCTAGACATGAACACAATCTAAAGTTGAACCAAAAATATCACAAAAATTCAAAAAAGCCCTGTATGCCACACATTACTCCAACAAAAATTTAGGATTAATATCCCTCTAGATCTCTGTGTTTTATTAAAATTTCAGGAACAGTGATTTTTACGAAAGCTATACTAAGGATGGTAGAATTTTGAATTTTCGTGATATTTTTGGTTCAACTTTAGATTTTGTTCATGTCTACGAAATTTTTTTTTCAAAACGACAGTTAGTCAAATAGGTGCACTGAAGATTTCCCTTTAATACGAATCCAACAACTTCGAAAGGGATCTACTATTTTGGAAGTTATTTACGTTTCTTTGAAAACATTGAAATTTTACTTTTGTAGCGATATCTTTTCACACTCGAGACAATCGACATATCGCCTTCAACTTCAGCTTATTAGACGCAGAATATCAGAAACAAACTATAATCCTGTCAGAAGCAAAAAAATATCAATGCTGTAATACAAAAATTATCAGAATTTAAGCAAACTTCAAAAAGTGGGTGTATGATAACTTTCGTTGCTTACTGTATATAAATATTTGCGGTTACCAAAATTTTGCGGTAAAATATTTCTAATCGTACAGGGTGCTCCATTTTATATGACCATTAGACAATTTCATTATTTTAACTCCCAAGATAAGCGCGTTCACCGTTAACCCCTTAACTTACTGCCAAAATTGTGCAAGCCCGAGAGGGACTCGGGTAGACACAATATTTAGTTTACTTTATGATTCACCAACGAACAGGACTCGGGCAATGCTACAAATTTATGAGAAGCGAGCCGACACTTCGGAAAATCACGTAATCTTGAGTGGCGGCTTGTTGTCATGTTGATTTATGGCTCATCGCCATAACATATGTTTACCCTAAAACCTAACCACTGCAGCGTGCAAGGTTTAGTCTACAACCTGATTGCCGTTGCGGATGTGTTTAGGCTTGGCGTTTTACGATTTTTTTAGTTTGTGTATTTAGTTAGATTTGAATTAAGTTTATGGAGTTATTCAAAATATTAGTAATTTTAAAAACACCGTAAATCAAAATGTCTGAGAATACCGATGATTTTGAATACGCAGAGTTATCTGAAAGCGGTTCAGATGAGATTGACATTTGCGATAGTGCTACAGAATCGGATGGTAGTTCATCAGATGGAAGGGATCTTAGCTCTGTAAGAAGTTGGTGTAAACTTAGCGTACATCAGGCCAATCCACTTCCTCCTTCATTTTGACTATATTTTGACTATTTTGACTACCAAAAATAATGTTTTTTGATTCACATACAGTTACATATTCATTATCAGCAATAAAAAAAAATTTTTTTTTACCGTTTTTCCGAAAAAAAAAAAACGTGCGTTAAGGGGTTAAAGGCGCATCGGTCTCTCAGACCGAATTGCACCTTAAAAGCAAATTTACTACGTTCTTGTGTTTGTTGTCATCAGTAAACATTGTAATAAATGTGCAAGTAAAAACCATTACTATCTATGGTCTTTTACCATTTATCAGGTAGATGATCAATCCCTTTGCGATAGAAACTTGGTGGTTTCGAAGCTGGTGATTTCGACTTGGTGGTGAAAATAGTCATCGAGCCATTTTCGCACATCTTCAACTTTCGTGAATCACTGCTCTTTCAAATATGACCACACCGATCTGAATAAGTGGTAATCAGAAGGATCCAAGTCTGGGAATATGCCGCATGCTGGACAACTTCTCAGCCTAAGGAAAAGATGAGTTCCTGGGTTGGTTTTGATGTATGTGGACGAGCGTTGTCATGCAGCAATCTCACATTTAATTTGATCAACTGGGCCTGGTAATGTTCAGCTGTAACAGTTTGACCAGGTTCCAAAAGCTTGTAGCAAATGATTCCTTTCCAATCCCTCCACACACACTTATACTTTCTTGGCATGAATATTCGGTATTGCAACTGATGCTGATGGCTGGCCAGGATCAACCTCTGCTCTTCTGCGTTTAGGACTGTCGTACAAAATCCACTCTTCATCACCAAGATTTTGTGCAAATACATTTTTCTTTTGTACCAAAAAAGCAAATTCATGAAATGTCAACTCTTCAGTTTCTGTTTTCTTCGGTCAGTTTATGAGGAACCCATTTTCCTTAATTCCGTATCTTTTCCATCGCATGCAATCGAAGTGATATTGCTTGGTGAGTCACTTCTAATTGTTCTGCAAGCTCTTCTCGAGTTTGACGTGGATTTTCATCTAGTAACACTTCAAGTTCTTCGTCTTCAAATTTTTTTAATGCACCTCGTTCATCGTCCTCAAGACTAAAATTTCCATCACGAAATCTTGCAAACAATCTTGCTTTTACTGTTGATCGACTCACAGAATGCTCACCCAAAGTCGAATTGATCAATTCCATAGTTTTACCAGCATTTTTTTTTCTCATTTGAAAACAAAATGGAATGCAATGATGTAAATGTTGCTTATCGACATGCATCTCTTGTAAAACAGATACACACAGAACGACAGCTTGTAAATGACTGACACTTAATGTCATAGAAACAGCAATGACTAAGCTACATATATCCAAAATGGCGACCGAATTGGATGCGTTCAAGTATGTTTTTCAATGCAACCAACTTCAGAGCCGACTTTCTACTTGCAAATCTATTTAATCACACTTTAAACACAGCAATTTGAAAAATAAACTTACCCCTTCCTCTCCTCTTCTTGGGCGTCTCCTCGTCATTTCTTCGCAGGGCCAATTCCTCGAATAAGGGCAACGCTACGCCCGGCGGCTCAGACAGCTCATCGTTGCTATCGTCGTTGCGAATTAGCGCCCTGACGTTGGTGACTATAGGCTCGTGGATTACGTTTTGGGCGACCGGGCTAGGCTGATTCGGCTTAGGCTTCCTTCCTCTTTTCACGGGAGTAGTCGGCTCCGACGCTTTTCCTCCAAACTCGAAATTGTTGCCCTCCTTCGCTTTCCACTTCTTCTCTTTCTCCAGCTGCATCGCCACCAACTGTAGCTGCTTGTTGGCGTACTCCTCCTCTTCCATCATCCTCTCCATCTCGTCGGAATCCATGGACTCTATGCTTTTATCCAACTCGTCGATTGGATTCTTTCCGTCAGGATGATCCTCAACTCCTTTTCCTTGAGTCAACCCTTCCTTTTCTGTAGACACTTTCTTAGAGTTCGTGTTAGTTTCTTTCTGTTCCTGTTTGTCGTCTGTGCCCTTCTCTGTTGAGCTGGTCTTATTTAAAACAGGTTCCGATCTAACTGTGGCGTCTTCGGTGGGTTTTTTCTGCGCTTCTGATTTTTCTTCGAGCTTTGCCTGCGATTTTTCTTGAATTGGTTGAGATTCTTCTTGAGCTAATTTTGATCCTCCGTCCAACTTGGGCTTTTCCACACTAACTGCGGAGGTTTCGCCAGTTAGTTTAGCGTTTTCCTTGGACACGTTGTTGGCCTCTTTCTCTGCTTGAACGGCAAACCTCTCCTTTGGTTTTTCGATTTCTTTCGAAACGGGAGGTTTTTTTTATGTATATTTTCGGCACGATCAAAGGCCTTCTCCCGGCAGGAGATTCAAGCTCGCGTTCTTCTTCCTCCTCCTCTTCTTCTACATCCTCCTGGCCTTCTTCGCTATCTTTGTCTTCTTCGTTTGCCACAAAGTCTTCGTCATCGTCGCTCTCTATTCTTCGGGGATTCTTCTTTCTATGGTTTTCCTAGAAATAATTTGTTTGAAAATATATTAGTGAAAAAAAATAGTTCGAGTCTTACTTCTTCGCTATCTGAGCCTAGTGTGTCGACGTAAGTGGTTTTCTTGCCTCTGGTCCGGCGTCCCCTACCCATTTCTTCCTCGCTAGAAGTCAGTCCGCCGTATTTGATTTTCGGTTTCTTCTTCTTCAAGGGTTCAACATCGGATAACTCGTCGAGAAGGCTCTTCTTCTTTTTCTTCTTCTTCTTCACCAAAACATTCGACCTAGCCAGATAAATGCAAGGTAATACAACTGTACACTTTTTTAAAAACTTTGAGTATTATCAATATTAATATAAAAACAGGACTCTAAAACGTGAGGCACAAAAGTCTCAAAGAAGAATCAGATTGCAATTATTGCAGTCTTTATCAGCCAGCAGAGATAACACATTAACAATTAGGCTTCGCCAAGTGAGGATAATAGCAGATCGAGCCTCACTATGCCGGGGAGAGATCGAGGGATTGTTTTCTTTGTCGGTGGGCTGATCGACCGACTCACTTTGGCGATGCCTATTAAGAACAACCATGACATAACACCTCACCTTCCCCTACGTTTCTTTCTACCCCAAGATCTGTCCGATTCCTCAGAGTCCGATTCACTCCAGTACTGTTTCTTCTTCTTCTTCCTGGGAACGTCATCGTCATCATAATCAGTATCGTTAACTGAAAACGTATAAAGATTACATTAGTTTAAAGCCGACTGTCACTTGTTGTTAAACTCACTAAAGTCTGCGTCGTATCTGGATACTCTGGCACGAGTTGATCTCCTCACAGGCCGCGTGCTCTTTCTTCTTTTTCCACCGCCAACGTAATCATCACTATCCGCGTCACTGTCTTCCTCTTCCTCATCTTCTTCCTCTTCCGACTCCGAACTGTAAAAAATAACACAGTAGCAACAAGTCTCATTCTTGTTTCTCACACATTAGGATGAAGATAATTGCAGCTACTTACCTGGAACCCTTAAAGTCCTCATCCTTTTCATCATCCTCCTCACTGCTAATGTCCAGATTGTTGAACTTCCTCGTCTTTTTTCGGGCTTTAATCACAAGTGGTTTAATAACTGCATCGTCAGAGTCGTCTTTTTTTTCCGAAGACACAGCAGCTGGTTTTTCGGTAGGGTCCGTTTCGCTTTCAGCATTTTTAGTCTGTTCTTTTTCTTTCCTCTCCTCCTGTTCTGCTTTCACGATGGTAGCGATGTCCTTCCCGCGACTCTGAACGGCTACAAATAATGGATTATTACGTGAGTAACCGGCATATGTGTACATTTTTCTTACCCATTTCCTGATGCTTTTCCTCCATCTCGTCCTGTATAGCAGATTTTATGAGATCGTCGTACTCGTTAAATTTATAACTTCTAGCTTGCCGTCGTTGTCTTAACTGATATATAGGCTCGTCACTGTCGGATTCCGATTCATATTCCGTGGACTGTTCCTCTGAACCTTCGGAACTGGATTCCGTACCCTCGACCGAATGTCGCCTCTTCTTCTTACGATGCTCCTGTTCTCTCGAAGGCAAAACGTTATTTAGGCTTATACCGACGTAGGCGAGGCGCTCCTTACGACGGTCTTCTATCTCCTTTTTGGAGAGTTTCTTGTCATACTCCACCAGTTTTTGCTCTAGCTTCTCGACAAGTAATAACTGAAATGAAAAAATTTAGGGGTTTCTTGAGTCAGTGAATCGATTCCGAAGGTTTTTTTTGTATGGACCACCATGGAAGGGTGAAAATAGGGGTTGGGGGGGTGAAATTTTGAGTTTTTTCAATTATTCACCAAACTAATTCGATTGCAAGTTATTTTTTTGATATGCCACCCCCGAAGGGAAAAAAATAGTGGTTAGAAAATGTGGGTTTTTTAAATTCTTTATCAAACCATAACAAATTTTGTATACGAAGTTATTTTTCTTTAATTCGGTTGCAAAAGTTAGTTTTTTGATCTGCCACTTCCGAAGGAAGAAAAATAGGGGTTAGAGATGAAATTTTAGGATTTTTAAATTCTTTAGCAAACCATTCCAAATTTCGTATACGATGTTGTTTGTCTTTAATTCGATTGCAACTGTTTTTTTTTTCTTCCACCCCCAAAAAGAGAAAAAATAGGGGTTAGGGATGAAATTTTGAGTTTTTTCAATCTTCTTCCAAACCATTCCTAATTATACATAGTTGTTTGTCTTTAATTCGACTGCAAGTTATTTTTTGACCCGTCACTCCCAAAGGGTGAAAAATAGGGGTTGAGGTGAAATTCCATTTTTTCAAAATCTGTTCTGAAATTTATTATTAGTGACTTCATAAACTCTTACATACGGCTTTTCAGATTCACGCAAATTTTTAGTTTTCGTCCGCCATATTAGATCCGCCATTTTGAATTTTCACAATTTGATCCCAGATTCGTAATGAGTGATCTTAAAAATTCCCCTACGTGCAGTTTTTCTGAAATCCTGAAAATATTTGAATATTCGACCGCCATTTTGGATCGGTCATCTAGTAATTTAAAAAACTAATTCGACTCAGCAACCTTGAAAAACTGTGATCAGCAATCTCGAAAAACCTTTATCAAAACCTTTAACAGAAAGTTCCGGTCCAGATTCAAAAGAATAAAAAAAATTTGCTCCACACTAGGGGGTTAAAGACGCCATATTGAATTTTATAATTCTGATGGCAGATATGGATTCAGTGCCCCCAAAAACTATTGTATACAAAGTTTGGTTAAAATCCCTACAAAATTAAGAAGGTAATTCTATTTGATACAATATCAGTGAACCGGTTAATGAAATATAATAAGAAAAGATATAGAACGTATATAATGACTCATCCAATAGAATCAACAAAATGATTTTCAAAACATTACTGAGTAATAATTAAAATATATGCTCCTATTTTGTTTATAAAACTGTTGGTAAAGTCAGATCTTCCGTCTGTAAATGATGTATGTAATTCATTGGTTAAAAAGAAGGGCTACAGACCAATAGCCATTACAAGTTTCGCGGTGGTGGGCGGGGCCACCGTGACAGACCAATAACGTTACATCTTTCACAACGGTGGGCGGGGCCACCGTTACAGACCAATAACATTACATCCTTCACAATGGTGGGCGGGACAACCGTGAAAGGTGTAATGTTATTCGTCTGTAGAGCTTTCTTCTAACCAATGAATTACGTACATGTCCTTCCAAACAAAAGATCTGACTTTGACAACAGTGTATGAATGTTTCCCAAGTAAAAATCCGAGTTAAAATTTTAGCAGAAGAGACAATTATACTTTCCTAGGTTTTTTTTATAGTAAAAATGTTCCGCAATCAATGTGACTGAAAAGGTGACTTACGTGTTCGCACGGCGGGCAGAACCAATCTCCCTCAGGTATCACCAACAAAGGTGGACGCAGACAAGAGCAGTGCCAACCGTTATCACATTTATCGCAGAGCAGGACCCATTCGGGATGATCCGACTTTCCGCATTTCTGACACGGACAATCGTCCACTTCCTCATTGTCAGAATCTAAATTGAATATCACAAAAATAAACTTTACTTATCTGACAAAGGAAAACTGTTTTCCTACCTTCTCCGTAATTTTTCCTAGCGGTACGAGCCCTCTTTAAAGGTAAGACCTCGCCGTCTCCTTCCAGATCACTTTCCGGAGAAAACTCGTGGTCGGACTTAAATTCTAACGGCGGCTCCTCTTCCTCGACGACCTCTTCTTCTTCCTCTACTTCCTCCTCGCACTCGCTGGACTCGCTGCTCGACTTCCAAGGCCTGTGCTCATCGAACAGTTTACTGGGAGCTTTGAATTTCTTCTTCTTCTTTTTTCGTATGTCCTCGGGTTCTGGCACAGGCTCTGGTGTACGCTCCTTAATGATCTCCTTCATTTTCTTCCTTTTATCAACTTTTACTTCCTGTAAAAAATAGAACTTAATTCTCTCCCATCTAATTCCATTGATGATGTTTCCGTAATAAATAATTATACGAAACATATATCTGTATTCTGATTACCTTGTCTTTCTTTTTAGTCTTTTCCTCCTTAGGGGTTTTTTCTCCACTTTCTTCCCTTCCGCTTGTTCTTTTATCTTTATCTGAGCTATTCTTCTGGATTGTCTCAAATGCCTACCACCGGTGTCTACCGGTGAGTCTTCGGTAATTCCCAAATTGGCCAACATTCTACCTGAAATTGAGGTAAAATGCGTAAAAATAAATGTTGCAAAAAATAATATTCCTTTGTGACAATTATATCAGTGACATTAATTCATATTACATAAAAATTCGATACAAACATAGATAGTTATTATTTTCTTTATTTATGCTTAATATTGTAACTCTCAAGTCTCAGTAAATCTCAAACTCGGGTTCGTTTTGGTGTGAAAAATTCGACACGCACTTTTAAAACATAATTTATTCAACGAAAACGCAATGGGTAATTAAACTACACTACCAGTAATTTATACACAATAATTTATACTAGGATTTATATAGACGTTTTATAAAACGCGAACCGCACGTATTTATTTTTTAGAATGCCCGTTCTGCAGCCGCTGCGGTTTATATATTTCCCGCCGGTCAATCAGGAAGTCGTTAGTTCGCCTAGGGTGTTTTCTGGAATTCCATATGCGTTTCGAGGCAGCAGCAACGAAAGTATTCGTACACCCACTTTTTTGAGAGTACCTTAAATTCTGATAATTTTTGTACTACAGTACTGATATTTTTTTCTTGTGAAAAGATTAGGGCTTGCGAAATTCTGCATCCAATAAGCCCAAGTTGAAGGTGATATGTCGATTGTATGAAATATCGCCAAAGTATGAAAACTTCATTGTTTTAAAAAAACCGTGAATAATTCCAAAATATATTTAAACCTTTTCAAAGTTCTTGAACTCCTGGAAAAAATAGAATTAATTTAAATACTTCTCCGGTTGATTCAGAAGTATTGCCTTGCTGATATGTTCAAATATATTTATTTATTTTATAAACAAGAGGAACTTAATTTAGAATGTAAGCGCCTTTAACCCTATGACTTATCGCTAATGAGAAGGCACACTGTGGATACCATGATCTCAGAACTTACGGGGCTGTAAAGCGAAAAAGTAATGTAGAACTATTTGTAGATGGTGACGATCATCAAATGATTTAGGGCGCAGAACAAATGACAGTCAGTAGGGGAAAGTTCTTGTGAATGTGGTGATTGGGGCAGAACTTCAAAACCTAACTGCATTAAGTAAGAGTAAGAGTTCAAGGCATGTCTGCTTTGCTACATGGGGACGCGTATTGTCATGCAGTAGCCAGTTCGCCATCGAGCTGAGCAGCCAAATTGTGGAGTTGAGCACAATAGACAGAGGCGATGACGGTGGTATTGTCCCCCAAGAGTTCCCGCCGCCGCGAAGGCCCCACCAAACTGACATCACCTTTCTCGGATGGACGTCAGGTTTAGGTACCGATTGTGCTGGATCATCTGCTTCTACCCACTGACGCTTACAGCTGTGACTTACATAAAACAGGCACTTTTCATCTCCGGTAACAAGATTATTCAACCAGTCAAAACGACGACTGCGGGACAGAAGTTGTGTGCAAATGTTACTCCGATGCTGGCCATCGGCTTCGTTTAATGAACGTGGTATCCACTAGCCCAACTTTTGGACTTTTGGACTCAACTGGCAGCTGAGCTCTCGTGCAACCCATCGTGTGGTTCCGTACGGGTTTGCTTTGACAATCGTACACAAGCACTCGATATCCAGCTGAGGTGGCCTACCAGATCGTGGTTTATCATCGATGCTGTAGTCCCCAGATCGGAAGCGCGAACCATCCTTTGAATTTTACTAAACTAGGGGCGTTGTCGCCACATGCAACCATCAGATTTCGGTTATATTATGGCCTAAGCGAAATTCGTGTAATAAAGCATACCGAATCTCACTTGAAATTTCGTTCATTTTCAGGTTGCGCCTTACAGTTCCGCTTTGAGAGTTAATAATGTTAACGCACATAAGTACACGCTTCGTATAACCTGTACCCCACCACTCCCCAGACTTGTCTAGAAGATTCCAGGCACCAGGGAATGGTTCAATACTAACGAATCAACCGGATATTCAACGTTAATTTTAATCACCTCCTGATGATACCAACATGGTTGGCGAAACGCGCGCGTTGATTGCAAAAAATTGTTTCAGTGTCAAGTGAATTTAAAAGTGCAACATACAGTAGTGTAAAAATTTTAAGTAACAGCAACATTTTTTATAGGATTACGTAAATTATTGGGATTGCTAGGACAATTACGAAAAATAGTACTGTTAAAAATTACTTACTCTTCTTCTTGTAAGTCTTCTTAGGCTTAGGCACGGGCGTGCCGGAATCTTCGTCGCTAACCTCGATAACCTGCAGCTTTTTATTCTTCGCCGGCCTCCCGAACTTCTTCCGCGGCGATTTACTAGCAGCCTTGGGCTCCTCGTCGTCGGAAACCTCGTGCGTCTCGTCGCTACTGCTAACTTGCTGCTCCTTCTTCTTCTCTATGCTCTTACGCAACTTTGTGTCGACCTGCCGTTTTCCCTTTATCTTCATCCTCTTTCCCGCGGTGACATCGACCTCCCTCACCTCCGGACTGGCCTCTCGGCCTCTCTTTCTCAGGGGCCTGCGAGACGGAATGATCGGAATGGGGGCGGGGTCGCGGATTCGTTGTAGTCCAATGAGAAGGACTGCAAATTCATGGGCTTCGGGGAGGGACCGACCTCTTCGTCTGAATTGGCTAGAGGGTCCTTCTCCAGAATGTCCACGCTGTTTTCGGCCGAGTCTGGAACCACTATGATCGAGTCTAAAGCCGTGACGGGCGAATTAACTCGGGACGATTCCGAACTGGGAACGTTGCCGTTCTTACTCTTTTGTTCCGTTGTCTGGGAGAGTTTGATGTTTTTCGCGCGAGTCATTCTTGTACTGACTCTCGTAGAAGGCGCCTCTTCTTTGGTAACGGCTTCGTGTTCCCCTAACTTGAGTTTCTTGGTCGCTTCCTCGGACACCTCGTTCGGAGGTGTTTCTTCCTTCTGTTTCCTGGACCTACCCTTCCTGCCCTTAAGAGAATCCGCCTCCGACGAAGCGCTTTTGTTCCCGTTCTCCCCGGCATCGGCCTGTTTCACGGTCGAAAGGAACACTTTCTGATAATCGCTGTCTTTATTGAGGCCCATATTTTTCCTGGTTCTAACAGACCTGAGGGACACGTGGGGTTTCACCTCTTCCTTCTTTTCGGCGACAACGTCCTCCTTTTTTGGCTCACTTACTGAAGAGTCTGCAGTTTCTGTTTTACCCGATTTGACGGACTCTTCAGGTTGCTTCGCACAACTCCCCTTTTCTTCCATTTTTTCAGCATCTTTGCCGAGTTCAGAATCATCTTTACTCGATTTTTCATCAACCTGATTCGTATCCACCAAATCACCATCTTTGGAATTTGTTTGGACTTCCAATTGTTTATCTGTGGCTTTATCAGAGTTTTCTTCTGGAGTTAGGTTTTCTTCTTTTTCTGAAACACCCTTAACATCTTCAGAATCCTCTTTGCCACAGACATAAGCAGTCTTTTGACACATTCGGGTTCCTCCACTGGTTTGGGTTCTTCCTTCTCATTTTCACCATCTTTCTCTACAGTTTCATCTCCTGTTGCAGTTTTATCTTCTCCTTCCACTCCCTCAACCTCTTCTCCGGGAGAATCTTTGAGTTGTTTAGAATCTGGATCTTGGATGTCATCCAATTTCTTGTCAAGTGCTTCAGCGCTCATTTCTTTATCTAAATCAGTCTCTTTATTTGGTGCATTGTCGGTAATTTTGGAGTTAAATCATCAGAATTGTTTAAAGTTTCCTTGCTGCTACATGGATCCATTTTGTCTGAAGAAGTGTTACTAGATTTTCCTTCACCACACTGTAACGATTGGGTATCATTCATTTCTTCAACTTTGCCCTGCTCTTTACTGCTACTGGAATGCTCACTTTCCTTTTCATCAGTTTCATCAACATTGGTAGCTACATCTTTCTCTAATTTCTCATTGGACTTGGTGTTGACCTCAGATTCTTTGAGGTCTTCCTCGTGATTATCACATTTGCTCACATTCACTTCTTGCTTCGGAGAATTCCCTCCGAAACTGACGAGCGGTGATATGCAAGTAGTTTTCAGCGACGCAGAGCCGAAAAAGAACATGGGCTTCTTCGAAGTGGTGGGAGACGACTTGACTTCCGTTTCCTGAGTCGGACTGCTGGCCTGTTCGAATTTACTAACTATATCGTTAACTTTCCCCGTCGGGGCAGGTGGCGTTTCTGAGCCCTTGCCATCCGCGTCGTTCTGCTCCAATTTCTCAACGTCCCATCTAGATTTTCTTGAAGGGCTGGTGGGTAATTTCGTATTATTGTCAGTCTTACTATCAAAAATGGTACCTAATTTAATGGAAGGAACTTCTTTCGCCTTATCGTTATTGTCTTTAAAATTACTTAGGTTATCCTTAATACTGTCGGTTGAAGAGGAACTATTGACGTATTCATTTTGGGTGTTACTCTTGTTTGATGTTTCGGATTGGGTCTGTATTTCGTTAGTTGGATCGTTTTTTTCGTTTCCCGTATGGCATTCTGCTCCGCAGCCCTCGCCGTAAAAGTAAACGGTACCTTCTTCGATTGCCTCGCCTACGATGGGACTTTCTTCAGAATTTCCAGATTCTCCCACTCGCAGACATTTTTCCGGAAAATTCTGGCACGCACCTTCGTTTTCCGCTCCAGAACCTTCGCCTTGGACTTGCATGAGAGGCCCTTCGATTTCTTTTCCTATTAAAGGCCCCATGTTTTTTTAATTTGATCCTCAGGACTTTACCTTGAGGTTCGTCGTCGTCGTTAAATCTGGACCTTTTATTATTTCCGCCCATCAGTTCGCTTAAATTTTTTATCCTCAACAATGGTCTCGGCTTTTCGTCGGTTGCATCTTTACTTTCTTCCTTTGATTCCTCCGAACAATCTTCTAAGTTTTCTTCGCTTGATTTAACTTTGGGTTTTTCATCCGGGTTTTCGGTATCCATAATTTTCTGTTTTATTTTCAAATCAGGTTTGTTTAAGGAATTATTTTCTTCCACGCTCTCGGATTTTTCTTTTGATTCTGTTGAGTTTTCGCTTTCTTCCGAAGCCTTATTATTGGAATCTATGTCGGTTTGACCAGTATCAATTACTGGTTTTTCAGATAAACTATTGCTATCTTCGTTTGCCGCCGAATCCGAGCTGAATTTGCATTCCCCATCGTTCAATTTGGTTATCAGTGACACCAGACTCTCGCGATCTCTGAAAAGGAGTAAGATATTCGTGTTAATGGGAATCAGTATTTTTTGTTTCACCTTTATGAAAAAATGTATACTCAAGATTAATGAAAAACAACTGCTGCAAACTGCAAACTATCAAAATAGTTTTCCTTTGAATACATAATAGAGTCCTTGGACTAAAAGAAGCGATACAGTTTTTATCTTATTTGGGTCAATAGATTTTCTTAAGGGGGATAGCCACTGTGATGGGTCAAAAAAATTTTTTTTATTTAAAGATTATACCTTCGAAAATATGTGTATAAAATGTTAGGTCAAAATTCTGAAAATTGACTGAGTTACTCATTTTAGTGAGAGCAGGTAGACCGACTGTCTTGCTCGGCGCTCCAACTAGACTACCACGTCTTTCAGTCCCTTGCTAATGCATATTTTACAATAGATGAAGCATTAAGGTTCATTTCATCGGAGAATATCTTTTGTTATATTAATCCGGTTTCTATCGGTTTTACAATATAATAGAAGTTTGGTAGATGTACAGTCGTTCTTCAAGTTTCTTACTGAACACACGTTGCCTTTGTGTTAAAAACACTCTGTTACTTATTTATATTGAAAAATATCTTGTGTTTTGTAAAGAAATGGATCGTAAAAGTAGTAGGAGCCGTAAAAACTGTGAAAGTAGACCCTCACGAAACGGTAGAAAATTAAATTGATCACGTAATTTTGATATTGAAAAAGGTAAAGATGTAGGTCCCAAATGGACACCACTGGAGATATAGAGGAAGAACTATTATATGGCCCAGGACTCAATAGTTTGATGTAAGTATACATACATCCAAAAAAAACGTCATGAACTCTTGCTATGAACGAGAGAGATGGAAATAGCGGTCATGTCTGAGCTTTTCGGTTATGTCAAACTTTTACAAGGGACTGTCACAATTTATAAAATAAACAATGGCTGTCATATGACGTGACAGTCTTGACAAGTAAATAAGGTAATACGATTAAGAAAAGAAATATGTCTTTTTTTCTCGGCCAACTTTGATCACGTTTATTTTTTTTGGATGGCTCGTTATTTTAGAAGATACTTGATTTTATAGTAAGACAAATGGATTGAAAAGTTTAAACGTGTTTTTCTCAAAACGACTTTTTTCAAACTGATCGCATCAATAACTCGAGTAATTATCGACAGATTTTCAACTTTTTTTTGTTTTATTTGCCTTCGCAATAGCTAAGGTTAAGCATAGTCAATTTTGAAAACTTTGATTTTACTATTTTTTAAAACTGCTTGAATGCAAAAAAAAAAGGCAAAAAAGTGAAAAAATCTTCAATTGGTCGCCATTTTGTGAAAAATCAAAATAAAAAAATCGGATATGTACAATGATAACTGCATTTACACAGTCTAGTGCAATTAGGATTTTTTTTTTTCAGATAACCCGTTTTCTAAAAATTGATGCGACCGTGGAGGGAGAATCTACTAAAGACTCTACAGGTCTACAGCAAGGCTCATAACGTTGTAACTATTTAATATTTCTCAATAAAAATGTATACAAACTAAATTGAATATGGAATTTATAAAATAAAATACCCCGATCCCCACATGCCTTAATTATCCCGGTGAAAAAAATTCCTGAAAATTGCTTATTTTTTCGGCTGTCACAGTGACTATCGCTCTTGAGGAAAATAAAAATGTTGAAGAATTTAAACCAGTTTATGAACCTATGCGTAAAAAGTACAGGCAGCAACAAAAAAAATTATACACCAACTTTTTGGAAGTTACTAAAGTTCTGATATTTTTTGAATTGCAGTATTGATTTTTTTGTTTCTGATAGGATATAAACAATCAATAGAAATGGAAAAATGGAGGCCAATTTATTTCCTTTCCTCTAAAATTACGCTATTACCCAAATACCATGCAAATACCCCATAGTGTTGATTTCTTATTTGGCGACATTTCAAAAGAAATGGAAAAATGGAGGCCAATTTGTTACTTTAAAAATAAAATTACGCTATTATCCAAATACCATGCAAACACCCCGTACTGTTGATTTCTTACTTAGCTATCAGTGTCCAAGTTTCTTCGTCCAAGTCTTCCTTGTACACTCGGATTTGATAATTATCATCGCTGTGAAACCAGTATGCGTGGCCAGCTTTATCTCGTCCTAAAGGTTGAGACCGGAGTTCCTCAGCAGTTAGCTTGTTTACTTCGTTTTTAAATTTTACATGGTGATCGAATTGCATTTCGAGAAGTTCCTGAAAGGAAATTTTAATGAAAAATAAATTCAACAAACAACCCCGGCAATGACTCGATCCAAACGAACTAGGAAATATTATAATAAGAATGGTCGTATTCGTAAAATACTCTGTAGCACATACCTTTAAGGCTCGCACCTTCGATGTGAGTTTGGCCTTCTTGTAACCGAAACGTTCGATCTCCCAGGCATCCTGGGAACTGAAAGAGTGGCAAACACTTACGAGGGCCTTTTCCCACTTGTCATTCTTTACGCTCTTTTTAACTCTCCTCAATAATTTGAGGATTAGTTGATGCAAATGCGATGGTACTGAAAATATTTACACACATATATAATCTACGTAAATTCGGCATGATTTTGAGTTTACATTTATATTTATTATCTAGATTTTTTTGTGAATTTCTGTTACGAAAACTGCTGCATAGTAGGTTTTTACAATCACATTATATCTCAGAGCACAACATGAAAAGTGTGGCATCTGGATTCCCATTAGAATACAAATAATGAGTCATCCAAAAAAAAAGGTCATCAAAGTTAGTTGAACAAAAAAATACGTATTTCTCTTATTAATCCTAAATTTATAACCCTATTTCATTGTCAAGGCTGTTGCATTACGTGACAGCTATTATTTATTTTACAATTATTGTGACAGTCACTTGTCAAAAGTTTGACAACAGTTTCGCTTCAAGTTTTGACATAACCGCTATCTCCATCTATCTCGTTCATAGCTAGATTTGATGACTTTTTTTTTTTTTTGGATGTTTCGATATTTCGTTTAACTTACAACAGTATATTTCATGTTTTTACTAATTTCTATTATTTTTCTATATGGGATGACCGGGAAATAAGTGTACACTCAAAAGAAAACTAGTTAGGCCAATTTACATAATATTAAATAAAAATATAGCTGCTTCGTTTAGCCGCTAGGGGGCGTTCAAATTGCAACATTTTTTTTTAAATAACTAAAACATGGCAATCTATTTTGGAAATATTTCGGATGTGACTTTAGGTCTCAAATAGACGTTTTAGCTGCACTATAGGATAAAAGCAAAGCCTTGTAGTATTTCTAGTTACTGTATTTACTAAGTGTCTCAACACAGTCATTTACGAATCATTTTTTTACTGACTCAACATTTTATAAGATGTAAAAAAGCTTCTGAATCAGGTCACTTATTCAATAAAATAAAATTGGTAGCAATTACTTATGCAATAACAATATAATGAGTAGAAAGGTGCATTCAGCATTAATTAATCGTAATTTATCGTCAGGTTGACTGCTCGACCTCGGATTGGACCTCGGGCGAGGGTCAGTGCCCACAGGTAGTTTTATCCGTTCCACTCTAACTGTAAACAACCGGTATTGACAATGCTATCACTACACAAACTGCAGTTTGTAAAATACAAAATTCCATGTCTTGTACCTGCTGATTCTTGCAATGAAAATTGCACTCTATAAATTAGAGATGGGCGGGAGAGTAGTTTGACACGTCCACTGACGTCCAATCCCAGGAGAGTCACACCCAGTCACACCCAACCCCGAGAGAGTCACACTCACTGACGAATGACAACACAGACCGTTAAACAAAAGATGTTTACTGGCCTAGCAGTTCTAGAATAGTGTGTTTAGAGATGTAGAATTTTCAACCCCGTATTAAAATTGCGTCCCTTCATCTTGACAGATTGTAAAACAGTGTAAGAGTGAGAAGACATGTAAACAAAGAGGAAATATATTACTTTCTTAGGTATTTTCATTAATGATCATTTTATTGACTAGCGGCTTCTGTCTTCCGCCAATGTCTTTCGAAACCTCCGCCGCCGCGAAGCGTAAGTTCGGTCACGGCCACTGTAGCAAATTCTCATTCCATTATTTTTTCTTTCACATTTTCATACTCTATCGATTTCATGACAATTGGTTCACACACTATTTTACAATTTGCTAAGATCGGATGATATCGGCACAGTTTGCAAAATAAAACAGAAATTTTTGACCAGCCCCTGCGTTGTTTCAATTGCCATTCCAATTATGTCAGTGTATTCTTCTCGATATAGCGGCATCGAATTGCAAACACAAATTGCATAAGTGGGAGTCGATCTTTAGTGTGCCTGCAATTCGACGGAGCAACTTCTTACAGAGAATTTTTTTGAATTTATCTATTTAATTTCTTGCACGACACAGTAAATGAAATACCAAATAATGCACGAGAAATTGTACAGTGCAAATATGTATACACCAAACTGCAGGCACAAATTGCGTAACTGAAAATCCATCTTTAAAAAAAAAAAGTATTATTTTGTACTTTCCACAATTACATTCTCATTGTAAACAACACAAACAGTTCTTGTGGCTTTTGCTGCTGCTACTACTGATTTGAAATTTGGATCATTCGATAAAAATAATGCCATGAATTTTTAGTCAAACTGACAGATTTCAACATTAATTTTCACGTCTTTACTGCAGAAAAAAAAGCGTTACAAGCTTTTGCAACAACCTAATAATTTAAAATATACCTATATAATTGTTTATGAGAAATAGGTCACAAAAATGGAAAACCTTTGAAGGGTACTTAAAATTTTTCAGTAAAGATTATACTGGAGTCGCGGACTACATTAAAAAAAAAAACATAGTTTATGAAACGATACCGGAAAGTGGAAGATTTCAATAAACAAACAAACTAGTTATGTCAATTTCAGGGCCGAACTAGATGAATGTATACAGTAAATATTGGATTACCTTCCTCGGAATTCTCTAGCATTTTCTGTAGTTCCAAGAAATCGACCGTTGGCAAGCCACATTTTGCTCCAAATTTCTCCAAAAATGCACAGATTACAGCAAAATTTGGATCGTTTTCACAAGAGGCTTCGATATCGGACGCCATTGCAGCCGCTGTGACAGTTCATTCGACGAAAAGGTATTTCACTTCACATTTCTGATACACTTGATTATTAACTATCAGAAAAATTCGTCCACATATTTTAAAAGTATATAAGTTATGTCACGACTTTTACAAGAAAATATTAACATCAAAACAATAAAACATGATTCGCCTATAATTAGTACTCATGATGGCTCTCAAAGTACGTTCCATTTCTCTGCTACGTTCGAAGTTTTACGTTTTGTTTGACAAACCGGTAGAGATGTTAACCCTGGTTCTCAGAGCTTCGTCATGTCGCCGCGACATTTCCCCACTACTTAAAAAAATGTTTATTACTTGCAGTAGTCGCGACACGGAATACCACAGTTTGAATTTGAAATATTGCAGTTTGTCACAAAACATCTAAATAGACAGTTTGTATTTGGGGAAGTTCAGGATATACTTCCGTATACGGACTATCTTCAAATCGCTTGAAATTTGGTATACGGATGTTTCTTGGTGTGCTGAGCACGAATCTGCGTATGATAATACCCGCAAGTGCCCGAAAGCACAGTTTTTAAACTGTCCCACAAAACCCAAACTGAGCCCACAAGTAAGGTTAAAATGTACACGATTACGATTTCTGTGGCGCCGCAAAATAAACACTTCTATATTCGCATAGAACAGCCAAAAATAAACACTTTTTATTCTTGTAAAAAAAGTCGATATCTCCCTTGGTTTTCGAGGGTGGAAGTTTTAAATTGTAATATTGGCGTATACCAGTTCCAATGTGGCATTTGAAATGGTTTATTTGAAAACTAATTTTTTTTCAATGAACTACTAATAGTTAGTTTTGTCAGGGAAGGCCAAATTGTAGGTGTGTTGAGATTGACGAGTGTAAAAGTGGACGTTGAAAGTACGAACGTGGACGAGTTGTCGAAGGATCATAGCTTCTCGGAATGATCGTACGCGGAGAGCCAGAAAAATACAGGATCGAAATTTGCCCAGAGAATAAGAGAGACGAAGCAACTTTCCTTTCTTTAATAAAAAAACACATAGCGCCGAATACTGAAATCCATACTCATAAGAGAGATATTCAACACTTTCATTTAGCGATTTTGATGCATTTTAACCTTACTTGTGGGCACTTACGGACACTTTCGTACTCAGCACACCAAAAAAACCCCGAATACAAAATTTTAAACGATTTGGAGATAGTCCGTATATGGAAATACAACCAAAGTGGATATTTGTCACGCCGAAACCATGAAAAAATGGCCATTTACATAAACAAAGTAAGAAGTGCGACTCGCGACAGATTGTGTAGTTGAAATATTTCAACTACACACGGCAGTCGCAGCGACAGTAAAATAAACTTGGTGGGATGTAGGGGAAATTAAATAAAACGTTTTTATTGGTCGGCGATGTGTCGCCAGCGACACGACGAAGCTGTGAGAACCAGGCTTTACAGTGGAACTGGACCCATTCCTTTGGAATACACTCGAACCCCTCTTAAGTCGCCAAATCCGTGCATCATTACCTCGCATAAGTCGCGAAATTTTGCCTCTCTTAAGTCGCGATCAACTTTTTCGTGTTTTAACTGCAAAAAGAAATATTTAGAGATATACCACATCACTTGTTATAACGAAAAATGAGCCAACTGAACGAAAAATCAATGTAAGTATACCCAGTCGTGCGTGACAAAGTTCAATTTTCCACTTGAATGGATATTTTAAAGATTAAATATTTTTAAAAGACACCTAACCTATTTTAAATCAATAAATGTATTACACAATAATTTTTTTTCAATAAAAATTGTATTCATGCGAGAATCCAATTTCCAAACGTAGTTCTAAAACTTTTACAGGCGGCGACTTAACCGGGACGGTTTCGCGACCTAATAGGGGGAAACGTGGTGAAATAACAGAGGATGTGAATTAAGCGAAGGTGAAATAAGAGGGGTTCGAGTGTACCATACCCGCCGGCAAGTAAACAAGGACAGAGATGTCGCCCAGGTTTTCCCTCTCTTTCTACTGGAGTTCTCAACGCGCAGCTCAGACAGCCATTCCATTCTTAAAGTCGATGATTGTGACAGCACTCGTCAAAAGTTTGACAACAAACTTTTTGTTTTAAGTTTCGACACGACATTTAAGTTTCCATCTCTCTCATTCATAGCCAGATTTGATTTTTTTTTTTTTTGGATGGCTGAGATGGCTATTTCCCAGTGTAAATATAAAAAAAATAATACGCAGAATCTGCCTGATTTAATCAGTTTATAATGAAAATATGTACAAATATTTACAAGTGAAGAAAAGAGAACAGAATGAATTCATCACAGAAATAACAAAGTATAAGTTATATAACAAAATAAATATTTCTATAATACACATGCAGGTTCCACCAGTAACAAATAACCATTAAAAAACAATTGAATCCCTTTATCTCCGCTTGAATAGACTCTCAGCGATTTCGTCTCGTTCTTGGAACTCGACGAACTCGTCTCCTTGGAACTCTTCTGAATGGCGGCGCTGGCCTTTTTGCTTTTTTGCATCGCTGGCTTACTCACAGAAGAGTCATTTAACTTTATGACCTTGCTCAAGTCGTAAAAGAAGTCGTCCTGTATCGTCTTGATGCTTCTGATCCGATTTCTCGTGGGTCTAACGTTCACAATGCAGTCGGAATTTTTCTTCGCCTTGGTCTTAACCGCAGAGGGACCCTCGTCGTTTGCGTCGACGTCTAACTCTTCATCTTCCGATTTCACGTGCGCTTTGATCACTTCGGCGGTTTTAAAATCATTTTCCTCGAGCGCATAGTAGCCCTCGCCAAGGTCCTCATCGTTCTCGACCTGTTCACACTTAATGTTCAACCCCGAGTGTCTCTCCTCTTCCCTATCCTCAACACTGTTTATAATCTCCGTAATGTCCAACGTGTATATCTCCTGAGGTACTTCGATTTGAAACGAGTCCTTAACGTCATCAACGATATCAATACAATCGTTAATACCTCTCTGAATACTGCTGCGAGTCAAAGAAAAATCACAAGAGTCGTCTGGCTCCACCTCCACCACTCTCGAATCCACGAACAAGTCGTCGCACCAATCGGGGCCTTCTTCCAATTCGTTCTTAGCGGCGCTTTCCATCGACAAGTCCTCCTCGTTTCCGGAGAGGATGATTTCGTCCGTATGCTTCCCGCTCAGATCGTTGTCGTCTTTCAACTGGCAAAAATCGTGCGACATCAACACGGTCTTCCAGTTCGGGATCGGCAGGACGACGCTCTGCATCGATCTCTTCTTTACGTTGTGGCTCCGCCTCGCGTGGCTCGCGCAATCGAACTTGTTGAACGAGATGAACGAACATCTGCTGCACTGAAACCGGAACCACGAGAAGTGGGCGGACATGTGCCAGAGTAATTTTGATAAATTCGTGTAAGACAACTGGCAGGGCACGCAAAGAAGCTTGTTTTGGTCCATGTAAGGCGCGGCTTTGCTTAGAAAGCTCACGTCCTTTTTACTGGAAAGAGGATCTTCGTCCAGTTTTAAGGGATCGTTCAAGATGTGGTCTAGCGAGGCGGTTCGTTTCCTCTTCAGTGCTTTTGGGACTCTCCTTTGTAGTTTATCCGGCGATATATTCGCTCTAATGGTGTCAGACACTTCTGCGTTTGTAGATTCTATATCATTTCTCAATTTTGAGCATTTTGTTTGATTCGCACTCGACACGCCGGTTAATTCTTCCAAGCTTTTAACGGTTATTCTAAACGGTGAGGTAGGTGGTAAGTTTTTTGATCCCTGGGACTCTTTAATTCCATTCTCCACAACGTTATTTTGAAGCTTCTTATCTTCCGTTTCGACCGAACTTAATTTTTCATTTTCCGGTAGAGAGTCTGCGTTAATCGGGTCTAAAATTGTCTTTCTCTTTTCCGATTTTATAGAGTGCTTTCTCAGAATTAAAGGAATGGTCCTTCCTGTTTTGTTGAACGTGTCTTCCGCTTCTTCTGGAATATTCGCAGATAATTGGTCGGCTATACTTTGGCAGAACAGGTCAAAGTCACTTGCTGTATGAGATTTGTTTTCTTCAACGGCGAAACCTTCAAAGCCCGATTTGTCCACATCTTCGTTTTTAGTGATCGTATTGTTAGAAATCGAGGAAACCCCTATTATATTCAGCATCTTTTCAGTATCTATCCCCTCTACCGACGGAGATGGGCAGCCATTCTTACTTTTGGCAGGAGACACATTTGTCTCCGAGCTGGAAATTACAGGCGTTCTGCTTGTTTTGCTTTTCTCATCGTTCTTCTCGCTATCACAGTAGGATTTCAATTTTTCACAGTTAGCGTTAACATCACAGATTTCTTGAGGTGGCACCACTCTATCAGTGTCTGTGAGTGATTTATCACTAGATCTGTAGGTCCTTAGCAAGTAAGGTTTTCTCTTTGACGATCCTTTGGGCGCTTCAGAAGGACCGCTCTTCTCCAGTTTTGGAATTTTACTTCTGTTTTCTTTGCTCTCCTCTTCCTTCTTCTTCGCATTGTTTTCCTTTATGGTGTTACAGACCGCGATCCTTTTTATGCACATCTGAGCGTGGGAATGTAGAGCTGCTTTCCTTTCGAACCTCTTACCGCATCCGCCGCACATTTGAAAATCATTGTCCCCTTCAATGTTATTCAACCACTAAAAAAAAAGAGAAGGTCAATATTGAAAAAAAATAATGACAAAATATTAATTGAATCAACACATAAACCTGTGTGGCAATTGATTAAAAAATAAGTCATAAGAAATGAAGATTAACAAAATTTGAATCACTTTTTAATTGCAAAATGTATGTTACATAAAATATAGTTAGTTTAATATCAATTTTAGAAATAAACTTCCGACTTCTCATTATGTGATCACTGTATATAAATATAGAGATATCCAAAAAAAAACGTCATCAACTCTGGCTATGAACGAGAGAGATGGAAATAGCGGTCATGTCTAAGCTTTTCGGTTATATCAAACTTTTTGACAAGTGACTTTCACAATTCGTAAAATAAACAATGGCTGTCATATAATGTGACAGTCTTGTAAATAAGGTTATAAATTCGATTAAGAATAGAAATACGTCTTTTTTTCTCGGCCAACTTTGATGACGTTTTTTTTGGATGGCTCTATATATTACTATATATATACGAGGGGGTACTCAAAAATAACCGGAACAGCATTGCTGTGGGCGGAGCTTGTGTAGTACGCATTTCTGCCGCTAGGCGTGTATAGCGCAACTCATTGTCAGTTCAGTGCCGCCTGTGTTGTCGACCTGGTTTGTTCTGTTCATTGAGTGATTGTTTTTGCTAGCGCTGTTTTATTCTTGTTTAGTTTTTTTTTTATGGCAAGTTTAAGTGAACAACGTGCAGCTGTGAAATTTTGTTTTCTACTCGGTAAAAATGCTGCTGAAACTCTGCTGAAACTGTTTTAATGTTGAAAACAGCTTACAAAGAAGACGCTATGGGAAAAACTCAAGTGTCCGAGTGGTTTGCTTGGTTTAAAAATAGCGACATGTCGATTGATGACAAACCTCGTTCCGGACGTCCATATACTGCCCAAAACGACGAAAACGTTGTAAAAATTCGAGAGCTTGTGGACACCGATTTGACAACATAGAAGAGGTCAAGAAAAAAAACAGGGAGGAGCTGTCAGCCATTTCTAAAGATGACTACAATAAAATGTTTCGAACAGTGGAAGCACCGGTGGGACAAATGTAGTAGTAATTGAGAGTATTTTGAATGGGATCAGGTCGTTTTGTAAAAATTTTAAAAATAGATAGCTTTAAAAAATAATTCTGGTTATTTTTGGGTACCCCCTCGTATATACAGGGTGTATTTCAATGAAGGGGTACAAATGATACCAGAGATTCCTTGGGTGAAAACAAGTTGATTTGACCTAACATCCCAAGTCGCATAATAAAAAAGATACAGGGTGTCAAAGTGAAAAATAAAAAATTGTTTTTCCTTAATCATTTCTAAAGTTTTATTCAGACATGTTTCAAATTTTAATTTTTCCCACCCTGAAAAAATCTCCCACTAGAAAATTTGAAACATGTCTAAATAAAAATAGAAAATATTAAGGAAAAACAATTTTTAATTTTTCTTTCATTTTTTATTTTCTTCAAAAAACTATATTTAGAGCAGTTTACAAGAATTTAACAATTAAAAATGTTACTTATTTAAACAATTAAAAGTATTGCATTAATATTTTTTAAAATACCCAAATTCATATAGTGTATAGAATAGTTTATCAGAGTTGTTGAGGTGTATTTATAGAAGATAATTGGCTAATCAAATTTATTGCTATTATCTACTTCTAATAGTAGATTCCAGATTATATATTTTGTTTATACCAACAGTTTCATTTTATTTTCAAACAATTACCATGCTAAATAACAATAACTATTGAGTCACTTTGTCTGATTTTTTTTAATATGATAAAATTAATAAAGCACATTAAGGGGTGTTCCTCGTAAATCACTTTCAAGCAATACATTTTTTGTTTATTGTTTTACATGAATATGTTCCTGATAGTCCCAAGAATGTGTGGTTCAAATTTTAGATTCATATCTATAATAGACCTCGAGATACAGAGCATTTTGTATAGGTACTTTTTTAATGGAATATTAAAAAAGTACAATAAAACCAGTTTTTTTTTTTTGAGCCAGGTGTTCATATGTATTCTTATTGTTAGCTATACATTCATAGACTCTTCTGGAATATTTATTTTAGTATAAAATTTGTGCTTGTAACGTACACATCGCTATAATATAATCGAAATAATAGTACCCAAAACTTTAAACGCGTTTTTCTCAAAACAGCATTTTCAAAATTTGCTGACAAAAATCTATACGGTCTAAATCTTTCAGCATTTTGTTCCTAAATAAATTCCCCATGCACTGAACCACAATTTGACCTTAGGTTGAAAAAACTGGCTTCTAGAGACAGCTCCAAAGTCAAAAAAGACCCTTTTTTCCAAGTTTGTTTAAAAAAAGCACATCATGTTTACAAATTTCCAGGAACTCGATTCACTCCCTAAGTTCAAGTGTTTACTTTAATCTGATTTTTAGTCCAGACGAGGTAGCAAGAAACAAGTGATTTTTTAAAATAACTAGTTGCGGCACTTTCTCAACGTGATAATTAGGAGAAAAAATCGTACGAGTCGAGAGAAAATGTTTTGGACAAAACCCGATTGTACGATCATTGCGAAAAAATTGCAAAAAGGTGCGAAAAAAACGGGTTTTTTGAATTTTAGGCACGAAAAAACAAAAATGTCGAGTAAAAAACAAAATCTCACGTTATAGCGCTTGAAAAGACGAATAAAATGATTTTTTGGATCATTAAAATCGGTTGATAGCGATGAATTTGCGATTTTTCGATGTTACAAAGTTTTACTGAATCCACCCAACTCAATACTCGGTCTGTAATTATCCTAGAAATGTCTTCCGGGGCTCCAATTGTAGGGTTTTCCAACACCTATCTACAGTTAAATTTTTTGTCAAAAAATATTCATAAGTTTTCGCACAAATTGCGAAAAAGTAAAAACAGTTACTTTAGTAAAACGGCCCCTATTGCCACAATAATTGTCGTAGAGCAATTTTGCTACGTGTTCTTGAAGACTTCCTCTACAACCATATCTTTGAAGTCGATCCGACAATAATAAGTACCTCAAAAGCGCGTCTGAAAAACGTGCAATTTTAGAGAGCGGCCGCGTAGACGCAAGAGCGAAGGGGAAGTGGCGCGGTGGTGGGGGAACTCTCTCTCCGAGGGCACAGCAAAAAAAAATGACCAAATAGGGGCCGTTTTACTAAAGTACCTGTTTTTACTTTTTCGCAATTTGCAAGAAAACATGAATATTTTTTGACAAAAATTTAACTGTAGATAGGTGTTGGAAAACCCTACAATTTGAGTCCGGGAAGACATTTCTAGGATAATTACAGACCGATTAATTGCACATCGAAAAAATCGCTAATATTCGCGGTTTTTATTTTTTTGTGCAAAAAATTTATCAACCGATTTTAATGATCCAAAAACCATTTAATCGTCTTTTCAAGTGCTATAACATGATATTTTTTGTTTTTTTACTCGACATTTTTTTTCGTGCCTAATAGTCGAAAAAACTTTTTTTTTTGCACCTTTTTGAAATTGTTTCGCAATGATCCTACAATCGGATTTTGTCCAAAACATTTTCATTCGATTCATACGATTTTTCTCCTAATTATCATGTTGAGAAAGTGCCGCAACTAATTATTTTAAAAAATAATCTACACCTGGACTATTTAGTTTTTTATCGATATCTTCAACAGGGGCAAAGCTACAGTGGCAGCAAATTTGCAGCACGCATGTCAACACACACAAAAAAAAAAAAAAAAAACTCCAAAATATAGTCCAAAATGTGTCCTTTCATATGCAATAATCTTTTATGTTATATAAAAGGATTCTCCAAAAATAAAATAAAATAAAATAAAAAAGTAGTTTTTTTTTTAAGTCATTTACGACGAAGACCCTTTAAATATATAAATAAGTATATAAGTACCTGATTCTCATCGTCCGTTTTGTCCACCTTGTCCGGAACCTTTTTGTCCTTCTTCTTGGCCGGTTCCTGATCTTTCCTGACGCGACTGTTGTGGATTTGCTCCCTCATCCTTTTAATCTGGGCAGAGGTCCTCCTATGGATTTTATACAGATGCCTATAGACACACCAGGCGTTTGCGAAGGAATCCTTACAATCGGGGCATATATATACCAAACGGGTGTTGTTGTGTTTATATTTGATGTGGTAAGTCAGCGTTTTCTTCGTGGAAAACTTTAAATCACATTCGGAACAGACGAGTTCTCCTCTGGGTATTACTGGATTTGCGTTGACTTTATTAGTTTCGAAAGTGCAGATTTTCCCATCGGGGCCCAAAACTGCTTCATCACTGCCCAGGATGCCGTGGATTTCCATTACCTACACAAAATATACCTATAGTCCGACCATTATGTGTGAAGAGTTCAATGTACTGTTACACTTTGATAGGATGGGTATCTACTAAACCCCATGAAGTCTACTACTACGGTAATTAGATCATAATCCCATATAAAATGTTGTCTCATATATTAAACAACAGAATCGTAATAACAATAAAGAAATGCGCACCAAATCCCAAACCGTCGCACCGCATTGGAAGTGACAGGTGTGCAACTGAACTATCTGTGAATAAAGGAAATCAATATTGTTTGTCTGTCTCTGTCCATCTGTCGCATCCAATATAGCCGTAGCAAATTATCTGTCCAGTGTTAAGAGCTTAGCATGTATCTTATGTCTTGTGCATGTCGATCCGCAATATTATATAATCAGTTCTAAAATTTCCTTTTTCAATTAGAAGAATTATAAATGACGTATAAATTTTAGTATTACTGAACTATTCAAAAAGGTATAGACATTAAAAAATTTAGAATGGAAACAATGCTTTTCGATATTTGTTGTAATTTAGAGGCCATTATTTCGGAATGTTCGCGTGCCTGCATGTAAAACTCCAACTACTCGAACTCACGAATGAGTCACTCATGACACATAAAATTATTTTGAACTCGGCGCTCTACCGTCCCGTTCTACCTATCCCGACCATCCGCACAGGAGTGGGTTCCCAGTGCGCGTTACTAGTGCTCATGGTCAGTGTTATTACTGTCATTACACTCTTCACACATAATGGTTGGACTTTATATCATAAAATGAAAAACCTTAAGATGGATTTTTCCACAAATCCAATTTGATGTAAGCAGTTACACAAATTACATAAATGAAGATCCGTCTTTACACGGTCATAAAAATGTACCCTTCAATTTCCTCATACTAACCTCAGATTTCATATATTCTTTCGTATGAGGCTGCTGTGTTGGCATATTCTGCAGCATCGTTTGGAATACTGCTGCGTTATTCGTAGCGATCTTTTCCAACAAAATATCATTGTTACTACTTTTATCCTGTCCTTTATCAGGATTATTCGCCAAATCTACGGTTGATAAATCTTCATTCAGAGCCTCTTGAGCCATTTGCTGGATTTCTTGTCTCTCCTTTAGTTTTTGGATGATGGGCCTCAAATCCTTTCTTACGTCTTTGCTCACAGATTCCTGTTGCTCAGGCGTATGTGGTCTCGAACTGATATGAGTTTTATCTGGAGGACTCTCCAAACATGTATTATCCTATATTAACAAATTTTTTACAAATTGTTGGTAGGAAATGTAGTAATAATAATCTTACTTGGCTCGTTTCATTGTTAATCAGGATGTTCACGTGGCTATACCTTTCGTGACAATAGTTTCTCTTGTGGAGTATAAAATTTGCTAGACTGCGGAATATCGTCCTGCAACTCCGGCATTCGTACATAATATCACATTCATAAGTTATGTAATTTTGTACCTGAAAGAAGTAAAACTGATAAGACCAAAGGAAACGGTTGATTTATCTCATAAGTAAGTAGTAAAATAAACTTACTTCCTCAGTTGCTGTTTCGAATAATGAAAGGACTTGTCGCAGGCCGAATATGCTTGTGTGAATTGGTTTTTGCACATGCGACAAATCCACTTCTTTTTCAGCTTGTGTAGGCGCCTTTCCTAAAGTTGTTTGTAATGGTTTTTTACCCTTCTTTGCTGTTTTGTTTGCCATATCTAATCTAGATCTACCGAAAAAAAACATAGTTTAATAACCTAACTTTCCCTTATATATATTGTAAATTATTGAATTACTTGGTATACTGATCTTAAAAACTATATTAATACCTGCATTATATATTAAACATACTAGGGTTCTACAATATGCTTACAAACAGTTTTTTTAATGTTCATTTTTCATTTTTTCTAATCAAATGTCAATAAAAAAAAAACAGATAAACATACTCGTACATAATGGGAGTACTAGCTATTTTACTAAATAACTGTAACTTTTTGATTTCGAGTTTTAATTACATTGTGGTTCTTTTTTCTATAAAAGTAGTACGAAAAGATTAAAAGTACCGTAAAATACATAATATTTCTCAGATATACCTACTTAACGAACAAAATATTGTAGTTGAATCATACTTTGCTATTATATCTTGGAACCGATAATACATATTGCAATAATTATATACCTACTTATAACTTAAGTTATACATTAATTTGTAAGATATACCCACATACTTCTTTGGTATAAGGAAAATATTACAAAAATGAGATTAACGTTCGTGTTACAGGTGTATTCAAAAAATAATGCTGACAAAAACATATTCAATATTAACTCTGTACCAGCTGTGTTACGCTTAAAAACGAGAAATAAGTATAAACATTTTGAGTTATACAATTTTAGAATAAGGAAGGTCATATAAAAGAATGTCTCTCCCTTAAATTTTATAAAAACCACGGTATAATTTACTTGCAAACCGTTCTAAATGAAAATTTGAAGTCATAAGGTATCTAAAGATACAGTTTCTCTAGTTCAAAATTAAGTGCGACTTACAAAATTTTATTATTTTTACGTACTTTTATAGATCGCCAGTCCACCATTTCCACGACCACGAACGTTGTAGATGTAGATTGCTAAATGTTTATTCGAATCAGCGCGCATAGATGGCATTAGATTAGCTTTCAGCTGTCAAATTTTTTATATTTTAGGTTATAAATTTTATTGCTAGAGTTTAATTTTTATGTTTCCGACTTTCAGAATACTTTTTAGTACTTATTCTTTATATAAGCGATGAATTTTACAAGAATCACCGGTTTAAGGTCACTTGGACGCTACTGGAAGGTATAAATTTACATTAAGGCTGGGTTATGTAAATTTTATTTTTTTGTAATATTTTTAGATTTCCACAACGCAGCGTAACCTATCAACTCATGATGTAAAAAAATTACAATTAATGAGAAAATACGAAAAGAAACAAGAACTTGTGTTTCACTTCCACATATACGATGAAAAGCGTTGACGGAGAGAAAAGTTGGGTTAAGACTGTTATGGAAAAAATCCCTTTCTTAAGTATAGATAAGACTGTAAAATATAATATTGACGCGTTAGGTTGTATAGTTAACGGTTATTTCTTTTAGAAAATGAGGGCCTCAGCTTATTTATTATACGAGGAAATTGCCGATAGTATAGATTATCTCGCATTCATTAACAACTTCAGCTTGCCAGATACATTCTATTCGTGGTTTGTTGTAACGGAACTACATATTTGGATGCTATCAGTAAGAGCTATGGCGGAAGAAGATGGAAGGCATATCAGGAATTTCCTTGTAGAAGCTCTCTGGTTGGATGTGGCTCAAAGAACAAAGAAACTTGGGGTAAAAAAACATTAAATATATTAAGAATATAGATGTCGTCAGTACTTATTGCTGTTCTTTAAAATATATTATTTTAGCGTGTAGCAGCAGCCCTAAAGAATATTTCTACGGCTAATTCTATTTCACAAAAAGCAAAAAACAATGAACTTTTAAAATCACCTAGAAAGCGTAATCCTATCAAGAGGGTTCAAATGCTGTAGCAGTAAATACAAGTGCTATGTAACATTTATAATAATTGAATTAAAGTCAAGTAAGTTAAAATTTTCTAAATTCTGAATAATTTTATAACAATCTGGCAGCAATGCGCTCTAAAACCCAAACATGTGTCTGATGACGTTCATCGGGTTTTATTTTATACAAAGTATACACTTATTGTACCATAATAAAGTAGATATGTATAATAAATACTACAGAATCAGAGTTTACGAAAATACGAAAGAATAATTAAATATAAAGAATAAGAATACTAAAAGTTTATCAAGTATGTAATCGAAATATTTTTTTCCTCAATTGAACTTTATTATTATTGACTATTAATTATTTTCTAGGCTGCTAATCCTGCAGCTATGAGAACAAGCATCAGTGAGCTTTCCGAGCAGCTACAAGCTGCTCTTATAGCGTACGATGAGGGGCTCCAGACGGACGATATGGTACTGGCATCCGCGCTATGGAGAAGATTTTATCAGTTCGAAGGCGTTGATCTTGATCACTTAGAGAAATTAGTCAAATATGTTAGGAAACAGGTAACATTTTTTTTTAGATAAGAAACTATTTTGTGGAAAATTATTTTACTTGATACCACCAAAATGATAAATTTCCTTTGCAGATTACACTATTAGACAGTACATCAAGCGACAAGCTTTTAAAAGAAGGCACAGTGGGTTGGAAACCTTTAGGAGAATAGGTTAGTGTATGTATTAATTAAGTGATGTACATAAATAATAATAATTGGTTTATTCATGTTTAAATTATTTTCATTAGACTCATATTGTTGTCTTTTTGTAATAATAAAAATCAAGTAAATTTATTGTTGTTACAGAAACTCGTCTAACTTGTAGAGATATATATATATTAATACAAAGATATTACCTACACTCTTAAATACTTGTTGAAAATTGAGTTCAACATTGAAGTGTCCAACTATATATGCGAAATTAGAATTAGAAATTACTTTAATATTTATACCTCGGATCATAGTTGCTTGGTTAAACATAAAACCCATTGTTGCGCCTCTGGTTAGTAAAAAAGCCGAGTATTGTGTTCAATGTCAGATGAACACAAAATCGCCATAGCAACTGTCGAATTATAGAGTCCAATTGGCTAAGAGCGCTAGTCATGTGTTACGATTTACCATGTCATTATATCTCCGAAAGCCTGAAGAGCAACATACTTTTTGCTTGGCTCAAATAACGTTTTTTTTTTTTTTATCAAAATTCGTTTTCTTAAATTTATAAATTTGTACTTTGCTGTGGTGAAAATTCCCATAGCCAATGACAATTTTTCTTAATAGAAAGAATAAAAGTTGTACACTTTGTTCTAAAAACTATTTACATTTTGCCGATCGTACATGATATAATGAAGAGATAAAACTTTCTTTGTGAATGGATGCACCATTAAGTGTTTTTAAATAAAACTGTTCATTGCCTAAAAATTCATCTGATTTGGCTCATATAAAGGCAGAAGAGCCTATCATTTAGACAATATCTGTATCTCTGTAACAGATAAACTGTAAGTAGGAAAAATTGCAGCACCGCCAGAAACAAAAAAAAATGGTGTTATATAAATTGGTCATACCATTTTTTTCCTTTTGGTTTGGGTTAATGTCATTGGAGAAAAAAATAAGTACTCTACTCGTAATAGAGAGACATCCAAAAAAGTCATCAAATCTGGGCTATGAACAAGAGAGATAGAAATATCGGTTATGTCGAAGCTTTTCGGTTATATCAAAATTTTGACAAGTGACTGTCACAATTGTAAAATAAATAATGGCTGTCATACAAAGCAACAGCTTTGACATTAAATAAGGTTATAAATTTAAGAAGAATAGAAATATGTCCTTTTTTACTCGGTCTACTTTGATGACATTTTTTTGGATGGCTCGATATAATCCAAGACTAAATCTCGTTCTTTATTTCATATTTATTCTTTGGATGCTGTTATTATCTATTACGCCATTTTACAATTGATAATACAACATGTTGTACTTCTCACTGGGATATGTAACGAAGAAATCACGAGAAATCCAGAAATTGTGTCTTACATGCAACTGGGAAGTTCTGGATAAAAGGGATTCCGTCTTAAAGATATTGCATACAATTTCTTTCAGGCATGCTTTATTACAACCGTCCTTGAGAGAGGCATCTCCTTGCCGAACATAATATCTGAAAAATATTATTAAGATTTCTAAGAGTATTTATTGTAAAAGTGCCAAAATAGCCTCGTCAATTTCTACACATGTAATATTCAAGGTCATATAATATATGTGGGTTGGCACAAACAAAATATCTAAGTTGGCATTTATAAATTATAAGTAACCTATAAAATATTTAGGTTGGTAAGTTGGTATCTATTTTGACCTTGAATATGACATGATTCATAATACCAGCCTTACACCAACAATAAATTGATGAATTTATTCATCAAGTGGCTTCAAAGACAAATTGGACTGGTGTAAAGCGGAAATTGATTTAAAATTTGCCGTCAATATGTCCATCGATAAATTCATCAATTTATTTACGAATTAGAACCGATTCCGATTTATTGACGTGAATTCGGTCAATTCAGTAGGGCCAACATACAAAAAAGTTAGGTTATGGTTATTTTGCTTATGTACCACACGAATGTAGATATATTTGAACTGTAAATTACCTGTAAATGTTGGTACAACTGATAACTGACGATCATCACATGAAAGTTTGATTTGGTGTAAAACTTAACACCAGATCAAGATAATAAGCGTAAATATCAAATAAACATTTGATAGTTAAGAATTTAAATCAGTTGAAAAAGGAATGGCAGAATCATAGGGAGTTAAGTCATTAAAAGTTTAATCAAGTAATCCTAACCTACAATATGTTGCCATTCAAAGGAGTTTCTGTGGATGAGTTCTTTTTAGTGTTATTTTTCGTGACACTGTCTTTATCGAACCTAAATACGGCCCTGGCACGTAGACGTTATAGAAAAATTTGTCCCTTAACTTGTATATTTTGTATTCTAAATATAATCATATTTCGTGTTCTCTTACCTCCAATACCGACTCGCCAATTGGGTGTTTGTCAAAAAATGCTTGGCCAAATTGTCAATAGACGCGGGAGAAAGATCGTCCAAACCATAACCTTCCTTCATTGAATATAATCTAAACCATTCCGGGCCAAAGTCAGAGAACAAATTAGCGTGCGTTAAGTTAAAAGTGTAAGTGTCTATATTTAAAATATCCTGTAAGAAATAGAGAAATTAATGGGATGTTTGTAGTAAATATTCAGGGATTGTGTGTTATCCAAATTCACAACAGAAACAAAATGATCACTGAAATGCATTTGAAGTAGGAAATTTAAAAATCAAAAATTCCGCCATGTTACATGTAACGGAAAAAAAGAAATACTTTAAGTATTTTTAAGACTGATTTATGAAGGGTTTGTGTAGGAACGTTTGTTTTGTAAAAATAGATATTGGGGTGAATCAAAAGTTTACAACCAAATTTATGTTGAATAAAATCTGTGAAATGAATAATCTATCATCATTTTAAAGCTCTTGAATTACTTTCTTTTGGATGTTTTGGAAATTCTCACAATAGCAAATAAAGTACATTACAGACTGTATACTGGAAATACTTACATAAGTGTTAGGGTCTACAGTCATCAGTTTGTAATTTGGATTATACTTTGTGTAAGGGGTTAAACTTCCTCCATTGTAACCTACATTTACAGGAGTCCCATAGTCATCATAAAAAATCTTTATTTCGTCAGTATGCGTGTGCCCATAAAACTGTCCTTTGATAATATGAGAGAACCTGTAAAAAAACGATAAATATTTTATCTCACCATTAGGGTTGGCCTATTGTGCCGTAATAGCCGCGGCGCGCGACGAGCAGCTCATGAACTACAGTCTTTTCGCCCTACTGTGTGACAGACTAGCATTATTATGTGTGTTTGAAGTGTTTGTGTCGTCGGCGTCGGTATTACATTAACTATAAAATGTCACACGTGCAAACACCTAAAAAACTACCATGTGGTTAAGCAGTTTTCCCAAAACGTTTAATGAGCCACTCACCGTGAAGCACCCTATATAGTCAGATGATTCTGTATTAAAAGCCTATATAAAATGTGTCCTTGAGCAAATATACTTCTCACAACGCACTGTACATCGATAAAATATAATTCGTCCTACCTTTTCACCAGAGAATTATAAGCAACCTCCCAGGGTTCAATACATTCTTTATTTCCAACAGGTATATGCGTAATAATATGAACAAACTCCTCGTGTTCTTCTGCCTCCTGTAACTCGTTACTGAGAAATGATAATTGTTCATTTAGGAAAGTTGTGTTATGTAAGACCCACCTAAAATTGATTCAAATCATGAATAATCAATAAAAAGTCTGAGGAAAATTTTCCTCTAACGTATTTAGGGATATAGGAAATCGCTCTGTTGTATCCAGAATTTTACGGTAACAGGTATGATGTGTTCCTGTTCCCAAAACACCAAGTGAGACTCGAATATGTTCTAGTATACTACCATGCGATAGTGACATCATCACGACATGTGATCTGTGCAAGAATACGAATGCTGTATGGCCCAGTTTTATAATTGGGAATTAAAAGTTTAATGAAGTCGCTTTTTAGGCCCAAATTTTATGAGTTTTTATGGGTAAGTTCTTTTGAGTGTTATTTTTGGTGACTCTGACGTTGCCGAACCCAAATACGGCCCTGGCATATAATAAAAAAATGTTCTCCCTCGGACAAGTACAGAAAATGAAGGTATAAATGACAACTAAACTTTTACTGGTATTTGAATAAGTATTTGCCTATACAATATCATACAAGCATAAAAACATATACTCGTATTATTCTTAAACAACTACTATTCCGTTGATAGCTAAATGGACCTCAATACTCACCAATTAAAAATGTAGCAAACGTTGCTGTTGAGTGAAATAACTCTGAACCTTTTACTAACGGAATAAGAGTAGTATCCTTGTTTTTCTACCGTTCTTAAAGATTCATTCGGTAACCAAGCTCGCCAAACTTTAGATAATAACGTGTATAGCCACTGGTTTGAAAATTTGGCCTCCTGTATATATTGATCGTCGGGAGCAAAGCTGTTAAAATTAAAAAGGTTACGTATTGTACTTCTAAAACTAAAAACCATTCCTTACACGTTTGTGGGAACAGATTCATGATTACCTACGGCTGGTAGAATTTGTATATTCGGAAAGGTTTCATACAAAATTCTGTACGTTTGATAGATTAAGTTGGAATTATCTTCTACTGATGATTGCCATACGGTGTGGTCTACTATATCACCAGTGAAATAAACTATGTCTATGTCCTGAAATATAAAAAAAAGTTATATAGCAACAATGTCGTTGGGTGTACAATGGTTTGTTTCTCCTAAGTTCAGAATCATTTCATGTCTACTTAACAAAAATGGATACCCTACAAAATTACTCAGGGTTCTAAACTTTGAGATCCAAAATTGGCTTTACTTTTAAGTTCAAAAAGTAGATTTTTAAACCTATAATTTCGTTTCTATCGTATTCGTAAAATTTTCTGCGTATTTTCTGAAAAAAATTACTCTCATTTGATTTTTTTTGAGGAAAAGTAGTTTTCATTTTAATTTTGAGGCGGTGTGTAGATAATTTTTAGTTGAAATTCAAACGTTGACAAATTTCAGTAAATACACCTGCAGACTTTATCTTAAAATTTGGATTTCTATAAGTAAGTATCTAATGCAGTGAAATAATTCATACACCCACTTTTTAAAGGTTGCCTAAATTCGGATAATTTTTGTATTACAGTATTGATGTTTGTTTCTGGTGTAATCGACTCAAGAGTTAGGTCGGCCCAACTAGGTACCGTTATTTTCAACCCTAGAGAAAAATATGGCTACGCCCAAATGGTCAAGTAAAAACCAAAATAGTCGGGGGATTGCGCTTGGCGTTGCCTCCAATGTCCTTTTTCCTTTTTTGTTTAATCGGCATTGGTCGACCCCCCCCCCCCCCCCAAAGAAAAATACTGACTACGCCCTTGCTCCAATATGAATTGGTTTCAGTGCAGTATGGTGAAAAAGTGGTTCCTGACATTTTTTCAGCTTACCCTCGTACCACAATTCGAACGAAATCGCTCATCATTAAAATCGTTTTTTTCTGGAGACTCTTCTCCAAGAAAAATATTGTTATTGTTCAAAACAATGTAAATGGGCAATAAATAACTCAATTACAAAAAGGTCAGCAAGAAATAAACGAATTTTGGTGCAAACTTTATTTTATGTTCAAGAATAATACAAAAAGTAAATAATTACCTCGTAGAAAGCACCTTTTGAGGCGATACTTTTGTAATAACATTTGAAAAACATGCAAAATTATGTTCATTAAAAGTACAGTAACATTTAGTTCTTCACTTCTTTAGTTTAGTTAACAGTTTCTTGTTAACGCCGAAAAAGAAATGTTCAGAATAACTAGTTTATGTGTCCAAAATGAACGAAGACACACAGAGACGTAGAATAAACATTACTGAAGAAGAGTTGCTTTAAAAAGGACGCCCTTCGAAGTTCCTTCAATAATATTTCTATTTGTGTAAAATAGGTACTATTATTTATTTAGATACTTGTTACTTTTACTGTTTCTTCTATTTCTACAAGTGGGGTTTTCAGAATATTAATAGTTAACGTAATTTTAGTTTTCTTTCTCTATTTTTTGTTTGTTTCATTTGATGTGTATTTGTAAGTTTCATGTGATGTTTTGCGACATTAAAAGTTTTGCTCTTCATTGATATCCTGCCGTCGTATTGCTTCGTAAAATTAAAGTTATTTCCACCTTATAGTAGTTATATTTTTAAAAAACATTTATTAAAAACGATATTCTAAACGTGCTTTTTAACTTTTTTCATTATTATTGAACATAAAATAAAGTTTGCACCAAAAATTCCTTTATTTCTTGCTGACCTTTTTATAATTGAGTAAATTCGTTGCCCATTTACAGCGTTTTAAACAATAACAATATTTTTCTTGGAGAAGAGTGTCCACAAAATACAATTTTAATAATGAGCGATTTCGTTCGAATTGTGGTACGAGGGTAAGTTGAAAATATGTCAGGAACCGCTTTTTCACCATACTGCACTTAAGCTAACCTTTTACAAGCGAATACATTTTCTTTATAATATTTTCCTCTAGGGTTGAAAATGAAGGTAGTTCAATTTTGGGTCGATTTCAAATTTTCGTATGCTACTCGTATATTATGAACTTGCATGCTCAAACAACTGACGGCCAAAAGAATATCTTAAATGCAAACACAAACATTACTGCTACTAGATATACATATTTTTAGTCTGTTGGCCGAATAATCAACCCCCTTATATTTCAAAGAAATCATCGAGACTTGATACCTACTTACTGTCTTACCCTATGAGTCTCGTTGATATGCCTCAAAGTATTTTCCAAGAGCCATGGTGGGATATCGCAGTTGTAATCACCCCAAAAGCCGGCCCTTCCTCCACGAAGCGGGTTGCCTAAGTCTCTTTTGCAACAGACAGGATAGCCACAAGATGCCACACCACCAAATTCGTAGTCGGGTGAAACGTGTAAGTCAGTTAAGTGCAAAATTTTCAATGGCTTTGCGGTAGGATTCTTTATAACCTAAAAATTTAGTAGGGTCTTTATTCATTATAATCCAGGCAATATAGCAGAAACGTGCTCAGTTTTTAAAAAGAGTCTTGAATAAGGTTTCTCGGCGTGATAATTAGGTAAAAAATAGTAGAAATTGATTGTGTATGTTTTGGATAAAATCGGTATGTAGGAACCTTAGTAAAAAAATCGATAAAAGTGCCGAAAACCGGTTTTTTGCGGATTAAGGGACGAAAAATGATTTTTTTTCGTAAAACAAAAAAAAGCACGTTGCAGCGCTTGAAAAAAATGAAAAAAACGAGTTTTTGGTGATCAAAATCGGTTCAGAAGTTTTTGCACAAAAAAATAAAAACCGATGAAATATGCCCATTTTTTTGAATTTTTCTGCTTTGGCTTAAATTGTAGCTTTTGGCCATGCCTATCTGCAGTAAAAATTTCATGCAAAAATTACAAGAACTTTTTGCACAAATCGAAAAAAAAACTAATAAAAGGTATTTTCGAAAAACGGCTTGAACAAGCCGAAAAATGGTCGTAGAGCATTTTTCCTGGGCTTAAATTACTCGTCATTAAAGTCCCTACAGATACATTATCGTGACTTGTGGGAGAGGTTCATTCAATCGGCTGAAAAACGCGTTTGAAAATCAAGCGTCGCGTTGCTTCGAGCGCTCGGATAAGTGAGTGAAGGGGAAGTGGACGCGTGGTGGGGGAAGCCTCTCACGCCGCAGACGCGCTAACAGAAGTCTGCGGCGGGAGAGGCTTCCCCCACCACGCGTCCACTCGCTTACCCGAGCGCTCGAAGCAACCAGAAGTTTCTGCGACCATTAGAACCATTGTAATTCGATTTCAAAAAATGGGCATATTTCATCGGTTTTTATTTTTTCTTCTTCTGAACCGATTTTGATCACAAAAATTCACTTTTTTCGTTTTTTTCAAGCGCTACAACGTGCTATTTTTTGTTGTACGAAAAAAAAAATATTTTTTCGTCCCTTAATCCGCAAAAAACCCGGTTTTCGGCACTTGTATCGATTTTTTGACTAAGGTTCCTACATACCGATTTTTTCCAAAACATACACAATCAATTTCTACTATTTTTTACCTAATTATCGCGCCGAGAAACCTTATTCAGGACTCTTTTCAAAAAATAAACTATCTAGCCTGGACTATTATATCTGAAATCGAAGAGACAGTAATCACTAATGAACAACACTGAAAAAAGGGCATAAAAATTTTCACAGAACACAAATCTAGTATAATCTAATTGTAAAAGCGAAACTAAATTACAAACATCTATTTTAGGTATACAGGGTATTTGGCCTTATTTTAGAAATTTCTGGACCAGTTTTAGGTTTAAAAGTTCATACAAACATACAATCTAAATACCTAAGCATGTCCCAAAATGTTTGGTTTGGTTTTCGACATAGATGTTGTAATTTTTTTTTTTTTTCGGTTTTACTACAACTTACTCTCGGAATTTTCTTATACGACAAGGATGGGGTTTCTATGCGCCAGTTCAAAGCTGGCTTATCGAAATAGCATTCGTTGTTTTGTAAAAGTATACTGCAAGCAAGTTCTGCGTCTAGGATTTTACTGTTCTTTATGATGTAATCCAAAATTGGCTGAAAGGTAATTAAAATAATATTGTAAATTTAAAATTTTCAAATAAAAGAGCTGGTTGTTTAACTTGAAAAAAAAAATGTTATCAAGACATGTTCCATTCATTTTGAATCACCCATTCTTAACACTTTATTTTCTCTGTAGGTATCTCTGAGAATTAATAAGTAACAGTATATTATAGCGGCCTACAAAATCCTACAATTGCTACCAATATTCAACCGTTGTTATGAAATTCAGTAGGTATTTTGGCCACTTCAATAACAAAATTAGAAACTGAAAATATTTCCTTAACATATAGTATATCTATTGTGGATTCAACAGACAAATACTACTCAGATAGACGTAGTGTAGCTATTAAAAAGAATGCAAAATGTGCTAAAGAATAATCGAGGATAGAATCAACAGTGTTACGAATTTGGGAAGAATTCCAATGGTATCAATGATTTTAAATAATTTTACTCGCATGGACCTCTTACTTCTATCGATGTAGAAAAGTTATTTACAATTTATAAGACTGTCGTATGGCCAAACTGTGTGAATTTAACTGAAAAGCTATTGAACGGATGCACAGGGGGCCGATTCCCAAAAACCTGGCCAAAACCCCCCCAAAAAAAGTTTATAGCTTTGAATTTTTTTATTGTTGAGTTGACAATAGGGACCTTTGTAGTTTATGTATTCACTACTTTATGTCCTTTATTGCTTGTATAGACTCAACACTTATCACAAAATCTTAAAAATACGGCAAATTTAAATAAAACCAAATGGATTCTACTTCTAAAGGTGAGTAGAAAATAATGAAATATTGTGCAATCTATATTATTAAATCAAATCGGAAAATTATGAGAGAATAATCATTAAATGAAACTTTTACACTATGAAGCAGACAAAAAAGCTCACGTATTTGTTGGTTAAGTCCGTGGCACCTAGCTGCCCCTCTGCGTTTTTTGAATTTTTTTCGGAAAGGTCTCCTATGTAGTGCGGGTTGTACTAAGAGATAAATGTTGAAAAACTTAGTCATATGTAAATCGCTATAGTACATTGGGCCTGAATATAATAGAAAATATTCAGACAAGAAAGACATTTTTCACCATTTCAAAATTTATAAATTTTTCGCATTTTTCCAGATTCCTAATTTTGTTTTTTCAAAAATTTAAATTTTCAAGATTTAGTCATCTGATATTAATAATTATTATTATTCACAGATTGCAATGTTTTTTCTAGGTACTAGTACTTCACACTATATTTCCATCACAAGAAAATAAGTATTTAACTTAATGAAAGATAATATGGATGAGAATCCGCTACTAAAAATTGAAAATTATCTTTCCTCGAGAAGTGGGTCAAAATATTGTATACCGAATGACCTTCAAAAAAGATATTACTTCCTTAATTTCTAAGATTAGAGGCAAATGACATTCAGCTATTCGAATACAGATTTTTGGAAAAAAAATGAAGAATAGTTAAATTGCCGCCTTGAAATTTTCCGCCGTATCGGATTCCCCATAGGAATTTTAAAATTCCGATACCGAATTCGTACTCAGCGACACCGAAAACCCCCCGAGTGACAAAATTCAGAGCATTGCTTGACTTTCTGTTGATTTTCCATGTGCGCACGCGCGGTATCTCTCCGCCATTTTGAGATTTTGTAAATCTGATAACGGATTTGTAATCAGCGGCCTGAAAAACCCCCCGAGTAAAGATTTTCAGATCGATTTATGCACTTTTTGACTTTTGACCAGGTTTTTGGGATTTTGCCCCACTGTGGGATGTTAGTCATCTTGTACTACTGAAATTCTTTGACATAACCCTTTAGTGCACCAGTAAGGCAATAATCATTGAGTGTGTTAGGGTAAGTTCTTTTTTTGAGTTTTATTATTATTTTTATGCTGACTTCGCGGAACCCAAGTGCGGTCCTGGTATGTAACAAAAGGTTCTGTCCCTAGTATGGACGCAGGGTTTCGAATACTTTTATGAAATTATGAAAAACCATGACTTGATTGACCATGACATCCCATCTCATTTGGCGTAGAAAGATGTCTGACGTTCAAAAAATTGGTAAAACACAAATCATTTGACGTCACTTTTTAGGGGTGTTCGAAATGATGAAAACACTTATACATATATTACCAAATTCAAACGAAATAATTGATCACAGAAATCGGATCCAGGAGTCCAAGTCGCCAATGTAATGTACAGCTTACACATCAACTCTCCGAAAGATTTTATCGGTAAACTTCCGTCTATGACCTTTCCTAGTATGACTTGACACGCTCCGCACAAAGACTTATCGAGTAAACCGCGTCTCAGTTCCGTGAATGATACATCGAAATCCTCGAATATTTGAATTAATTGGTCCTTGCCCGTAAAGTTGCACTCTTGGATGTTAAAGTGCTTGGCCAATTCCTGCTGGAAAATATCTGAAAAAATTGTGTCGATTTATTATACGATTTGTCTCCTCTTCCTGTTCGCACCATCGACAAAGGGGTGTTTCACTTAACCTAATATCGTATAAGTGCTTCCGTAGCTACTAACAGTATCCTTGTCAGGATATTTACGTGTTATGAGTAGAGTTGGTGCGAGCGCAGAGTGTAACAGGACCGTAGTCAGTTTACGAATGAAAATGATATGTTCACAGAAACTATGTTGCATCATAGTACATTATTAAATATTATTAAGGTGCTTTTTCATGCAGTCGCTAGTCGCTCGTTTTCAGCGACAAATGAGGTCACGTGGTACGATTTTGAATTTTCCGTCACTTTAAGAATTGTAACGAAAAATTGCAGAGTTTAGCGTCAAATTTAAGCGACAAATGAAACCTGTGTATCGATATAACCACTATATTGTAAAGGTATACAATAGATTCTGAAATTAGCCCCTCCTTTCCGTTCGGTAGAACTGCTCGTCGTATTATTGTTTCTTTATCTTCTGCAAATTGTTTTGAATATATCGATTTGATTGTTCGAATTACGTTGACGCTGGTAGACCCCGGCAGAGAAAAGCTAAACAAAATTTAGCTTTATCGCTACAATTCTTAAAGTGGCGGAAAATTCAAAATCGTACCACGTGACCTCATTTGTCGCTGAAAACGAGCGACTAGCGACTGCATGAAAATGCACCCTTACTTATTACCAAGCGCGAATGTTACAGGGCCGACACTGTGCATGTCCTGCCCTTGACACGTTGGCCTTCACAGCTCACAGCTGACTTGCATTACGAAAACTGCGCTAGCAATTTTAGTTATTTATGGCACGCTGTAACAGACAGTCGCCGGTATTGCATCGCGTTGATACGTTCGTTTTTACGTATTCGCCGTGTGTTTAAATAACTTTATAAATATTAATAATCGTTGGTTAAGGGGAGAAGCGAATAAAGTGAGGTACCATGCCAAAGGTGAAAAGAAATAGACGGGAAATATTTCAAATGTGGTTTGACAGTTATCCCGAGGGTTTTAGGGACATAAGTATTCAAGGAAATGACCTTTTTTTGTACTGTGTGTGAACCCATTATAAATTCTTCAGATAAAACTAAAGTAACAAGACATCTGAAAAGCCATGCCTCGTCCAGCGCCGACGACTCCGTATTTTTCTATGAACTTACAGAAGCCTTTGTTGCAAGCAATATTCCATTAAATAAACTAGAGAACCCCAAGTTACGTACGTTTTTAGAAAAACATATGTAAACTTTTAGTTGGTACATATCAGGAGTTACCAGGAAATATATTATTATATAGTTCATGCCTCAACAATTTCAAAAGTTTCAACATTGTCAATAGTAGACGTTGAACGGTCCTTTTCTATACACAAGTTAATATTAAGTGATAAACGTCTCCGTTTCACTCCAGAACACTTAGAAAAGCACATAATAATATGTTTTAACCACCTCCAACCTGCCATGGGAACCTTGTCTCAACACTGACTTTTGTAGGGTAAGTGTTGCCATTGTTACGTGTTATCTTAATTTATATACGTGTTTTATCCTTGACTAAACTTAACTTTATAATTTATGTAAACATATTAGGGGTGGGGGGGGGGAAAGGGGGGATTTTTTTTTTGGGGGGGGGGGGGGTGGGGGGGGGAAAAAAAAAAAAAACTGGATTTGGGGGGTTGGGGGGGGGGGGGTGGTTTTTCCCGCCCCCGGGGGGGGGGGGTGGTGGGGGTGGGGGGGGGGGGGGGGGGGGGGGAGGGGGGAAAGGGGGGGGGAAAAAAAAAAAAAAAAAAAAGGGAAAAAAAAAAAAAAAAAAAAAAAAAAAAAAAAAAAAAAAAAAAAAAAAAAAAAAAAAAAAAAAAAAAAAAAAAAAAAAAAAAAAAAAAAAAAAAAAAAAAAAAAAAAAAAAAAAAAAAAAAAAAAAAAAAAAAAAAAAAAAAAAAAAAAAAAAAAAAAAATGAATTTTAAATTGGGGTTTGGTTTTTTTTTTAATTTTTAATATATATAGAAAAGGGGAGGGGCCCCCGACGGGGGCGCCGAACCACGCACCCCAAAAAAAAAAAAAAAAAAAGAAGGGGCCGGGAGGAGGGGAAAAGAAAACAAAAAACCGGGGGAAAAAAGAGAAAGGGGTTTTTTTTTTTTTGGCCCGGACCAAACCAAACAAAAAAAAACAAAATTTATAATATTTTCATTCGTTAACTGACTACGGTCCTGTTACACTCCGCGCTCCACGTTCTCTAGTTATGAGTAGAGTAGGATAATCAGTGCCGCGCGCAGAGTTGTATGCGTCGTTTGCGATATTTTTTATTCGTTGCAAATGTTATACTTAAACGAAAATTTAAAATATTTACCCTCTTAAACATCATTAACTTGAGTGAGTCGTCGCTGCATTGGAATTATGGAGTATACGAAGTAGAACGCGGCACCGATTATCCAACTCTACTTATGAGTTATGAGGCTTGCATTTTTCAACTGCGGATCTGCATTTTTTTGTCGAATTCTTAAAGTATATCTTATTCTGAAGTCAAGCATGTGTTACATCATGTGGCACAAAATATCGTCTCTTGTAACCCCTATACTGACTGACAGTAAACTGAAATCACTCAGAAACCACAATAATAGACACCGCTGGTTTAGTTTAAAGAGAGCAATTCATCCTGTTCTTAAAATCATTTTATCAGATACTTTTATGTAAAATTTGAGTAATGATGTACTTATTCAAGTTATTATTGAGTAGTGATAATATAAGTAATAAGTATAATTAACATACTTACATACACTGTTAGTATTATGCATTGTACTCACGTAACAGTGGATCCTCAAGATTATTTTCCCCATAGCTTTCACTCTTATACACTGAATATAAGAAAATTGTCACACAAAAAAGCAATACATTTGATCTCATTTTCTAGTTTTGCCCACTACTTACTATTATTTACAAGATCAATATAATGTTTGCATTACCTACACAGTTCATGTCGGAATAGAAGGGATTATAATAGTTTCCATTTACTTTTTTTACCTTATTCCGTATACTTACTATATTTATCAGATAAAGAAGGAAACAAGAGAACGGAAAAGATTTGTAGAGCCAATAATTAGTTAATAATATGTAGGTAGGTATCATTTCATTGCCAACGGATACCCTTGTAAAATCTGAATTGGCTTGGATTAACTGATCTTTTTTATAAACGCTCAACTGCTATATTAATGAATGGTCGAGGCTAGAGGTATTTATTTCTTTCATATCTTGAACAGTATAAGGTATTTTCGTTTTAAACGTAACTGTAAATTTTGCTTTAAATGTAATTAGAAGGTACATGCCGTTATTAAGATGGTTTTAATAGACCCTTAATAAGTCGTACTATTTTTTTCATCAATTTGATTTAAAGGATATACTAAGGATATACTAACTTTGTTGTCATTTTTGAAATTAATGAGACAATAATAAAGTAATGGATTTCATTTTTAAGGAAGAACAGAGGCGTGTTTTACTTGAAATTTATTTTAGAAATGGCAGAAGATTCAATGGAAACTGGATATATTCGATGAGAGCTGAATATGAGAGCTTAAGGGAAGTTTTTCCAGATGCTGTTATTCATTTAGTCCATTTTAGCCGATCAGTAAAACGTTTCCTAAAGAGTGCCCCCCCCATAAGTATGGTGAAATGCCCCCTTTTTTTTTTTATTTTCTTCGCATGATGAAATTGTTTCTTAGGGCTAATTATGAAAGGTAGACCGAATTTTAGGTCCAAAAAATTTTCCTCTCAGCTATGGAAAAAGTACAGAAGGTATGAAAAAACCCCTATTTTTTACGTTTTATTTTTTTTTCTCGGTTTTTAACTGTCGAAAAAATCTGAAAAAATTCATGAGTACAGAAAATATGATATGAGTAAATTTTTTTTCAAGCTCATTCAAGGTCATTATGACCTCTAAATAAATTATTCAAACTTTAAAAACCCATCTTTTAACCAAAAAAAAGCTTCAGGCTCAGTTTTTTAATTGTTTTTTACTACCTCAAATTTTTTTCAGTTTTTTTTGAGAGGTGGGTCATGCCCAAAAGTGCGAAAAATCAATTTTTTGTCCGTGAAACGACTTAAAACGGCTTAAAATCATAATTTTATAGTGTCCTGATTTTTTTTCTTGCACTAAAAGGGAGTCAAATGACTTCAAAAAATTAAAAAAATATAAAAACTACTAGTTTCGATAAGTGGATTTTTTTCTTACCATTTTTAGTGAACATATTTTTTAATTGTTTGAAGTCATTTGAGTCCTTTTAGTGCAAGAAAACAATCAGGACACTATAAAATGATAATTTTAAGCCGTTTTAAGTCGTTTCACGTTCTATTACAGATACCAAAAAAAATTCAGAGCGTCAAGTCACTTGAAAAGTGAGAAATCAGTTATTCCTTCTTCCTGAATAATTTCAAAAAGTGGATAATGTGAGTTTTGCATTTACACCCCTCATTTACGTTTATACTAAAAGAAATAATTTTGTTTGCATTCGTTAGACGCCAAATGTTTTTTAGAATACCCCAGGAAAAGAAATCGATAAAAAATTGCACTGTCAACAAAGTTGAATATTTTCTACAAGTCAAAAGGTCTGTTTACATCTACATTTAATAAATAGTATAGGGCCTAGAACAGTGCCTTGCGGCATTCCGCAATTAACTTTAGGCTCTGTACTTACAAGCATCACTAATAGTAACACACAGCCTTCACTTTTGAAGGTCAAGTTATGGCTTTTTAACACTAATTTTGACATCTCTATTAATTCCTGAGATATTGACTTGGTTTCACACTTTTACCCACCAGTGTATGGCTATTTATAATAAATAATATAGGGCCTAGAACCGTACCTTGCAGCAGCATGGTTAAGCTCTGTACTACAAGAAACTGCCTCCAATTTGAAGGTGGCTTATTGTTAATAATTATGTTATAAATTCGGCAGTATTGAGTGTATTTAATTTAATATCAAAATTAGTCAGCCCGGCTTAAAGGGGGGTTAAAAAATGAGTAAAGAACACTTTTATTTTATCCTCAATGTTTTAGAACGTTTAAGACTGGCTATAACTTATAACCAATATATATAATTTTTTATTACTCCCCCTTAAAAAAAAACAACTTTTTACACATCACAATTACAAGAGAGAAAAAATAATATTAACAGGAGCACTTTTCTTAGGGTTTAAAATGTAAGCTCTCTTACATAAAGACAGCGATGTAAAGATGAGGGCATATTATAATTTAGTTTTATATTATAGGTAAAGTTCTACTCACGAAAAACCCGTTCCTCCGTATTGTCTTGTTCCTTACATTCACCGTTTCGCATTATGTGTATCGAGAAAAAAATCGACCAAACAAATAGCGCTTTTGACTTCATCGTTGATACAGGCAACGACAACTAACTGCCCATACACTGGAGTAACAGTGCGGAAATTCTTTTTGCCATATCGGTGCCATGATTATTTAATGATTTTCAAATTTAGGGTAATATCAGCGCGAATGTCTGTTATATATATGTTTACATCAATTATACCAATTAAAATGTATTTGGGTAGCTTCCGTTTAATTAGCAATATGCAGAGATACTTTTCAGTTTATATTATAAATGAAAGCAATGTGCAGATATTATGATTTGCCTCCAGGGTGCACAGGGACGAAGCAGGCCTATAGGCCTAAGGAAAAATGCGCTTTCCTTATCTGGATTTTGTGGTTAAGTACAAAGATAAACCACAATATTGTCTAAATTTGCCTATCTTTGAAAAAAATTACAGTAACTGATTCCGCAATGTAAACATTTCTAGGTCCTTACTTTAGTTCGTGCAAATTGTTTTATCGCATTTCTATATGATCGTAGTTCATTCTGACTTATTGCTTAATAAATACTCTATCAAAAGGATATACAAAAAACTAGTCCGTGGTTAGTATAAATTCAACATACATGCGAGGTGTGGCTGCTAAATAATCGAACTGATGCTGCTAGTAGCGCGCTGCGAGAGTGTCGCTACAACAAAACTATGTCTGGTGATACTTTCCCCACTCTGACCTCGCTGGACAAACCAGTGGGTCGCTCAGTTTGACTGTAGCAGTCGTTTGAATTAGTTTAAGCACCAGTGACGCGTCGAAAAAATGTTACGTGTTCAGATAGAGTAACGAGTTAATCTCAAGTTTCTTGTTAAACAGGGAAAAACTTTTACAGAATGAAGTGTACGGGAATGAATGTTTATCCCGCACACAGGTTTCTGAATTGGTTTAAACGGTTTAAAGAGTGACGCCAGATTTTGCATGAATCGTTCAACATGAGCAAAAATGGTGCCAAAACTTCTCACTCCCGAGCAAAAGAAATCAAGAATGAACATTTGCGCTGACATCTAAACAATATTGACACTTATGCAGGCTTGTTAGACATGGTGACAGTGAAGGGGACAAGATTCGAAAGTGTGGAAGCGGTTAAAGCAAAAGCGACGGAGGTTCTGAACCAGCTGACAGAAGCGGACTTCCAGGACTGCTTTCAACAATGGAAAAGTCGTATGGAGCGGTGTAGACATCGCCAAGAGAAGTACCTACATTGAAGGCGAAAAAGTTACTACTATAATTGGTAACGAATAAAAAGTGTTATGACAGCAGTTTGGTTATTTAATAGCCACACCTCGTATACCTATTATGGTAGGTATATTACATATAACTTCTGTGATGCTTTATTAACATCACAATGTTATTTTCCTTTCGTTTCAGGATGTATATATTATTTCATTTAATATAGCTCTATTTATTGTTGCAATTTTTTATGACTGCTACATTGGATGAATATTAATTTATAAATATTAAGGACAATACACAAACATAATTAATGAATGAATACATAAATATTCTTCATCTAAAAGTGCCCTAGTTCTTCTTTCTGTCTCAAGTGCATATACTGCTAAATGCGACCCTGTTTACCGTTATTTTATCTTGATATTTCAAGGACAACGGACTAATAGACAGGTAGGTATATCTGTAGGTAAAGACTTCGGTCCTTCCCTTTGCTAAATCTATAAATATGGAATAATAAACGTATAACGAGTTAGGATTCAACTTCTGTCGCACTTATGTATATTTCTGTAGTCCAGGTTTCTTAGGAATATGTATATTATTCACCATTGGAGTATATAACAATTTTGTTATTGTCAAGGAAAGTCATGAATTCATGACTCATGACAAAGCCGGCAGATCCGGGCGGCGGGCCACAATCGTACGCGTCATACTACTTACTACTTGTATGTGCAAAAACAAAATTCATGAAAACTGTTGCAATTTATAAAGAGATGGGTTAAACTTACCCTGTTATTTACGTTGAGGTGTGTGAAAACTTTGTGGGCCACCGCGCTGTTTAGCCGGCTTTATGACTGAGTATCATGACTAGATAGGATAATTTTTGGGCATAGAAATTTCAAAATAATAGTTTTTACACATAAAAACAGAAAACAGGTGTGAAGTTTACCACCCTTTATGGATAAACCTTGCTTTTTAGTTTTTTTAGACCTGATACATGGTTTCACGCTAACAAAACTTTAACTGAATAATACCAACATGTTTGGCCCACTATAGGAGTCGGAACACCTACTATTTTTAGAAGCAGGTCCGGCTCGGAATCATTCCCAAAATACATATAATTTCATAGAACGTATGTAGAATATTATTAAATAGAGAAGACCCCAGCAAGAATTGTGACGTATTGCGCAGTGAACGAATTTTGAGCGCACGAATCCATTACAGCCAGCGCTTGAGGCAAACTATTGTGTGACGTCATACGTCACACAGGGTTACTTCAGACTTTTAGGGCCTTATGTGTTTAAAAATACCAGCTCTACATACCAATTTATAGATCAAAAACCTACATATATTTTATTTCTGCGTGTTTATCTGCATTTCTGCTTGTTTATCTACTTGTAACCCAAATAAGTATCTTTTTTTTTGCAATTTAATTCGTTTATGAAATGTTTTCAACTCTAAATAACCTCTAATCGTCAAAAAACGGAATGCAATATTTTAAAAAATGAATAATTTTAAAAGTTAGATGGATTTGTCTTCATTCGTGTCTGGTAGACTTTTGGGATGACGACAACTTTCCACACTTTAACTTCTAAATTAATTCTTATTTCATTGTTTAACAGTGTCGAAATATTGTCAATGCAGGACACATGCGGTGACATAAGTGGATAAGAATGTCATTTATTATTCACAAACTAAGAATAAACATAAAATTAATGATAACGATAAATTGGTTTGCAACTTTTAAAATAGTTTATTTAATTAATGGGTACCGTTTTCTTGTAAATATCAGTAGATAGTTGAAATTTTGTATTTTGATAATACGTAGGTATCTACTTATCGTTACATACAATGCATATATATATATTTTAATTGGAAATATCACATTAGAGTAGCATTTATCTTTCTTTCAATGATAAGGAGAAAGAAAGAGATTCTATGAAGGAGAAATAAAAAAAATAGATTTGGAATTTTCTTTATTGACAACCCCTCAGACGTGAGTTTTGTCATTAAAACTAAGTACTCACAAAAGATACAAAGTATTTTTTTTCTTTGTCCGTATCTACGTATTTTCTTAAGTAATAGTAACTTTTTTTATTTGAAGTCCAGGCTCTAATACGTACACTATCGCTCTAGACAAAATTGCTGTTGGTAAATATTGTGCCTACTAAAAAATGAAAAAAAAAACACTGCGCAGAATCATTATTTCCACATTTAATCAAATTGTTTCCATATTTAATCAGACTAAATCACTAAAACAATGAGTTTGTATTTTTAAAGTGTTAAATTTCATAAAAGCATAAACCTTTATGCTCTTCTTAGTCTCCGTGATCTATACGACCTGATAAACCTATGGATGACCAATATGACCTTCATGAACAATATGACTTTTATGACCAATATGACCTTTATGACCAATATAATCGTCATGACCAATATCTTTATCACCAATGTAATCTGTATGACCTCTTTTATCTTTTCAACTTTTTTTAAAATGAGAAAAAAAACATGGATAACTTAGAGGTTTTTTTTTACATTTTGTTAGTTGACAAATTTTCCACAACGTTTTCAACTGGCGTATGTCGAAATTATCATTTCTTATGATAGTCCAGACGTATTTCAATAAAAATTAAGGATCATATGGAAAAAGTCCAAAATACCTGATTGAAGTCAGCGAGGGAGAGATATTAATTAAACGAGGGTGAAATAAAAGACATTTTTGTGTTCTTGACGTTTTTATATATATTTTCCTAGACTTAGCGAATGGCGAATACATTACAAAGTTTATTCGACATGCAGTTATCTTATACATTTTTCTCTTTAAGGTGAAAAATTCTAATGTATTATATATAGTCCATATAAACGTATAAATTTACAACTGTCACTATAAAATAAATAGACATTTAAACTCTTTGGTTACGAAAATACTAGAAGCTACATATTTGGTACAATTCGATCAAAATGATTACTCACTCTATTATTAAAGACTGTACTCTTCATGGGATGATAGTACTCGTACTTGGTTTTTGTTATACTTGCATCCATAAAACAGAGTGATTGATCGATAACTGATCCTCATCTCTTTCTGTTCATCTATTTTTTTAATAATGTGTAAAATTGTATATTTTTAATTGTACCATTTTATACAATAAAATCAATGCAACATATAATTCTTAATATAGAAATTTATTATGGAACTTTGGATACTCACTCTAGAATCAAATGTTTGTGGCTAACATTTTTGTTAGCCACAAACAAATGCTAATTAGTTAGTTAATTTCAAAGTTTTACTGGGAAAGAGAGAGATAGATGACGTATATGTCAATTTTCAATGAATTACTTAATTCATTTTTGATTTTTTGAGGATCTTCTTTCATTATGAATGGCATGTGCTTTCTATTTACATTGAAACATTGCATTATCAATACTTAATCATTACTTATATTCCTATGTAATCTTGAAAATATTTAATTTGTACACAGTACCGTCCATTTCTGATTATTTTACACATTTTGCTGACCCCTATATAGGGTCCTAGGCTAGGCTACTATGTAAATCGTGTTATGACTCTCAATACGTCTCGTCCTTTACAATTAGTGCGTTATACAGCTTGTTAAAAATGCATAGAACGGAATATCAATGCTTCAAAGTAGAGTAAAATTAGGTATAAGGTTTTCTTTTTTCAGGAGACATTACGATCACTGAGACTGTAAGAGTGAATCAAATGGTCGCCACAATTGTTTTTATCGATTTTATTGTTAAGATAGTTAAGATAAGTTATAAAAACATGTTTAAGTGATTCTGCATTTCCGAGTATAAATGTATAGTATTTTTCCTTATAATTTGCCACCCCTTTAAACAGTTTACTTCTTGACATAAAAAAAGATAGAGACGGTAGTTTTTATTGAAAATTTTTAGTATGTTAACCCAAAAAAAAAAACAACAAAAAAAAAACAAGAGGATCGCAAAATTAAAAAAAAAAAACTGTTACCTTCAGTTATTTCTTATTTTTTAACTCAACTTAATTTCCACATTCCAAAAATAGAATATAATATGCCTGTGTTTGGACCAGCCGTTTTTGAGTTATTTCACTTTAAATAATTCGGTCTAGTTAGCCGTGCCTGGCGTTTCAAAATAAAAATGTGACATGTTATCGCATTAGCCATGGATCACTATAGAAAAAAAATACTTTTAGTTAACGTATTAACCCTAAACCTTCTGTGACTTTGTTTCTATTTGTAATATAATGTCATAGTACAATTATAATTTGTTTTAATTACCACAGTGATCCATGGCCAATGAGATAAAATGTCACTTTTTTTGTTGAATCGCCACGCATAGCTAACTAGATGGGATAATTTACAGTTAAATAACTTAAAAACGGCTAGTTCGAACATATTTTTTGGAATCTGGAATTAAATTGATTTAAAAAAACATCAGTTTTTGTGATCGTTTTTATTTGCTGGAATATTAAAAACTTTCAGGAAAAATTCTGCAACTTTTATATTTGTTCCAATCTTTTACATGCGAAATACATTTTTTAAAGGGGTGGTAAACTAAAAGGTAAAACCCTGTACAAGTAACTAACGGTCTTTTTTTACGCCTTATTTTCTTAGGGTTTATTGTATTTATTTATGCTTGTTTCTTAATTATTTCCCTGTTTTTGTGTTCTCATTCTCGTTCGTAATTTCGTTCCGTAATAAATTTCGTCAGTTTTAAGGTTTCGAAATGAAACACATTTTTGCGACACCACCTTCTGTTTTACCATGCGAATAAAGTTTTGCTCGGTTTGTTTTTTCATCAGACGAATATATTCCGAGGGGTGGCGCGATAGAAATTCAGGGGTCGGAAAAGTTGGGCCACCCCAAACACGGTGCGTAATCGTGAACATGGATCGATCGAGGGAGCACTAAAGCAGAAATGCCGTTGCAGACTGGCACCATTTATATACATATGTATATTTATAGGAGTTTGAGTATAATAATGCATTTACAGCAGGCAGCAAAAGTATTCACACCACTTTTTGAACGTTGCTTCAATTCTGATATCTTTTGTAACACAGCACTGAATTTTTGCTTCTAATAGGATTGCAGCTTGTAAAATTCTGAGTCTATTACGCCCAAGATGAAGGTATTTTCAAAAAACTGTGAATAACTCCGAAAATATTAAATCCTTTTCAAGTTCTTGGTCTAACATTAAAGATAAATCTTCAGAGTATCTATTTGACTAACTGAACCGTTTTGGAAACATTTTTCCTAGAAATGATTTCTAAAGTTGTCGATTATAATCGACATATCGTCTTCAAGCTTACTAGATGCAGAATTTCATAAGCTTGAAGCTTGTGAAGCTTCACAGAAGCTGACAAGCAAACAATATTGAAGTACAAATATTATCAGAATTTAAACAATCTTCAACCAGTGGATCTGTGAATACTTTTGCTCCTGACTGTGGGTGATTTCAGACAGATGAACAAGAAATATCATTCTACGTAAAATATTTCACAAAACTATAAATTTGATTTATCTCACACGCCCGTGCCGAAACTTTTGAAAATGTTACTTATATCTTTGAACAAATGTTTAAATTAGTGTCAAAGTGTGATCTTGACAATAGTTGATTGTGTTAAAACATTGCAATACACCATTGTGCCTGAAAATTCGTGATCATTTAGACACAGTTTTTCCAAACAGATTAATTGAAAGACGAGATTTCTGAAATGGGGAACTAGATCACCAGATTTAATGCCGATGTATTTCTTTCCGATACATCGCGTTCTATTTCTTTATAAGAACATTTTCTATACATTTTTAACAAGATATCGCTCATTTTTAACAAGCGTTCGTTTCATTTTCGCATCAGTCTTGAATCGTGTTTTCATGTTAATGTTTTTCAACTAATCGTATATTAATCTGAAGCGACGATATTCGAAGACGATAAAAGCCACTCTCGACAACTTCACCACAACATCGATTCCACTTCAACCTCGTAAATGTAACTGGGCGAGAAGATGCCCCTCAGCCACCATCATGCTCTGTCCATGAGTCTGTAATTCGGCCTAAAACTGCCCGTCATGGCGTACGTCTCGTTGCTGTAAGCTCCAGCCTGGGAGCTCGGAGACCTCTTGAAGGTGGTCTCCCTGGTGGAGGCGGAAGACTCCAGTTCCTGTCTGCTGTTTTTGGGCAAATCTTTGGTCTCTTGCTTGTGAAGGTATATCCTCGTGCAGGTCAGTATGGTGCTGAGCAGGACCATGAATTCCACCAGCACAATTCCTAGGCCTAGTCCGAGGAATATCACGTAGTGTTCGCGGTACCATTGGTCTAAATAGTCTTTACAGCCCTAAAATATGGAAGATAAGACATACAAACTGGGTAATAATTCTGGCTTGTTAAGGACCGTAGCAAAATACCTTACATCAGTTGCTACATTATCTTTTATTATGGGATATGGCTGTATAGTCTATGTAATTTATGAGTTTTCTAAAATCATGACGAATTTGAGAAATTATATAGTAGTTTACAATTTTTAAGATTCTTATATTAGGTTTTTGGACGAATAATGAATTCAGATTTGTATAAATGTTGGTATATTATTTTTTAGATAAGAAGACTAGAACTAAGGAGACAGAGCTGCGAAATATTTCGTTTTATACATACATCAGTAATTTGAAATAATGTTCGGTTATTCTGACGCTTCGGAACGCTTCTTGTAACACACAATGCAACACAGCACCTTCGAACCATATTTATTTAACATTCGGATTGTATTTTTGTTAAAGTTGTAGGGTCTACTGTCGATTTGTTCCTGTGACAATTATATCGTCTTCGTGTAACCGATATCTGGCGTCTGGTAAACAAGAGAACCTAAACACGATAAGGCCCAAATATGTTCCTTGAGGGATTCCAGATATGACTGTGTTCCTATCCATCCAGAGGCTATTTCAATCTGTTCAGCGCAGTTTTCTGCAGTGATCGTAGTATGTATTGATAGAGTGGATCACTCCTTGGCTCATCATCAGATTACATGGAGGTCACCACTTTGTGGTGGGGTGGTGTGGTAATTAAATGACTTTAATTACCACATTTTGCGATTACACTGGCTCCAGACCGATCTTCGCCGGTCTCTCTGTTCCATCTTCCAGATGTAAATAAATGACTGTATAAAAATATAGCCGATTAAAGTCCTTTAATTACCACACACTGTCCCCGCCATTAAGTCAAACAGCATGTAAGCATACGCATTGACAGCCTACATTCATAAACAGTCACATGTGGTCCGTTGCTCATCACGTGACTTTCGCAGATCACGTGACATCGAGTACAGCACTGCTTACAGCGCCTTCTGGAGGCGGACAGATATGAGACCATGACAGCGAACGACTTCGGTCTCCTTAGTTCTAGTCTTCTTGGTTTTAGAGTAATCAAAAAATCACCTATTTAGTTTAAATTTATTATTTTTAGGTTCTTTGTTCTATGTTTTTTTTAATCACCTATAAATTATACAATAACAATGACATTAAGGTAATTTTCTTAATAATAAAAACTGCAGAATTTAACAGTCATAAAAGTAATAATTTAAGACATATGGGATCCATCTCATGGCATACAGTAAGATAAGCAACTTTCAAAAAGTGAGTGTACCTATGATCTTATAACTTTCGTTGCTGACTGTATGTTTTATGTATAACTGTTATCCTTTAGATGCCATTCCAAATGTAGTGAAAGCGTTTTTTTTTTTAATTTCGCTTATTAAAAATTAAATAATGCACTCATTACATAACTGAAAAGCATTTTGTCGGAAATGCTCATTTCTGCATTAATACGCAATTCCGCAAGTAAATAATTATTTTCCTAAAGCAATGAAAGAATGCATTGAATGGATCAAGACTTACAAGTCTTTTGTTAACTTCCTTCATTTGCAATATGAAACGAACGTATTACGTCACCATGATGTTTACGGCTTCTTGTAGAGATCAAAGAAATTTCATGTACTAATTGAACGTGTAATTTAATAGTTAATTAGGTACGGTGAGCTTTATCAGACTTAAAGTATGTCTCCGTTAGTATTTCTACACATTCGACACGTTTATTTGCTAAATGTTTAATTGACAAAGGCCACTTCGAAGAATGTCAATTATTTTCCATTTCCTCAGCTCTGAGCCAACTGAAAAACAATTATTTCACAGCCAAACACGCCTTTAATATACAAGGTTGCCATAAAGTAAGAATTTATAAGTAACAACTTATTATACGACTTCAACAAATTAAGGCAGAAGTAAAAGATAAATTCGAGTATTTCCCTAGAGTCTGGTTCAGGTACATATGTGGACGATATCTTCGCGGTATTTGATACAAAATCAATTAGTTTAGATAATTTTGTTGCTAAATTAAATAACCGTTTCCCTACCATAAAATTTACATATGAAACACAATGAACAACTACCATTTCTAGATGTATTAGGTATTAGAAATAGTGAAAATAAGTTAGAGTTCGATGTATATAGGAAAGAAACCGCGACTCTTAGATATATTCCCAACGATTCACACCACACTTTTCAATATAAAATGACAAGTTTTAATTTTCTAATTCACGAATGAATTCCGATTATGTGATTACGATTAGGGATGAATTACGATTAGGGATGCATGATGGACGCATGCGGGTCAGACGAAGACATGGAGGAGGAGGAGGAACGCGAGGACTTCTCTTAACCGGTTAGATGAGCTATGAGTGAAGAGCGAAGAGCGAAGAGCGAAGAGCGAAGAGCGAAGAGCGAAGAGCGAAGAGCGAAGAGCGAAGAGCGAAGAGCGAAGAGCGAAGAGCGAAGAGCGAAGAGCGAAGAGCGAAGAGCGAAGAGCGAAGAGCGAAGCCCATGTTAATCTCTGCCATGGCCGCTTAGATATCCCGATCTCTCACCAATAGAACACGTGTAGGACTTTATGGGAGGGGATTGAGGAACTTTGAGGAGGAGGGAGCAATCCTCCGAGACAATGGAAGCTGTTCGGCGTGAATTGCAGGCTGCTTGGGCCACAATACCCCTACTGAAGATATAGACCACCTACCGGAATCAATGCCACGAAGAGTGCAGGAAGTGTAACTAATAGGAGAGGGGAACACATTATTAAAAAACTGTGTTAAAACAATTTTTATTTTTTCTTTCTTTGAAATTGTAACGTTATTACCGAACTAGCTAAACGTTTCTCCCAAGTTTGGCCAAAAAATTCCTACCCCTTCTTATTGCAATTTCCATGTAACTGGGAATATGGGGCATTTCACGCCAACTAAGTGTAGTCAAAAAAAACTGTTTGAAACATATTACAATCGATAGTACTTGCTAAAAAAACTAACTTTCCTAAAATTTTTGATTTTTTGAGCCACAAGGAGATGGTAGGGTGATAAAATACAAATTTTCGTTTCACTTAAAATTTCAATCTTTCTCAATAAAAAAATTAAAAAGAAGATTGCAATGGCTTTCGATGTGTTTTTTTTTTGCGTAGAATACGATAAAAATATTTTCAAAATTATTGGGGTAGTTTTCACCCTTATTTTGAGGATTGAAAGTTTACAATCGAAATTTTGAAAAGTATGACACGATTTTTTTTTCAATTTTTTTTTGTACTTACGATTAATTTTTAATTCATAATGGGCTGGCTAGGTACTGGCCCAAAAAACGGCTCAAAAGGTGAAAGAACATGGTTTTAGCGTATTTTCTCATCCTGTGAGATAGTAAATGACAAGTGAATAATATATTCCAAGGTTTTTGGGGTGGCTGATTACGAATCTAACGTAGAAAATTTCCCGTAGAATACGATGGTATTTTTTAAATTTCAAAATTTAACCATATATAAAAGCTGACTACCATACTGGATCCGCCATTTTGTTTTTTGAAAATCTGACATTAGATTCGTAATCAGCGACCCCAAAAACCTTGGAATACATTATTCACTTGCCATTTACTATCTCACAGGATGAGAAAATACGCTAAAACCACGTATTTTCACCTTTGGGCCGTTTTTTGGGCCAGTTCCTGGTCGACGCCCATTATGAATTAAAAATTAATCGAAAGTACAAAAAAAAGAAAGAAATTAAACAAAAAATTTAAAAAAAAAATCGTGTCATACTTTTCGAAAGTTCGATTTTAAACTTTCAATCCTCAAAATAAGGGTGAAAACTACCCCAAATAGTTTTGAAAATATTTTTATCGTATTCTACGCAAAAAAAACACATCGAAAGTCATTGCAACCTTCTTTTTAATTTTTTTCATTTTCTTACCGAGAAAGATTGAAATTTTAGAGTCGAAACCTCACCTCACCCTCACCATCCCTCTCCTTGTTGCTCGAAAAGTCTAACATTTTAGGGAAGTTAGTTTTTTAACAAGTACTATTGATTGTGATATGTTTCAAACAGAATTTTTTTTTTGACCTCACTTGGGGTGAAATGCCCCATATACATATAATAGAGACATCCAAAAAAACGTCATCAACTCTGGCTATGAACGAGAGAGATGGAAATAGCGGTCATGTCTAAGCTTTTCGGTTATGTCAAACTTTTGACAAGTGACTGTCACAATTATTTGTAAAATAAGCAATTGCTGTCATATGATGTGACAGTCTTGACAAGTAAATAAGGTTATAAATTCGATTAAGAATAGAAATACGTATTTTTTTTCACGGACAACTTTGATGACGTTTTTTTTTGGATATCTCTATATTTACGTTGACTCTACGATAATCTTGTACATTATTTACGTACATAAAATCGCATTTTCCTTTCAAACTAGTAAATTACCGTCTAGATTACTTGAGAAAAAGACTATACAATATTTTTTTACCTTTTTGCTTGAGAATTATTGTATCGGGAAATATTAAAAAAGGATATCCCAACCTTCAGTGATTTATCTTACCGCAGTGTGTCGATATCCTTCGTGCCTGTTCCTTTCCAGAGCCTGGCATAGATTTGAATTTATAGGTTCCGGGTTCAGATAGGCTCTCGACTGATTTCCGTTTTCCAACGTGCAACACGTCAGAGGTACAGCTAACGATGGTCCAAGAGCCTGAAGTCGCCACAATGAAGTGTCATATTCGTTGGCAGATTCTATTCCGCAACAATTGAACTAGAATAAGTAAGTTATAGCATTTACAGTCTGTCTACTTTCTGGTTAAAGCGTGAACATCTTATTTTCAAGAAAAAATATGTTATTAGTAGAGCTCGTAGGTTAATAATAGATTCCAGGACCGGACTTCACGCAACTGGGATATTGTCATACGTACATAAAGTTCGTGTAAGTGGTGGTGTGAGTGTACGAGACTGACAGAGACAATTTAACTTGGATTTAGTCAAAATGACGGTAGCGTGTAATATTCCATTCGTAAAATTAGATCATCTCGAGTTCAGACAATGTGTCCAGAACGCTGTGTTTAGCACCACTGTGTGAGGAAATAAAAGAAATCGCAACTGCACGATGAATCTATATGGCTTAGTATTGGCGGGTGTTACTAATCTAGACTTTCTCACGTTGTGTCATATTGTGGATTTATTTATAGGCAAAGAAGTGGATGTCTCTGAATAAGATATAAATGTGCCTGTAAAAAACTTTACTTATTGTAAATATGCCCAGTTACGTCTGTAGACGTTGAACGCTCTTTTTCATCTTATAAGTGGATTTTAAGTGGCAGGCGCAAGAGCTTAACTCCTGATCATTTATTGATGATTTATGGAAACTAGATTGGCAGTACGGACACGTCTGTGTTATAGCGTCGTTCACCGTGAGTATGCAAGTTCTGTATCTTGGTACTGGCTACAGCAATCGCCCCACATGTATACGGTACGACCTGTTTAATATTTTGTAATGTTACTGATAGGCGACTCCAGTATATCCTGGAGCCGCCCCTGGTAAAGTAGGCATCTATTATTAACCTCCGAGTTCTAGTTATTAGCTTTGAAGAAAAGAGTGAGTTTGTTCTACCGAGAGTATAGAGTAGGACATTTTTACAATATTGAGGTAATTTCCCCTTTTATTGGACTTATTTCTCCATTAACGCCCAAACGGACACAATTTTTCGTCCTTTTTGGAGGGTCAATCTCGAAGGGAAATTAATGAATTCACTCAATAAAAATCACTTATCCTAATGTTTTGGGATGTGATCTTTCGATTTCCGAGGTCAGAATTGTGATTAAATGCTCTAGAAAAAAATATGGCTAACTTTATGGAGAAAAGTACTGAAAATTTGGGGATTTTTTTTATAAATATTTTTTTAGTCCAAAAAGTACTCTAACCTACTCCGGATTGTGGAGGGAGGTGGAGGCAATAGTTGGAGTTGATGATAGGATTTTTTTTGCCGACCTCAACTGACTCTAATCTTTTCAAAATGACGGACATTGCATAAAATCTCGCGATATATGAATTTGTCTCTAGTATTAACGAGAAAATAATGTTATTGTGAGTTTTTCTTGACCCACAGTCATTTTCCTCAATCAAAACAATACTACCCAATATATTTGACTAAATTTTCAATTTTCAATGATGGCGGATTCAAAATGGCGGCCGGATTTCTCAAGAAATGGCGCGTTTTTCATTATAAAAAGTAAATAGGAGTTTGTAATTATACTTTTCCTATGTCATTTCATGTTTTAGTAACATTTTGAGTTATTGGTGAAAAAAAGTCTGAAATCCAAGATGGCGGATTCATTATGGCGGGCATCATTCTTGAAAATTCAAAAATTTGAAAACGGAAATATTACAGTCATATTTTACGTAGAATTCTGATGGAAAATGTCCTCTCAATCTTTTTCATAAAAATGCGTTCTATCTGAGTAAAAAATTATTTGTCATTCTAACCTCAAAACGAGTTTGTTTTCAGGTGTTGAGGTTCTCATGATGAAATCATGAGAATTATATATTATGCACTTAGGGATGTAGGCGCATTGAAGATTTTTTTTTTCGGAACCTCCCTTAAAAAAATGGTTTTTTGGACTTCCTCGCATATTTATTCAAAGAATAGTACGTAGAACGTACTTTCTGGTGGATGTGAGAAAAAATCGTATATGCACCACGAGAAACAAATAGGCTGTGTACTTCCGGCGAGTAGTTTGCGCCCGAGCATCCCTAAGTGCATAATATATAATTCTCATGATGAAATCATGAGAACCTCAACACCGGAAAAAACCTCGTTTTGAGGTTAGAATGACAAATAATGTTTTACTCAGATAGAACGCATTTTTATGAAAAAGATTTAGAGAACATTTTTCATCAGAATTCTAAGTAAAACATGACTGTAATTTTTCCATTTTCAAATTTTGAATTTTCAAGAGTAATGTCCGCCATATTGAATCCGCCATCAATTTAAAATTGAAAATTTAGTCAAATATATTCTGGAGTATTGTTTTGATTGAGGAAAATGACTGTGGATCAAGATAAACTCACAATAACATTATTTTCTCGTTAATACTAGAGACAAATTCATATATCATGAGATTTTATGCAATGTCCGCCATTTTGAGTCAGTTGAGGTCGGCAAAAAAAATCATATCACCAACTCCAACTATTGCCTCCACCTCCGTCCACAATCCAGAGTAGGTTAGAGTATTTTTTGGGACTAAAAAAAATATGTACATATATAAAAAAATTCCCCAAATTTTCAGTACTTTTCTCCATAAAGTCAGCCATATTTTTTTTCTAGAGCATTTAATCACACTTCTGAAATGGAAAGATCTCCCTGGAAATCGAAAGATCACATCCGAAAACATTAGGATAAGTGGTTTTTATTGAGTGAATTCATTAATTTCCCTTCGAGATTGACGCTCCAAAAAGGACGAAAAATCTTGTCCGTTTGGGCGTTAATGGGTTAATTCACTGTGATACACAATGTGAAAAAAAATACTCACCAAAGTTTGTGCTAAGTCAACAGCGGCTGTGAACTGTTCTTGTCCGCTGGTGCCGTAGTTTCGTTGGAGAGTTTTTTGTCAAATCTACTGTATTTAGAACCAGTCCCATGCAATTTGGCCAGGCCCAAGCAATTGTATAAATGGCACACTCCCCTACCAGAGCAATTATGATGATTAGGAAGTACTAAAAACAAAGTTAAAATGTTATCACTTATCAGCCTATACGTTTACATTTGTATGCTTGTAGCATTAGTTTAACATACTCTTATAGATAGGCAAAGCCAACAAATTACCTGGTATAAATACGAGGTAGGTAATAATCCCATGTCAGTTAGTAACGAGTCATGAATAAGGTCGGCCGAGCGTGCCGCAAGACAGTGGTGTACTATAGGAGCCGAGTACCTGAGACTCTTAGTGGCGTCTGTGAGTCGGACGTAACATTGATCTCGGTGGTGGTGTTGAAGAACTTTGCTGCTCCGCCGGGTGGTTTTTTATTTTTTAGGACAAACATCTGTCCCCGTTTTATTAGGTGGTGTTTCAATATCCTGACCCCCATCCACCCTTCCACTAGCGTTTATTTTTGATTTGGGGATTTAAGGGATTTGAAAAAAAATATCCACCACCATCGTTTCGCTCTAACACAGCGTTTTGCGCTTATACTCGGGGTAGTTTTACCGGTGGAGGGGTTGGTGGGGGTCGAAAATAATCTTCCTCACCAACACCGTCTCACATCCTCGAAAACAGAGGGACAGACATTTTGGCGCTGATATAAAAAATACCCCTTTCGGGGTGAGTTAGATGGTAGGGGGTTGGTGGGGCGCAAGGGATATTGAACACCACTATCGTGTTCAGCATCCTCGAAAGCGGGGGGACAGACGTTTTGTCGCTGATATAAAAAAAAAAAAAACACCCCTTGTGGGGGTGAGTTTTGACCGGTGGAGGGGTTGGTGAGGGTCGGAAGTCATCTTCAAGACCACCACCGTACTCAGCATCCTCGGAAACGGGGGAAAAGGCGTTTTTTCACAAGGAAATGATGTAGGGGAGTGGTTTTTGGCCGTTTTGGGGGGTTGCGCAATCCCAAAGAGACATTCTGACACCGGCATCGTGTTCAGCATCCTCGAAAACGGGGGAGGAGGTACTCTCGATCCGGGTAAATCGAGAGGTGACAAGCAACAGCAAGTGAAAAGCAGCTTTTTATTATGCCGAACATTTCCAGCAAATAGAAATTATATTATTTGCATAATCTAAACATTCTAAACAAAATTCTCTGAATATGAAATAAAACATTTTCTTAAAGACTTTTCTTTGAATCCTGGTTGATATTAATTGTTCTTTGTCATTTGAACTTCAGGGACATTTTTATATGTATTATACATATGAATATTTCTATTTTAAACGAATCATTGACCATGTAAATAATTTTGAAAATATTGTAGAAATATTCGAATTAACTGATGCATCTATTCAATTATCAAAACTGTTGTCTGCATTCGTACAGACGCTACTTTATATTTAACGAACATAATTTGTTGTAGGATGTAAACAAAGTCCATTACATTCTTCAATATATCACTTACTAGCTTACACCTACACAAATTTGCAGTTGCTGAAGTTTGTTCATGTATGGCGCAAACTGGTGCGTCTTAAAACTGTAGAAAGTATAATAATTGTAAAGTATAGTTGTAAATCGACGACAAGAAATAACAATAGAAGAGCAAAGTAATGTTATTATGAGTTTATCCTCCTTGACTTGCTTTTCAGTGTCACCTACTAGACCAGGCGGTATCTGTTTTTGGAAATTCCTCTGAAATATATCCCTGAGAAGTGATATTTTCGATATACGAGGTGTGTAAATTAAGTAATGAGACTGGCAACGTAACGCCCGATCTAGCAACACTCCAGAGACGGGACTTGGAAGTGCGGTAGGTTAACATGTAATGCACCTTCAGTACAAGTTTGAACTTGTTAGAGTCATTTCTTGTTCTTTACGACTGTTTTCGTAAAACGTTTTTATCTAGTGCGTTTTAAAAATGAGTGACATTAATTTTGAGCAACGGTGTGCTATTAGGTTTTGCTTTAGACATGGACACAGCGCAACGGATACTTTTGCAAAACTTCAACACGCCTACGGAGACAGTGTTTTTTTCAAGAGCCCAGGTTTTTCGGCGGTTTAAAGCATTCTCAGAAGGAAAAGAGTCGATTAAAGATGAACCACACAGCGGAAGGCCTTCATCTTCAAGAATCAATGAAAATGTCGATAGAATACGGGATCTTGTGCGTTCAGATCATCGGTTGACGACAAGAATGATCGGGGAAGAGTTAATGAATTGGGGATGAGAAAAATCTGCGCAAAAATGGTTCTAAAAAACCTTTCGCAGGAACAGAAGGACATCAAGACAGAAAAGTGTCTTGACTTGGAATCGATTGAAAATGATCCCCATTTTATGAAACGTGATGAGCCTTGGCACTGATGATGAGACTTGGGTGTTTGAGTGACCGGAAACCAAGCGCCAAAGCATGGAATGGCACACAAATGCATGCTGATTTGCTTTTTTGATAACCAGGGAATTGTCTACAAAGAGTTTGTGTCTCCCAGCCAAACAGTAAATCAACACTTTTATAGAGAAAAAAAGGGTCATGCATGTGAGACCAAACATCCAGAACAACTGGATATTGCGTCACGACAATGCGCCTTGTCACACAGCCATTCTAGTAAACGAGTTTTTAGCCAGTAAAAATATTCATGTGGCTCCTCAGCCTCCTTATTCGCCTGACTTGAGTCCTTATGAACTTTTTTCTCTTCCCGAGAGTGAAAAATCACCTCAAGGGACATCATTTTGGGACCATAGAAAACATTCAAACGGCTGTAACCGACCAGCTAAAGGCTATTCCAGTATATGAGTTCCAGCACTGCTATGAGGAATGGAAGAATCGTCTCCAGCACTGTGTGGCTTCCCGAGGAAGTTTATTTGAAGGAGCCAATACTGAATTGTAATTATATTCGATTAAAAAAAACAGTTTGATTACTTAATTTACACATCTCATATGCCAGTTGAAAAAGTTGTGGAAAATTTGTTATTATACAAAATTAAATTAAAAGAAGTAAAAATGTCTTCATTATACCCATTTTCCCCCTCTTTCCTTTAAGATAACTCGAAAACTATTCATTTTAGAGAAACTTTGAGGAAAGAAAAACGTTTTGTTGTTAAATATAGGACGTAAAAAAGGTAAATTTTTCTAGATATTTTTTGATCACTTGCATTATTCATACATACTTCAGATCATGGTCTTCAGATCATGGCTCAGAAAACTTCTTGCTACGATAAAACAAGACACCAAATTTCATCCAAATCGGTGTAATAGTTTTTGCACCGTCTGTGAAGAAAAGGAGATATTTCAAATTTTGTAGAGACGTAAAAAAGGCATCCAAATCAGACCGATTTGGACGAAATTTAATATGTTGTTTTACCATATCAAACAGTTTTCTGACCCAGGTCGTATATATAATATAAGTGGTCGAACAAATTTTCTTTCCAATTATAACTATTGTTATTTTTGCAACGATTTTTTTAATTTCTTACCTAACACACCTTATATAAAAACAACAAAACGTTTTTGTCTATTCAACTTTCCTCTACAATGAATAGTTTTTAATATTGGCAGGAACATAGGGAACATTCCATGCAACATTTTGGATTACAAATTTCCAACAGCATTCACACTCTAAAAACGCGTTCCACGTGGTTCATGGCCCCCCGACAGCAAACCATTGTTTCAGCATTAACTGAAAAAGTTTAATATCTTTGACCCCGACGAAACACGTTTAATTGTTGATAAATGGATTAAGTATGTCTTATTGCTTAAGCATGCACTTCCTCTTTGACAGATAAATTAAATGTACTCGATCTAAGCGTTGAATAGGACTTCTTAAGTTTCAAGCGGCATTGTTTTAAACAAGAATGGGTCTTGTTAATAAAAAAATATCCCTCGAGAACTGTCTGTGTTTTATTGAAATGTCAAGAACGGTGATTTTTACGAAAACTGTAGTAAGGATGGTCGACTTTTGAATTTTTATGATGTTAAGAATTTCACAAGCTGTAGTCCTATCAGAAACCAAAAAATCAATATTGTAGTACAAAAAATTACACTACTCCGCAAACTTTTGAAAATGTTGTGCCCCTGGACAATGAATCCTACACCAACTGCACGCAGTGAGTTACTAAAGTGGATTAAAGGTGCATTAAAAAATACACTGCTATGATTATGTATTGACGAGACATTTCCAGCAAATAAAAGTTGTTATTTCACAATTCAATCCTGCCGAAGCTGCAGCTATTAAGGAGAGCCAAGTTAGCCAGCTAACAAGGCTATAGCCGGGTAAGGGGTCAAATCGGCCCTTGAACTAATCAAGGTTCTGGTTTGGCAGGTCGGAAGTATCAATAAAAAGACTCCTTCAGCTAGATTTTCAGACCTCCATGTCGTCTCTAGAAGCTCCTAACCTCAAAAGTGTGATTTTTCATTTTTTCTCGATTATGGGCGCAATTTTCAACCAAATGTTTTGAAAAAAAAGCACAGAGTTGCATGTTTCTGTTACAAATATGCTCATTTTTTTTGAATTTTTATATTCCAAATGGCGCTCAGAAAAATTTATTGAATATTTCAATCAATATTTACATTAGGACGCTTTACATTAGCCAACTTTTAAGGCCACGTTTTTTTTTTATACTATGTGACGCTCTTTGTGGTGCTGCTTAAATTTAATTTTAGGTGGTGAAATCTAAAAATCCACCGTTTTTTTAGTCAGGTTTTATTTGCCTTGGATTACATTTTATCGAAGAGTTGCTATTTTTTTTCGGATTCAGCGGAAAAAAATACGTCAAACACATGTGTAACAATCATAACAAAAATTTCTGACTGTGTGTGAAGTGTAAAAATAAAAGTATTCAGGAACCTCATCTCTGCATATAAATATTGTGTTATGTAAAAAAACTGGAAATTGTAATTTGAAACAGTTCATTTTTATACATATTACTTTTATTATATATTCGAGAAACTTAAAAAAATTATAAAAATTAAGTATATTAAAAAATTATAAATGTTTGGTACTTACAATGTGGTAGTCAATTTTGTCTTGAGAAATTTTTTAAGTGTCTCGTGTTTTATTTCTATTCTTTTGTACCTCAAATTCAATAAAAAAAATAATTAGTTCGTTAACATTTATATTTAGAGATTGCTCGAAAATATTTGAGGTACACTACTTTGAAAAGTAAAAAAATTATGAGTGACCTTTAGAAATTAAAATATTGATTTCAAATTTTCTTGAGCGACCTCTAAAAATTGCCATTTGAGCTGATTTTTTGAAGGGGGGTTTATAACATGATAAATTAATATATTTTCACACAAGACACGAATAAAAATTTTCAGTTTATCTTCAATGTACTCAACTTTTTAAAAATAATTGTTAAATAAATTTTAAAAAGATTTCTGATTCAGTTACTAATTTCTATTTTCATCACACTCAAGATTTCATTCACATTTCTTCATTCGATGAATGTTTCTTCATGTATAATAAATTTTTTTGAATTAAAATTTCCAGTTTTTTTACATAACACAATATTTATATGCAGAGATGAGGTTCCTGAACACTTTTATTTTCACACTTAGAGATTTTATTAATCAGAATTTTCTTATGATTGCTACACACGTTTTTGACGTATTTTTTTTCGCTGAATTCGAAAAAAATAGTAACTTTTCGATAAAATGTAATTCAAGCCAAATAAATGCAAAGAACTGCCTTAAAAAACGTTTTTTTTGGATTTTTCACGATATTGCACCACCTAAAATTAAATTTAAGCAGCACCACGTGAAAGAGCGTCAAAAAATACAAATTGAACATGGCCTTAAAAGTTGGCCAACGTAAAGCGTCCTACTGTAAATATTGATGGAAATATTCAATAATTTTTTTCTGAGCGCTATTTGGAATAAAAAAAATTCAAAAAAAATTGAGCATATTTGTTGGTTATAACAGAAACATGCAACTCTGTGATTTTTTTCAAAACATTTGGTTGAAAATTGCGCCCATAATCGAGAAAAAATGAAAAATCACACTTTTGAGGTTAGGAGCTTTTTAGAGACGACCTGGAGGTCTGAAAATCTAGCTAAAGGAGTCTTTTTATTTATACTTCCGACCTGCCAAACCGGAACCTCGATTGGTTCAAGGGCCGATTTGACCCCTTACCCGGCTATAGCCTTTCAAGATGTATCCGCTGAAACACCTTTAACCCCTTGACTGCTATGGTAATATCTTGAAATGTGGACTGCCGAACTTAGAAAGTATGACAATTTTAACTAAACATATAATTTCCAAGTGTTTTGACCCGCTGAACATCACGACGTTGTCAGAATTTGGCTTAGATCCTCTGAAATGCCAATTTTGGGAGGAAATTGTCTCAAATGTGGCTCAATTTATGACATTTTGCCACTTTTACCAGACATATAGAGACATCCAAAAAAAACGTCATCAACTCTGGCTATGAACGATAGAGATGGAAATAGCGGTCATGTCTAAGCTTTTCGGCTGTGTCAAACTTTTGACAAGTAACTGTCACAATTTATAAAATAAACAATGGCTGTCATATGATGTGACAGTTTTGACAAGTAAATAAGGTTATAAATTCGATTAAGAATAGAAATACGTATTTTTTTTCTCGGCCAACTTTGATGACGTTTTTTTTGGATGTCTCTATATAATTTCCAACGTATTTTTCCCATATATGGTTATAAAGTGTGAAATTATTGATTTTGTTACTATATTTAATATTAGTTACTTTCTTGTATTACATGTATTATAAACTACTCACAAAAATTAAGGGAGCAAAAAAATCTAAATTTTTCCTCGATTTTTGACGGGCTGTATGGTCGTGGGTGAAAAATGGTCGTTTAGCGAATTAAAAAAAAAACGTTTTACAGTTCCAAGACTAGTTTTTGTATCTGTAGGCCAACATTTTTTAGAAGCCACGGTTTTAACGCAATCTGAAGAAATAGTGCGGAAAAACTTTTTTCAAAATTTTTAGCCTTTTTTCTCGCTCCACGGGCTCGGAAAAATTTTTTTTCGGTTAAATGACGTAGATTTTTTTTAAATTTTTTTTTGAAAATTTTCGATTTTTTTTTTCAAATTTTTTTAAAAGATTACACAATGTTTAAGAACAAAAAATCTTGCTTCTTTGAAAAATAACTTGAAACTCAGATTTACAGGGCTATTGGGGGTACATCGAGGTGTAAAAACTCCTAAAAGTTCTAGCCTCCCCATCAATATTTGCTACGATGCAGTCGATTTACCAAAACAAGGGAAAAAGTCACTTTTTTTCAATTTTTTTCAAGTCGATATTGAGCGTGGAATTTTTTTTTAATGTCGACAGGATTTTATAAGACTTTTATTCCAGTTTCCGAAACTGCCCTTCAATTTCCTGTATGATCATTGCTTGCTGAGATGTCGAGAAAAGGGTTTTTTTTGTTCAATTGAACAAAGGGTCTTTTTAGCAAACAATTAAGAAAAGAAAATTGAAGCTGAATAAACAGGCTATCTGGTCCATATGATCGTTTAACCGAAAAAAAAATTGGAGCCCGTGGAGCGAGAAGAAGGCTAAAAATTTGATTTTTTTTGCGCTATTTCTTCGGATTGCGTTAAAATCGCAGTTTATAAAAAATGTTGGCCTACAAATCCGAAAACTAGAGTCTTGGAGTTTCAAAACGCTTTTTTTAATTCGCGATACGATCATTTTTCACTTACAAGGAAGGTACTCAAACCCGAACTCTCCGATTTCAATGATTTTTATATATGTTGTAGAACATGAAAAAAATAAGGGAGACGTATTTTTTTTCATGTGCCGAAGAACATTCTAAGGGGGTGAAAATAACTCCTAAAGTTTACCCCCAAAAACACATTTTTTTAAATATCTCGAATTCAATTCAATTTTTTTCGATGAAACAAAATGGACATTGTTCCTTATGAAAAGTACTATTAATCCGTTATGATTTGATTGTTAAATGCTGCAACCCCTGTTTTTTAGGGGGTGAAATGTATTTTTTTTTTTGTAATTTTCGATAATAAAAATTCGTAAATTGCTTGAAAAATAATATTTTTGTATACTTGTCGTCAAAATAATATTTACGTGTCTCGGCATTTTCCTTAAAAATACCCCAAAAAGTTGTGAACCACCTCTAACACAAATTAAATTATTAAAGGCATTAAATTTTCGTGAAAATTGGTATACGGGGGTTTTCGAGGGTGCTGATGACAAATCTGTAGTCATTGAATAAGTGATTCAAAAATGTCGCCCCTTTGTGCATCGCAAAAATCTAGTCTATCGTAAAACTGAGTTCTTACGCGTTCTAACTTCTAACACTTCAGGGGAAATATTATTTTGGACTTGTATAATTCTGGCCCGTAAATCATTTAAATTTCGTGGTCTTTCATGTTCATGTCCGTAAACAGTTTGTTTTGTTTGTTAAATATTTGTTGGCATTTAAGGAACCGTTTATAAAAAATGGCCCAACGATGGAATCGCCTAAAATACCAACCCAAACATTTAACTTCTCGGAATATTGCGTACGCACAAGAATACTCAAGTACTTATTTTCCGTAGACCAATAACGATATAATAATTCAATTCACACGTGCACATTACAATTTATGGGCGGGGCGTCCCGCCTACATATTTTATTGCTACCCTATCACGAAAGATAGAGAATAACGCTCATAAAAGTTTTAAAATGACATATCAGTCTGGCAACTATGGATATAATATTTCTATGTCAGTTCCCTTTACTCGAAGAGTTTATTGTTTTCTTCCTTATAATGCCCGGCTTTGAAATATTGGACGTTCCAACCCTGTATATAAAAATAATTGAAATCGGAGAGTTCGGGGTCCGAGTATCTTCCTTGTTAGATACAGCCAGTCAAAAATCTGGGAAAAATCTAGATATTTTTTGCTCCCTAATTTTTCGAATAGTGTATTATGATGCGTGCGCCTATATCCCGGGGCACATTTCGGCCAACTCGAGTAATAATGTGGTAACAAAAGTTTACATTATACTTACAAGCGTGAGCATACAATAGTTGTTCATGCACGACGCCCAGCATCCCAGGATGCCGGTTCCCGCAATGAGCAGTCCCAGAAGAGACAACCCTATTGCGATGTAGTAGAGGAGGGGGTGCGGCAGGGAGGGCGACAGTTGCTCCGTCGATAGCAGCTTCGAGAGGAGCACCCTCTCGGAGTCGAACAGCACGAGCATTCCGCCAACGGCCAAAGTGAATCCGCATGCCTGAAATAAATTTCGCACTTCTAACAATCTCTAATAATATGTATACATTAGGGTGATTCAAAAAAAAAACATTTTTTTATTTTATTTTTTTGCAAACAGGCTTAAAAGTTCCGTTTTGGTGTAAAATTACGCCAGTTAAAATTTGAGCCCTTAATATTAATATTAAGATAGTCCGCATCGCACTTTTCTATTTTCCATAAGAATAACATGGGAACATTTTTTTTGGCATCTTCTGATTTTTATTGCTTGCTAATAGTGTACTATATGGATTTTTTAACATATTTTTGTCCAGAATTGAACGCTCTATAAAAAAGGTCTCTTATGATTTTTCGCTAAGTCTACTGGTTCAAAAGTTATTCGAGGCCAAAGTTGAATTCACCGAAAATTTGACCGTTTAATTGTTCAACTTTTTTTGAAATTTAAAAATAACAATGATAATTTTTAAAACATGTACTCAGAGTACGGAAAAAAATTGGAGAAAAATCAAATGCAATATTTTACTTAACGCAATTTTCTTTCAAAAATATAAAAATTTTAATAATTTCAACTGAAAACATTTTTTTGGTGTGATTTTTCTTTTCATAGCGAAAAATTGTTAACTAACATTTTCTAAAAGACCAAATTTAAAATTTACATAAAATTTTGGCTACATATTTTCGATAAAACCATTAATTTTGTTGTAATACACTAAAAACGGTCAAATTTGCGGTGAATTCAACTTTGGCCTCGAATAACTTTTGAACCAGTAGACTTAGCCAAAAATCATAAGAGACCTTTTTTTATAGAGCGTTCAATTCTCGACTCGACTCGAAATATGTTAAAAAATATATAATTTCCATATAATACACTATTAGCTAGCAATAAAAATCAATCAGGTGCAAAAAAAATTCCCATGTTATTCTTATGGAAAATAGAAAAGTGTGTGCGGACTATCTTAATATTGATATTAAGACTCAAATTTTATGGCTATTTTTAACCAAAACGAACTTTAAAAAATTAAAAAAATTTTTTTTGAATCATATATACAAAAAAAAAATTATAAAAAAAATAAAACATAAAAAAATAAAAAAAATTTAAAAAAAATATTAAAAAATAATTTAAATAAAAAAACCCTTTTTAACTTAAAAAAAATGAATAAAAACTGAAAAATCATTCTTTACATTGATTTTTAGCATACCTAAACGACAATTTCAACCATTCCTAGCACTATGAAAAAAAATCGTAGAGCTTTGAAACTATCAGGGTTTCTTTGGGGTACTTGAAGGTTGAAAAGTTGCGGTCAATATCCTTAGTCTATCCATTATTTGCAATGTTATGCCAAGTTCTGCAAATATCCCTAATTATGCAATTTTTTACCTCGTTTTCAACCAACAATTTCGCTCCGAAAAAAATCGTTTTAGCAAAAACCAATCACTACAACTTGTGAAGGGTACTTTGCGTTTTCAAAACCTTACCTACTTTAATTTTTTGTACGTTCATTATTTCCCAAATAATTGATTACCAAAGTCAAAAACAATAAAAAGTGACTTTTTTGCTTTGTATGGCGATAACTCAGCGAAAAATCATCGTATAAGTCTCAAAAATAGGTCAAATTAAAGAGATTTAAATTATCTAAGTGTTTTATGATTGTAGAAAAAAAAATATTAGTTTATTAAGTCCGTGAACCTTTTAAACGACAAGCAACAATTTCGAAACTTTTTCGATGGTTTACTCAAAAACTGCTGACGCTAAAAAAAAAAATTAAACTTAACATCCAAAAACTAGAAACTTGGAGCTTTAATTTTCTTTTTTTTCTTTTTCTCTACCACCATTATCCCCCAAGTTACAGCTCTTTAAGAATCACTTAGAAATTGAGATTTTTTTATATACCTACCTTAATTTCTGCGCCTAGTGTATGCATAATTTTAGTTCAATTTGTAATTGGCCTAATGACGGGGATAAAAAATTGCTAAATCGCGAAACTAGCTGCCAAATATACATTTTTAAAGAGCTGTTACGTTTTTAGACTCTATACCAAAATTAGTCGAAATATTTTATTCTGTATTGGGATGAAAATCTATTATTTTTGTTTGTTTATCAAACCAAACATTTTTTTTTTACATAAGAACCACATTTAGAAAAATTGAAGAATTCGTTGAGTATACGATTATTATAATATACAGGGTTTTTAAAATAGAACTACACTTTTCTATCTATAAATTTTAACAAATTGTTTGATCTTTCAATAGCATGTTATGGAAATGATCGACCAGCTGAAGGTCACCTAAATTAGCTGTTTAAAATAAGGAAGTTGATGCTAATAATAAGAAAATTTCTGGTATATTAGCTGAAGTCTTAAGTTTTTTCAAAAATCAGTAGTTTCGACAAGCCCTAATATTTTTAACGAATGGTTTATATCAATCATCTACATTTATGTATGTACTGAATGTAGTATAAGAATATGTAACACTAAGCATAGGCATACAAGGTGTTTCAAGACTAACTGTCTATAGGTCAGGAGCATATATACGTTGGAAATAAATAATGTCAGTTCTTCGTACTAAATTCGTTAAATAGTAGTTGAAGTAATAACACTGAATAAAGAAATATTGAATAAAATAGATAGTTATAGTAGTTGTTTTGAAATCACAACATTGTACTTGGTGTAATAAAACCTGTCTTCTAAGAAATCACTAAAAAAAAAAACTGGACGTCTTCCACGAAACACCGAACTACTACACTTTTCTCGACGCGTGTTTCGCCAACCAAGTTGGCATCTTCAGGAGAAGATTAAAACTAAATTCTAGCCTACACACTTGCACTATTTATACCAAATTTGTTGCCACGGCTCACTGAACCGTAACTGTCTTTGTTTATCAGAGCAAACAGTGGACTGGTGGGTATCGGACCATTGTCCTTATTCATACTATTATTACACTTAATGATTTCTAAACTTTCAAAAGCATCCAACTGTCTACTGTTTGTACAATTCTAATTAATTTTAAATTATTTATGTCTATCCTATGGTTGTTGTCAAAAGCGTTTTGGGCAACACAAGATTTTTCTGTTCTGCCATATTTCAAATGAGCCATGTGTTCTTTAAATCTAGTCAATATAGATCTTTTTTGTTTGACCAATATACTTTTGATCACAATCTTTACAACTTATTTCGTATATTCCTGACTTTTCGTTATTGTCGATTTTGTCTTTGGGGTTACCCAAAAGCGTCTGTAGTTTATTTTTAGAATTATAAACCAAATTGATATTAATATTTTTAAAAATTTTATCTAGTCCGCGGGTGAATTTAGGTTCATATGGTAACGAAGCAAATTTCGAATTGTCAGTATCTCTACGAAAAGTCGTGGAATTGTACATGGTTCTCTTAAATTTATGTAACATGATGACATTGTACTTGATGTAATAAAACCTGTCTTCTAAGAAATCACTAAAAATAAAACAAACAAGTAATCACTCCTGAAACACTTTGGAAGGGCGTGAACACGTTGTCAAACTTATTATTTTTTTCAGTTAACCTATGGTTAACTAACTTTTCTAATTGTGATTGTACTCATATCGAATTTGTTTAGTATAGAATAATGTGTGTTTGCTTAAAACGGTGGAGTATTATTGATAAAATGACGCACATCTTGATTTAGACCTTGAAGAGGTAATGACCCTGATGACGATAAACCACGATCTGGTAGACCACCTCAACTGGATATCGAGCGCTTGCGTACAATTGTCGAAGCAAATCGATATGAACCACATGAGAAATGGTACGAGAGCTCGGCTATAGCCAATAGCCAGGCCACAGTAGTATTTGGACTCGAAACGCTAGTCCAGAAGTTGGGCAAATATATATTACCTTTATCGATTTTTTAACATTTGCACATATTGAAAAACAGACACGCCTTACACTCTAGCAGTTCGATTTTGAAGTTCTGCCCAATCCACCGTATTCACCAGATCTTTGTCCCACTATCATTTGTTCTATGTTCTCAGCAAACATTTGCCAGGACTAGCCACCTAGGTTATGTGATTTAAGCCCCAGGATATTATAACAAAATCATTATTTTCAGAAAATTTATACTTGACTTTATTTCATTTAATTCGAAGTTATTAACTGAGAATACGTTTCAGCAGATTGATAATAACAACGAATCTTTTGCTTCTGTGATTACTTACCACCTATTTCATTGTTATCTAAAATATAATGGCAAAATTGAATATTGGATGCCCTGTACTTACTATTAGAAAAATCACTTTCATCTGAAAGCGAGTCAATTTATATGTAATCCGTTGCAAAAATGTGAAACTTACTAATTAAAGTATTGAAACTTTCTTTTATTTTCCCTTTTCATATTGCACCAGCTGATTTCTTATAATTCTGAAGGCACACATTGCACATATACTATAATTTGGAAGATGTTTTTTCAAATGGAGACATTTTATTACTATTGTATTACTATTAGTATTTGAATTTAGAATATAAAAATGTGTGTCAGGCACAACTTCAGCCCAACTTAAGCAAATTTCAAAGTAACTCAATTTTTAAATGTTATATATATATATATAGGCGTAAGTAATGGTGCATAAATCGTAAACAAAAATTAATAAAAAAATTGTGGTGTAAAAATCGAAAACAAAATCAAATCTTTGACACTTTGTATTTTGAATATCATCAACAATTGGACGAAGGTAAAATCACATTAATGTATCCTCCAGAATTCGGTGTTGCATTATGTACTAGTACTTATGAACCATCCTGTATATAAGTATATTTATAGTTACTGTTGAGAAATACATAGATATGTAATTTTTTGCACACAATGCTAATTGCTATGTCTCACCTTGTTATATCAAGGTCGAGGAAAACTAGTTTTGTAAATTCCATGGAATCTTCAGTTTTAAATGTTATATGAATGACTTATGACAATAAAATTTCATAATTTATTTGTGGTGACAACTAAAAGAAATACTTTATTCAAATAAATATCGCATAATAGTATCACAGCATAAAGTTATGCTGTGATAGTATTAGAAATAATTTCAAGATCACACCAACAATGACACATAAAAGGTAAACAACATCTTTGTTGTCCTAGGTAATGTAATAAATTGTTTTCTTCTAATTAAATTGTACAAAAATGCGTGGAAGAATTTAATTGAAAGTAATTTTCAAATTTTCATACAATTTTGAACACGCAGTTAGGTGCATCTAAATTTGAGTAGGACCTCTTTCGCAACTACTTAATTAAGTATGTACTTTTGTATGGAAGGTAACACAGTTCTGTAAAATATCTACAGAATTGACAATTTCTGTACTACAGTATTGATTTTTATTTTGCTTCTGATTAATGCTGCGTCTAATAATAAGCCCAAGTTGAAGATAATATATGTCATTTGTGTGAAAAGATATCTACAAAAGTAAAATTGCGATGATTTCAAAAACTGTGAATAACTCTGGAAATATTATATTTTTTAAGTTCTTGGACTTCTATTAAAGGAAGATCTTCAGAGCGAGTATCTGAGCAATTCAGCTATTTTGGAAAAAAATTCTTAAACGTGAAGAATTTGTAAAATTGAAGCAAAAATATAAGAATTAAAAAAAGTCCTGCACATCACAAATAGCCCTAAAAAAGTGCGAATTAATATACCTTTAGAACTCGCTGTGTTGAAATAAAATTTCGTGAAAAGCATCTGTACGATATGTATGGTAGAGTTTTGAGTTTTTATGTTTTTGGTTCAACTTTAGACATTTTTCATTTAAATTGCCATATCGTTTCAATCCATCGACACCCCGAGACGTAGAATTTCACAAACTGTAACCCCATCAGAAGCAAAAAAATCAGTGCTCTAGTATAAAAATTATCAGAATTTAAGCAACCTTCAAAAAGTGGGTGTATGATGTTGATGACTGTATGTAAAAATTATTACCTTTTTGTTCATCAGTAAAACCAAATTTTTTATAAAAAAAATAGTATCTATATTCAGCAAGTTAGAACGAGAATTTTTACAATACCAAAATCAATTGTATAAATTAAATAGTTTTGTAGACCATTCCTTGGAAACAACCAAGTACTGCCTTATTTATCAATATATTTGTTGGAAATTGCCCGTTGAGAAATAAAACTACGATTATTTCACACTGAACGTTTACAGTTACTTTTTTTTATACACATCATATAGAATACTCACCAGCAGTAGAAAATTGCACAAAGCCAAAATCACCTTACTCCCGACAAGGGACACTACTGCCATTTTCGCTGCACCTTACTCCTTCTCACTTGAACAACAGCAAGAACAAACACTGAATTAAGTGACACATCTTATAATTTCACGTACCCTACACTCATTATTAGAGCTAATTCACGGGCCCCATTTTATTTTATTAGTCACTCGGCATCGAAACGAATGAACCAGCTAGACACGGAACACCTATTCGACGATACAATGGAGCAAGTTCGAAAAGTTAGTTTGAAATCAGAACGAAACAGGAAGGAAATAACAATTAGCGGAGCATGAAGAAGTGGGGTTGCCATGCCATTATGGGTGATGATGACCATTGTGCATGAAAGTATGGAATGCATGCGATTTTGTTTCTAGCGATATCCCGGCTACACCTTAAATGCGAGCGTGCATCGTAGACCGTGACCGTTGGGGCTCCAAGCTGGACAAGATCGTCATAGTCATCCTGTATATTATCTGTCGCGGGTAGTCGTGGGGGCAAGATGTCATAAAACGCGACAGAAAACCTGAAACCGCGTATATTACGTTTTTTGGGGTAAGAAATGCGGGTTCAATGTTTTCAAAAGTCTGCAATCAACAGTTACTACAACAAAAGTTACTAGAATATTAATAAGTAGGGTTGGCTGATCGTTCCGTAGTACAGTGGCGCGCGGCGGGCAGGTCAATGACTCCAGTCGTTCGCCCGACCGTCAAGCAGTCGACAAGATAAAGTCTGTAAGGTTTTCCTTACAGACTTTAGTGCTGTGTAGTGGTACGGACAAACGCGATTATAGCAGTCACATAAATAGTGTGAAACATAGACATAAAAAAAGAAGGTATGCCCTTGAGAATTCAGTCTATGTTCGACTTACTTTTAATGCAAGTCCCTGTGATGTACTTCTGAATGTACTCGATAAACAACCATTTCGTGAGTTCTGGAACAAATACGTTCCAGAGATGCCGTTACCAGGTCGCACAACGATACGATGTGTCCGTTGCTGCTATTTGAAAATTTTTATTTGATGGAGAGATAAACGTAATAAAAACAAGAGGAATCTATACACCAAAAATGCAGTCAGTATCTGGAAAGGATTTCAGATTACAGCTGCTAATAAAATGACCATTCTCAAACTCCACAAGTCTTCTGTATCCAGTTTCCAACAATGAAGTAACCTAATAATTTGGTTTGTTGGTTTCTTCTTGGGTGAAAATTGGTTTACCTAATACATGCATACCTACCTTATCTGAGATTGTCATGTTTTGCATTCTTTCCTACAAAGCTGACGTAGCAAATAGACCTGTTATAATAAGTGGAATCTCACGAAGAGCGTATGTAGATTGCAGACATATTGCGATGCTCAGTTAATTTATTCTTCTCCGATGCTGCGTACATATCTACTGCACCTGAGTTCTCATCAAAATGGCCAAATACTTCGGCTCATTGTCAGTGAGGGTTTCCACTGGTTATAAATAGAGTTCGTGCGAGCGCGGAGTGTTACAGGGCCGTAGTCAGTTAACGAATGAAAATATTAATATGTTTACATAAATTATAAAGTTAAGTTTAGTCAAGGATAAAACACCTATATAAATTAAGATAACACGTAACAATGGCAACACTTACCCCAAAAAGTCAGTGTTGAGACAAGGTTCCCATGGCAGGTTGGAGGTGGTTAAAACATATTATTATGTGCTTTTCTAAGTGTTCTGGAGTGAAACGGCGACGTTTTACATTGTTGTAAATCCGATTGACATATGCAAGTCTTAACGTGGTACTTCCATGAGGAATTTTTCGGTCTATATATGTTTCTAAAAACGTACGTAACTTGAAGTTATCTAGTTTGTTTAATAGAATATTGCTTGCAACAAAGGCTTCTGTAAGTTCATGAAAAATACGGAGTCGTCGGCGCTGGACGAGGTATAGCTTTTCAGATGTCTTGTTACTTTAGTTTTATCTGAAGAATTTATAATGCGTTCACACACAGTACAAAAAAGGGCATTTGCTTTAATACGTATGTCCCTAAAATCCTCGAGATCATTGTGAAACCACGTTTGATACACTTCCCGTCTATTTCTTTTCACCTTTGGCATGGTACCTCACTTTATTCACTTCTCCCCTCAACTAATAATTATTGATATTTATAAAGTTATTTAAACACACGGGGAATACGTAAAAACTAAACGTATCAACGCGATGCAATACCGGCGACTGTCTGTTACAGCGTGCCATAAATAACTAAAATTGCTAGCTAAGTTTTCTTAATGCTAATAAGTTAGCTGTGAGCTGTGAAGGCCAACGACTCAAGGGCAGGACATGCACAGTGTCGGCCCTGTGACATTCGCGCTAATGTACTATGATGCAACATAGTTTCTGTGAACATATTAACATTTTCATTCGTAAACTGACTACGGTCCTGTTACACTCCGCGTTCGCACGAACTCTAGTTATAAATATTTTGTTACTTCATTTTATGAGATGATATTTTTTACTGTACCTCGTAAAGTATTTATTTCGGATTTTGGGCTAGGCAGAACAAGAATAATTGAACAGGATGGCGTTGTCCATAAACATAAATGGATATTGATCTGACAATTTTTAGATTCTGATTTAAGAAACATTGTGTTTGTATTATAAGACAAATATCAGTCGTTATTTTCAGAATTTTGATCCTCCGTCCAAATGAGAACAGGAGTAGGTATCAAAAGAGATTTATCGTCCTTTGATGGTGTGAAAGTGTTTCGTCGTCCGATGTTCAGTTGCTGTAGGACTCACAAGTAGGGAAAACGTATATTTTTCTTGCAGAAGAGTGTGATTACGGTCCACTTTGTGATATGACCTAGTTCTTCAATGTTGTATAAAATATGTATGCCCATCTGAATAAATAAAAAACAAATGTGTGTAATTAATTTATTCATTCCTGATATCTTAAACTGTATAAATATAAACTAATTATATAATCTTAAATTATATTTCAAAACATAAATGAATTATGCAGCACTATTTAATAACTAACTTATTTTTATTTGGCACAAGGCGCGGTACCTAAAATTTAAATGGACTCATCGATTGAGAGCGAACAATTGTGGCTCCATTCAAAAAATACTGCACCATGAACATAAGCGCAAAGCGTTAAATACGCCTTTGCCATCTAGGAACTGGCAGTAGAAGTAACGCCGTACAACAGAGATCTGCAATAATTCATCGATCATCCTCGTCACGTGATAACAAAAATCAAATCAAAAGAATTAATACATAGTAAGACACACAATAAACCCGTTCGTGTTTTATCAGTTGCATAGCTTGGAATTTGAAAGTGACAAAAAAAACGCCTGTCCACTGAAACTACTCATAATTAATTTCATTGCATTTGTGTTTTAAAAATACTATTATAGACTCATTGGAAAAATCGATATATGTTGATTGTGTAGTTTATTTGATGTTTAATTACCTCTGTACTATAAAATAGGTATAGATTATTTATTTATTTATCAACTTATTCTTTTCGTAACTATTTAAAGGTACAGACAAGTTTTATTTCTGCCTCTAATTTTTAAATACCTACCGATATATGTATGTATGTAGGTACTTCCGGTTCAATAATTAAATATGGATATAATTATTTAAGTGGTAAACAGTTTATTTTATTTACCAACATTTCTTGGATGCATAGAAAATATACATTCTACCAAATCTGGGGTTTATGTACCTACCTATAAAAACATCATAACCAAATAGTTACAGTGACATTTATCATAATAAACAACAATTAAATACTCCCACGAATCGTTTAGAATAACTACATTCTATCGCTTATCTTTGTTCCTCCAGATTCGTCGATTTCGAACGGACGCGCACACGGCCAACCGTTTGCCCGTCGTCATTTCGTGTGTGACAGGTGGCTGCACTGGCACGCTGTGAAAGATGGCCGCGGTCGGTAGTTAGGCGAAAGTCGTGTGTCGGTTTCGACGTTGAAAAAGTGGTTGTGAAACGTCCGAGAAACGTTGTTGCACGTTAAAACGATCGTTTTGGGGGAAACGTGTGCGAAACTGTGTTTGCGTGCAGACTTTTATTGACAAATCGTTTTTTTTACAACAAATAAACTAGTACATAAATTGTGTTTATGACCTGTGTATGTAATTTACTCCGAATGATTATTATTAATAAATGACAGAACCAAAAGTAAACACAGAATTTTATTGTTAAATAGCGAAGGCGTAGGTTACGAACTTTTGACATGCGTTAAAACAACCTGTTATAAAAAGCCACTGAACTTCACTGTTTACATTCAACATTTCAAAATCAAACCCGTGTTCATTATAAATTAAGGAGATAGCCGGAAGGAAATAATGTGTTAAAATTTTGTTCGTCAAACAAGAGAAATGAATAAAAACCCAATCTTTATCAAAATGCATATGGATACAACGCAAAACAAATGCTTACCTACGATGTTAAACAAGTAATTAAATTTTTAATCTCGATTATTTAACGAAAGTGGTGGAAGTTTTTGTTGCCATCGAAGCCGCAAATCCGGGGGCCTTCGTAAAATGTGCGCGGGACAGTCGATTTCGTGTCCCATCGTTTTATGAACTAACAGTTTGAGGTTATGTTTATATATAGAGTGTTGTGATTTCGGTGTTACAGTGCGATGTAACGAGGGACTGACAGATCGACACGCTGGATCGAGCCAACGCGGGTCCAGGGGGTTGCCTCGACGGCGGCGGCGGGACCGTCCCCCCGTCGTCCCACAGCCCCCGGGACTGCCGACTCTTCATCCCGAAGTTACCCCTAAGCAGGCTGTGGTAGAGAGGTGTGTATTGTTATTCAGTTTTTTTTTATATAACATAGGTACAGTTAGTAGGCAAAAGTATTCATTCGCCTAACTGTTTGAACGAAGTTTAATATTATTTATTGTTTTATTTGAATAAAACGTGTATACAATAATACATGTTAAAAAACTTAACGCAATGATTAAAAAAAAGAATACAGATAGAACTAGGAAATTTGTATACAGTATGTCCCCCGATCGGGTTTAAAAGAGGAAAACATTTTGTGTTTTTGATTTCTCAGAAAAGTCACTCTTGATGATTTGCCCTGCTTGATTTCAAACCCCCAAAACACAAATTACTTTTTATATAACTCAAACGGTTCTCGAGATAATACCATTTTTCTTTATAATTTGGACTTTCACAAAATTTTATAAGTAATTCTAGTTGGCGGATTTAACCCAATAATTTCGTTGTCTAGGATACTATATGCTATAGAAACTCAATTAATTAGTTAGCTAAAAAAATGATTCGAATTACTTAGTCTCATGTTTTAATCATTGAATTAAACAACTGATTATAAAATGAAATGAAATCTAAACCAGAATTTTTTTATTCAAATAATGCTCTTCCTTTTTCTGCACAAATGTCAATTCGAGCTCTAAATTCGTTAAAACTATTTCTAATTTCCTCAATTGACAAGGACTTGCCTGCATTTTGAATCCTTGTTTTTAAATGCTCTTCATCATTTTCTGTGGTTCACGACAAACAATTTGCTTTAAATGTCCCTATAGATAGAAGTCCCCTATTGTCAGATCCGGGCTTTCGGCGGCCATAAAATGGGACCATCCCTTCATATCCAGTGTTCATTAAATTCGGAATTGAGCCAATTACGGACAGTAACGGCAGATGAGCAGGGCACCCATCTTGTTGGAAAAACATTCTCGTTCGATAACTTAAAGGAAGTTCATCAAGTTTATCTGTTAAAAATTTTTTTAGCATGTCCAAATATGTATTACGATTTAAATTTTCTTTTTCCACTATTTTCCATTTGTATATGAAACCGCACACCACACATTAACTTTTTTGAAATATTGTCTTCGACAAGAAATAGGAAAGTGGGGATTTGTTTCACTCCAATACCGGCAATGCTGAGAGGAAACGACGCCGTTTGTTGAAAAAGTAGATTCATCTGAGAACAAAATTCGCTTATGAAATCCTACGTCATTTAAAACTCTGTTGCCAATCTCCAAACAAAAATCCAAACGTTTGGCTTCATCACCCTCCTCTAAGGTATGCCTGAATTTTGCTTTAAATGGTAAATTCCGGTTCTGCTTGAAAATTCTCTATAAATGCGATTTACTTATTTCAGTTTCAATTGCTCTTCTTCTAAGTGATTATTTTGGAGCTTCTCTCACGGAATGGAGGGCAAGAATTGAAGCAGCATCATCTTCATTCAACCATTTTTTTGATTTTTTAATGTCTAAAACAGAGCCTGTTTCTAAGAACTTGGTCACCGACTTCTTCGCTCCGACATTAGAAATGCTAACTTCCGGGTATTTTTCGTAAAATTTCTACGACGATATCACTCTTCCCCAGTTCCGCAGCATTGAATCAAATAAATTCTTTGTTCTAGAGTCAACATTATAGCATATAAATAGTAGCAAAATGACGAAGATTCGATTTGAAGTTATACTGACTTAGTAGTTGTCAACAGTTGTTAGTGAAATCTTGCAATGGAATCCGCCTACTAGAATTTTTTTAAATAATTATACAAAATTCCAAGTCCAAATTATGAAGAAAAATGGTATTATCTCGAGAACCGTTTGAGTTATATAAAAAGTAATTTGCGTTTTGGGGGTTTGAAATCAAGCAGGGCAAATCATCAAGAGTGACTTTTTCTGAGAAATCAAAAACACAAAATGTTTTCCTCTTTTAAACTCGATTCGGGGACATACTGTATAATATAGGAAGCAAAAGTATTAATCCACCAATGAAAACACTGTTAAATAGACATGTGCTCCTATAGATGAGCCCTCACTTCTCAAATGTTCATACAATAGACACATAATAGACATAATGACATTCTGTATTATGTATTTGGCAGCTAAAGACACATGATTGTTTATTTCAAATTGTATGGCGAATCAGAGCAGAGGTGCCAAAGTCAGGTACAGAATGCAGTGACATGCGAAAGGTCATATATGTACTCTATTTCCATTCTAAATTGAAAATAGGTAGAAAAAAGCAAGTTTCAATATATTTTCTAAAATTTAACTCCTATACAAGTATCTTATCTTCAGTAAGTGGTGACGTTCTTAGAAAGCTATTCGGAAATATTAAAAAAAATACATAGATATAAATTTTTAGTTAGCATTAAAATAAATTTAATTCTGGAAAAAATAATTATAAATTCAAACAACTTTAGTTACTACTTAAGAATTGAAGAGCCGGCAACGGCCTCAGGCGCTCCCACAGAGTAAAACCACTGCTTAAACCTCAAGCTAATATTTATACATTGCTCGCCACGCATAATTTCCTTTGGCACTCAATTTCCAGTCGGTGTTTTAAGCATTTTTTGAGGTTGCTAAGCAATTCAGCAAAAATACATTAGTTTTTTTTTGAATTTCACTTTCGATTTATGATTGACCCATGGAATCATAAGTGCCTTTTCCAGGGTTTTATCATTTTCAATTAAAATTAGAAGGACTATATAGGTAAAAAATTCCTACTTCTAACAAACAGGATGTATGTGGAAATGGAAAATTTGATTTAAACAAATATGCTTATCTAACAATATATCGTCTAACTTTTCTCTTTGCATTTTTTTTTTCGAAAAGCCGTTTGTATTGCAACCACTAGTTTATCAATATTTTGTCGCTAGTATTGATTCATTAACAATTTTACGAGCAATTTTATAACATTTAAGTGTAGGCTATTTGGGCAATTCAATGCAGGCTTTTTGACTAACTTCAAATTGACAGTTAGGGTAAAGTGGGGTCAGTGCGACCCCCTTTTCGTATAGTTGACTTTTAGTTCATAACTGCGCGAATGTCATTCACATGATCCGATTCTTTTTGGGCTGTATGAACTACTTGGTTCTTAAGCTTAATTTATTAGGCCTAAAGAAAGAAAATCTTTTTGTGCTTCAGGGTAAGGAGGCACATCGTCCAACTTACTTACTTAAAAAAAATATTTCACAATTTTCGAATTTATAAAAGATATATGCACGCCCATGGAATCATAAAGTTGCACCGCTTTTTTTGTTCCCCAGGGTATTTATCATTTTTAATAGATGGATTATATAGCTTATATTTTGAGAACGAGCATTCGACATCTACTGTGAACTGGGGTCAATTCTCGATCAATCACCCTGTACATACCAATATCTTACATTTGGTCTTACATTTACAGAAACTGTTATGTCAATGTGTTACAACAATGTAATGTGAAAAATAAATCATGTTGTTAGAACACTTCCAAATCTATACTAGGTACTCTTCACATCGACAGTTAGGTAGGTACTTACTTGTTTTACAACCAGGTTGAATTGTAAAACTTTTAGAGTTTATATATTCTCAGATTTACCTGTGATCTATCCTCGGATCTCTCTATTTTCTGTGGTTGTGACACGTCTGTATATCTGGTTTGCCCTCGAATTTACCTGTTTGGTTATACGGTCTGATGTACATACATACATAGGTATGTGTATTATAACCGTCAAAACTAGCCCTATATGTTTCAAGAACACTTTTTGATGATTTTGGCTCCCTGCCTACTGGACTATATAGTTTGTGTATACGGTTAGCTGATAAACGCATTTCTGGATTTATGATTCTGCAATTGAAAATACAATTACACACTTAAATTAATCAATTATTGCGGCCTTTACTAACAGCTTAATAGTTGCCCCAGTCGATAAATCAACAGAATTTTACCATAGCTCGTAAATATTATGATGTATGTATATAGATAGTTTGTTTTACGAATTATTTGGTGCAGCACATATCTGGCAAATAATCCTATGAACAACGCGAATGGAGTAACGCAAATGTGTGAAAACTATACAACTTTACAGTGGCGTGTATATAATAGTGGCAAAAAGGCGTTGCCCGCCTTAGAAAATCATAAGAAACGAATAAATATAGGCATTTTTACAGATTTTTCGCAATGCAATAAGGAACGTGGTATACGCGATACCGTCCACGTCAATCTTTTGACACCGACATCCGTCGTTTCGTGCTCGACTGACCAAATAGTAACGAGTGATTTTGGCTAGTCGAAATTTTGTATAATTCTAACGGCTCTAATCTAAAATACGAAAATATGTCCAGTGATTATAATTACAGTTTTGCTTATTTGAATAAACGTACAGTTACTTGCATAAGTATTCGTACCCTGAATTGATGTGTAAATAAATTAACAGCATTTTTATATCTGTAAGGAAAATTCCATGTAATAAATATATTTACAAACACACTATATCAGCAATGCATAAATCAAGTTTTAGCTTCATATTGCATTAAATACCTACATAAAAAAATATTTAATTTTAAGAATGGCAATATCTACGCAGCAAAAGTATTCGTACTGCGCATAACCTCAGTGTCCCAGGTATAACGGTGAGACCCCAGTTGTTAAGACTTCAGTCACAGTTTTCAGTTATACATTCAGACGAGTGTAAACAACTGTATGTTGTGTGAATCTGTTAAAATATTTCTAATTATAATGGGACGTAAATTAGAAACAACAGCACAGGAGAGACAATTGGCAGTACAGTGGCTTTTGGAAGGAAAATCATATAAAAAAATAGGTGATTTGTTAAAAAGAAGCAGAAGTACTATACAATATATTATAAAAAGATATAACGAAAATCAAATAGTTTCCAATATGCCTTGAAAGGGCCGTCCAAGATTATTAACTTCTCGAGAAGAGAAGGCAATAGTGGTTGAAATAAAAATGCTCTTCTACAAGTGCCCCAAAATTGGCGGCATTAGTAAATAACCGTTTTAAACAGCAAGTAAGTTCAGATACCTGTCGCCGGGTTTTAAAAAGGCACGATCTGCATGGTAGAGTATCTAGGAAAAAGCCCTTTATTAGTAAAGTAAATCGTCTAAAACGATTAAAATTTGCCAAAAAGTATTTTTTTCAAGGATCACACCCTTTGGGAACGACTTTTATTTACTGATGAAAGTTCAACATTTTTCAGTCGGACCGTCGGACGGCAGTTTAGTGTGGCGTAAGGTAAACGCTGAGTTTGAACCGAAAAATTTGTGTCCAACTTTTAAGCATGGTGGCGGTTCAATGATGGTGTGGGGAAGTATGAGTGCGAGTGGCACGGGGAATTTAGTTTTTATTGATGGCATTATGACTAAATTTACATACTTAAACCTATTAAAAATAAATTTGCCATTAAGTGTCGCAAAATTGAATCTAGGAAATGATTGTTGGTTCCAACAAGACAACGATCCAAAACACACAGCTTCATAGTGAGGCAATGGATTGTATACAACACTCCCCATCAGTTAATTACACCCTCTCAAAGACCTAATTTAAATGCAATTGAGCATTTATGGTCGGAAATGAAATGACAGTTACGAAATTATTAAATAAAAACACTCTTAAACAGGCAATTACAAATGTATGGCAAAACATGGACCCTGATACCACACAAAAATTGGTAGCAAGCATGCCTAAACGTTTGGAGGCTATGATCGCAGATAAAGGTGGACCAACCAAATACTAACTTGGCCAATTTCACCAAAAAATCCTGAAGTACGAATACTTTTGCGACCCGTGATTTTGCAATAGAGAATAATTCAGTTTTTATTTTCTAAACAGTAAATGATATGAAGTTCAAGTTTAATTTATGTAATACTACACATGTATGTTTATAATAAAATATTATGATCAATTATACTCACACCCATTAAAAGAAAATTGTGGTTATTTACAATTCCCTGTAAAGTACGAATACTTTTGCGAGTAACTGTATGTAGGTGTGAGTAAAATGAGTGATAATAAGTGTGAGTGTAGTGATACGGAGAATTGCCTGACAGTATTAAAAACAATTCTTTTTAGCTCAAGGAGTCTTGGAAATATGTAAACAGGATATCATTTCATAGGGACATCTTACCAAGTCATTTCCAAGATCTGATAAAAAAATAAATGCTGTTTAAAATAACGAAGTTGAAATTCAGTTCTGGTATTCCTGTGACAGAAAGTCGCCAATATTTTGATAAGTGTATATCATCCCTTGAAAACACACAGATACGAGGTGTGTAAATTAAGTAATGAGACTGGCAACGTAGCGTCCGATCTAGCAGCACTACAGAGACAGAACTTGGAAGGGCGGTAGGTTAACATGTAATGCACCTTCAGTACAAGTTTGAACTTGTTAGAGTGACTCAGTCAGAGCTTGTTCTTTGTGACGTTTTTTTCTAGTGCGTTTTAAAAATGAGTTTTAAGGCATATTTTGCTTCTCAGGTTTTGCTTCAGACTTGGACACAGCGCAACGGATACTTTTGCAAAACTTCAACACGCTGACGGAGACAGTGTTTTTTTCAAGAGCCCAGGTTTTTCGGTGGTTTAAGGCATTCTCAGAAGGAAGGGAGTCGATTGAAGATGAACAACGCAGTGGAAGGCCTTCATTTTCAAAAATGAAAATGTCGATAGAATACGGGATCTTGTCTTCGAGTTGTTGACGATCAGAATGACGGGGAAGAGTTAAATCGGGGAAGAACACTGTTCATCAGATTCTGACTAACGAATTGGGGATGAGAAAAATCAGCGCAAAATGGTTCCAAAAAACCTTTCACAGGAACAAAAGGACATCAGGAGAGAAAGGCGTCTTGACTTTTTGAAATCAAATGATCCCCATTTTCTGGAACGTGTCATTATTGGTGATGAGACTTAAGTGTTTGAGTACGACCCGGAAACCAAGTTCCAAAGCATGGAATGGCACACTTCAAGCTCTCCAAGACCCAAAAAAGCAAGAATGAACAAGTGGAAGATCAAATGCATGCTGATTTGCTTTTTTGATAGCCAGGGATTTGTCCACAAAGAGATTGTGCCTCCAGGCACAAACAGTAAATCAACACTTTTACAGAGAGGTTCTTGAAAAACTTCAAAAAAGGGTCATGCGTGTGAGACCAAACATTAAGACCAACTGGATGTTGCATCCATTGACAATGCGTCATTTCAGTAAACGAGTTTTTAGCCAGTAAAAACATTTATGTGGCTCCTCAGCCTCCTTATTCGCCTGACTTGTGTCCTTGTGACTTTTTTCTCTTCCCGAGATTGAGAAATCACCTCAAGAGACGTCATTTTGGGACCATAGAAAACATTCAAATGGCTGTAATCGACCAGCTGAAGGCTATTCCAGTTCCAGCACTTCTATGAGTTCCAGCACTGCTGTGAGGAATGGAAGAACCGCCTCTAGCGCTGTGTGGCTTCCCAAGGAAGTTATTTTGAAGGAGACAATATTGAATTGTAATTCTATTCGAATAAAAAAAAATTAAAAACACCAGTCTCATTACTTAATTTACACACCTCGTACATACATAAGTACTATATACTTTCCAGTTCCATATTATTTCTGGATTGTTATTCATCGTCAAGCACCCTCGTATAACCTCTTTTTCAGCTTCTATTCAAGAAGAATTCGTACTTGGTATAAAATTATCAAATGAACACACACTCTATAAGTATTATGATTATGAATGAAACTTTTAGAACTATAGAGATAACAATTGGATGTAATTAATAATTCATAAATCGCCTGTTCACGTGGCCTTTACTCATTTCCTTTGGTGTATTTACTCGTGGTACAGTTTAAACAGAGTCATCCGTCCACACCGCTGTCAGGTCTCACTCCTTACTTAACTTAACACTCCTTACTTAAAATTAGATCTAGTGTAATGAATAGTCAGAGATAAGTTATTTTGGAGTATAATGTTTTTTTTTCGGTTTCGATGTGAATCGCAGTACTGAATAGGGGATTAAATCAGGTATGTTTAACGATTATGTTTTGTTTATTATCTATTGATTTATCGCCCGTTGTAATTATGGGCTAGGTAACAAAACATTTGTACGTATTCCAGATCCTACGAGAAATCAAAACACTATAACGCTACCGATTTTTATTATCTGATAAAATATGTGGCTGTTTATGTCATACAATTCAAATCGTTTTCAGTTTTTACAATCGAGGAAGTTAATTTTTAGAGTTAAAGGAGTATACGTAAGACTTTGACATTGATTGGTGATGCTGTTGATGACACTGTCTCATATTGTGCTAGAGAAAAATAGCGCAATGCAGAAGGAATGTGGGATACGCGATACCGTCCATATTCATCGAGTCACATCGAAATCCGTTGTTTCGTGCCCTCGTGTGGTAACAGGTGATTTCTGATAGCCGAAATTTCATAATAGTTATTTCAAATTTCATTTGAAGATTTTTTTTATTATTACTATAGCATTCTATACTTAGGTCTAGTAGTCACCCTCTAAAATATGATGTGGATCGTATGTCTTACGAAAATACGAGCATTTCAAATTTCGCTAGTCGTCATTGTTTAACAGTAAGTTTTATGACAGGTGACAATGACTTTTCCAAACAACTAAAGAAATGATACAAATATATGATATAAGTAATATTTATTATTAATCCACTACATCAAAAAATTAAGGAAACAAAAAGAGATTCCTAAATTTGTTGGTGTTTTTTTGGAAGGCTGTATCTCAATAAAAAATGGTCGTTTGAGATCTTTTGGCAAAACATTTTTGTGAGCTACGGTATTCACTACGGTGAGAAAAAAAATGCATTTTTTTCTCGCGCCGTCTGAGGCGCGAATCGTCTCCGGTCTTTTCACGTGCCTCTTTAAACCGTTTAAACCATTCAATAACTTGTGTGCGGAATAAAAATTCATTCCCGTACACTTTTTTTAACATTGCATAAGCTTCTGTAAAAGTTTTCCCCTAAGAAACTTGAGATCTGAACACTTTTTTCAACGCGTTACTGGTGCGTAGACTAATTCAAACGATTGCTACAGTCAAACTGAGCGACCCACTGGCTTGTCCGGCTAGCTCAGGGTGGGGAAAGTATCACCAGACACAGTTCTTCAAACTTGTATCTGACTTTTAATGAAACAGGATTTTTTGTTGTCTGTGATCATCGATATCTTAGCAACCAATGACTGCACAAAGAATTTAAGGGCAGTTTCAAACACTGGAGTAAACGTCCTACAAGTACCTTTTAAGATTCTTTGACAAACATTTTTTTTCACCCTCAACATTGATTTAAGGAAAAGAGAAAAAGGCCTTGTAAATCGTTCCATCAAACCGTTTTCTCGGACCAATTGATCAGAGTTTTACAAAAGAATTAAAGAAACTAGTGTATGGTTTCTGAACATTGTGTAATCTTCATCATAAAAAAAAATATGATTTTTTTGTCAATTATTTTTTATAACCTTGCATTAGTTTTACTTGTTACATTTGAAAAAAAAATCGAAACAAAAAAAAATGTTTTTGAAAAAAATCGTAAAAGAGTCTTGTAGGGGGGTTTATTCCATATTTTGAAATTGCCCTTATATTCTCTGAGCTGTCATTGGTTGCCGAGATATCGATGATCAAAGACAAAAGAATCCTTTTTCATTAGAAGTCTGATATCTCAGCGACAAATTGACATAAAGAGAATATAAAAATAGTAAATTGAAGCTGAATAAACAAGCTATCTGGCCCATGCATTGATTTATATCAAAGAAAGATCAGAAAACTAGTAACTTGAAGCTTCAAAATGTCTTTTTTTAAATCTAGATCCAACCTTTTGTCAAAATCTTTTCCAAAATTTTTCACCGAGATACACTTAAAATTCACCAAAAAATTTTGAAAATTTTTTTGTTCCCTTAATTTTTTGGAGCAGTGTATAAATATGTCCTACAAACAATCTGAAATAAAGCACCTATATTTCTATGCCTATTCGTCAAGGTATAAAAGGCCTGTTGCTATCAGTCAACAGCAAGTTTGATGAGTCGTCTTCCTACTCGTAGTTTTGAAGTCTTCTAATTTTCCAGGCTTCGCCGGAGGATTGAGTCGTACAGGAGAAGACAAAACGACTGCATGCCGCGTTTCGATCAGTCCTTCACCGGGCTGTGCGAGCAGAACCTGCAGGACACCCTGCAGCTGAAACAGCGCTACTTGGACGCCAAGGCGAAGCGGGTACCCAAGAGTAAAGACAAGAAGCAGCAGGAGTCCATTCAGAGTAGCGTCCACGTGGTGAGTATTAACTCTTTGGGTATAGTGGGACAAAAATTAAACCACGAATTTTTTTACATAGAAAGTACGGTGTGTAAGATTGTCCCACTTATCAAAACACATTTTCTTGTGAAGTACGACGGTTTATTTTAAAACCGCTTGCAGTCTAGTTAATTTATCCAAGAGGGGCCGTAATATGCACAGAGTAATATGACGCTGTAGAGCAAGGTCTTTATGAGCAGGTAAGTTTTTTTTGTTTTTGTTCAACTTAAATTTATATATAATAAATTTCTCGGGAAGCTAACAAACTTTTTATTAATAATGCGATAATTATATGAGTTTGTTAAAAACACGGTACGGTTATTTACCACCATACATGAAATGTTTTTTGGTTTAACAATGATTTGAACTGTGCCGTTAGAGTACCCATAAATACCTGAATTTAAAAGTGACAAATCAATGAAAGGGTTGATTGGTTTACAAGTTCAACAGGCCTTTGATTCAGAGAAAGAACTGTGCACTTTATCAATTTCAAACTGAGGAGGTAAAAGAAAATCCAAGAAGTAAGAAAAATTCCTGTCCTGTAGCACTAAACATAGTAGTTAGAACGACAAAAAGTTACGAAAAGTAAGATTGATTTAATATTTTTTTTTCGAATTAAATTCATATATCTTACACTTTCAAGTCCCAATTTGTTTAGCAATGAATATTGACAGATATTTTTCGTGTCGAGCTACCTGTCCCCATCAAAGAAAGCCGCACCAACTGATTTTTATCAAGGCTATGCCAACTCGCTTCCCAAGCTTAGTCCTTCCCCTTTTGGAAAAATAAAACAGTTTCCAGTCTTACCACAAATACCCTTACCATGTACAAATTTACCACCTATTTGAAAATAGTAAGTAAAAGATTTTTGCTGTTTTACTTTAACATAATTGGTAGAAATAATATTTTTTCCTTGATATTTTACTCAATTCCGTACCTGAATTAACAACTGCCTATTAGGTCGATTCTTTTGCTTTATCGCCGTTTGTTTCGCATTCGTCGTTGGCTTGTGAACCGTTTACCGCTGTATTTTCCATTAGTGACGACTTTATACAAGTCTGGTCACAATTTCATGATATTAGTTTACAAGTTATGGTGGTTTTAGTGACGCTACCCTTGTAATTTTAAAAACAATGGAAAAATCTGAATTTTGCGTATTGATAAAGCATTGCTTTTTAATGGAAAATAATACCGTTCAAGCAAAGCAATTTGATGTAGATGAACACCGGTGATGTTGAACGCTCTGGTCGCCCAAATTCGGCAGCTGTTCCAGAAAACATAAAAAAACAGCACACAATCGTTTTGGAAGGCCGTAAAGTGAAGTTGCGCGAGATAACTGACACCTTAATGGTACGTCTACACTTGTGTCTTTTTTCATACTTCATACCTATGCAAATCTGGACGGGGTTTGCGTGGCCTCTCGCCGCATGCGTTACCTCTCGCGAATGACGTGAGCGCGCATACCGTGAGCCAGACTGGTGTCGGTTTTTTTGGCGCACATCAAAGAAACATACGTGTGCGTTCGCGCTCAATTTGGACGGGTTTTTGTGCCGTTCTAGTTTAAAGCGAGACTAGTGCGGAGTTGTTGACATATTTATATGTATTTGTGATGAACGCTGGAAAATGGAGTGGTCAAATGAATAGTGTATGGAATTAATAGATCTATATAAAAAAAACACTATATTACGGGATCCAAAAAATAAGTTCTATTGTTCAAAAACGAAGAAAGAGGATACATGGGATAAATTTCAAAATAATTAAATATGGAAACTTAATGTTATAGCTAGGCGCTCTTTAGCAGATATGACCTTTCTTAACACTGTATCTTTTTCATTACATTAGGTATTCAAAGTCTTCTAATGGCATACGTACAAAGTTTTGAAATTGTCCGGTATTTGGTTCTAAAGACAAATCTACTAATAAATCGGAGCTCATATGTCGAGTTCTTCTTTTAAATAAATGCGTCATCCACCATCGTCTATTTTTCTTATGTTTTTTCTTTTTTTAATAAACTACTAATGACTACAAATGCGGCACTGACCATAACCAACTCTTTAGACATTTTTACCACGCATGGATGGAGCGATTTGAGCACGCACGCATATGCGGCGATAAAAGTTTCAACGAATGTTCTGAGCGCGAATGGATTGAGTACGCACGCATATGCGTAGCTTCTCACCGCATGCGTGTGCAGGTTTGTACGCCTCTTTAGGCATGCCTCAGATGTAAGTGAGGAATGCAACTAGCGCATGCGCTAGACGAGTTGAACGACGCCAATCTACAAGCGCAACCCATGAGGAACGTAGTTCCAAGGTTATACCTTGCGTTTAATTATGTTTTCCACAGAAGAAACGCTACTTTTTATTGATTTACAAGCTCCAGAAGCTTGTAAAAGTAAATTTTGGGCATGCGTGTACAATTTATAAACAGGACACAATTATCCTTATCCAATTCTTTTATAATTTCAAAATTATATTTCAAATACTCTTTCATTTATACACGCCGTCGCTTATTCCGCCCTTCTTTTGATTTTTTGATTATTACAAAAGCTGCACAAGTGGCATCTGATACATCCATTTCTGTGCAGTTACTTTAAAGCTGTAACAGCCCACTAACTTTAAGGTTAATTTTGAAAAAAAAAACTGGACGTTTTCCACGAAACACCGAACTACTACACTTTTATCGACGAAGATTAAAACTGTTTTTTTTTTTCTTATTAAAATTTCTTTTTTTATTCTCCTCCAGATGTTTAAACTTAGTTGGTGAAACACGCGTCGTGTAGTAATTCGGTGTTTCGTGGAAAACGTCCAGTTTTTTGTTTCTACGCCGAAGGTTCCAGTACACACTCCAGTTAATTTTGAACTTAAATTGTGCACGTCTACAGGTATACAGTAAGCGTCACCCTAATGCGTACATAGCCGAATGAAGGGCAATTGATAATTTAACTTCTTTATTGAGCAGATGTCAACATGAGGTGAGAACTAATCGCGATCCAGTCGTTAGCGCAGGCGTATGAAAGGCATCCGTTTGTGGGTAGGGCTGTTTGAGTTAAAATTTGAAATACTATTTTATATTTTATTCTGGTCTAGTGCCTGATTAGAAAAGTGCGTTATTACGAGCGTATTGTAGAAGCACTACATACATTCATAAAAATAAAAATGGATATTTATCACATTGACGAAAAAGTTCAAATAATTAAATGCAGTGGCGTGCGTGATCCTAAGATTGGGGGTGCACCATACATAAAAATAACGATAATCTAGTCTAGTTCACTTTTTAAACACTCCGCCAAGACATGTCCTACTGGTTTTAAAAAACTCCAGAATCTTTCTACAGGCTTTCCACCCACCATGTAACGATATATTAAAGCCAACTGAAAAATTGTAGAAACGTCTGTAGTTTCGTCTGATATTATAGCAACAAAAGTGGATTTTTTAAATTCAATGGTTATTCATCGTGACAAACTTAAGATATGAAGTAGCTCGTTTTGTAAGATTAGAATTTCCTTTAAAAGCCGCCGCGTTTTGTAAATATACTTCAAGCCTCGTCTAATCGGCACTGAAATCAATCAACCCACGAAAACTTCATGTGCCCACCTCGAAGATCGACATGTCCAAATTTAGCCTAGCATGGCTAAATTCAAAACATTATTCAGTCCAGAGAATCATTTTTTTCTTAGTATTAAATCCTCATTTGTCCAAGCTCGCCAAACAAAACACACGGAAAACAAAACACTCTTCAACATATCCACTTAACCACAAATTTTAAATAAATTATAAACTTACAATTTTCCTTTCCGGCTAATTTTAAATTAATTTGTGAGGGGCTACTAATTTAATTTGACTCCTCCACAATTTTTAAAATTTTGAAAGAACATATCCAAACAGAAACCGAAAACCGATTTAAAACTCAAAACTGTGTACGAAAACAATACAAACTACGACACTCTCGTGCCTCTTAAACTCCGTACAGACTAAGGTCGCCCACTCCTTGAGGGAGTACAACGCCGGGGCGCCTGCGCGCGAGCTGAGAAGAGACCTAGCGGGGTAGCCAAAAAGAGAGGGATAACTTGGGGAGGGATAATAAGAAACCATTAATTATAAAATTATTGCTAGTGAGGACTTGCCGTGGTATTTTGGTAGTTGGTCTGTAAGGGTTATTAAAGCCAAATTTTGACTGGCGCAGTTTGAATTTGACATGCGCAGATGCTACTAACATGAACATGGTGATTAAGTCAGATTTCGGCGAATATCAACAGAGGCGGACTCGGGTCATTTCATTATTATTACAAAACGATAGTTCACAGCAAATTAAAACATACTAAGGGGCTAACTATTACAAAATGGAGCCGTATTTAGGTGTGGTAATGTTAGTGGTCCCGAAACATGGCACTTAAAAGAACTTACCCACGAAACTCATAAAATTTCGACCTAAAATGCGAATAAATTTGATTCACAAGTTATGAAGTTATAATGACAGTTAGATTTTTAATGACCAGTTATAAAAGTGGGGCATACAGGATCCGTGTTGTTGCCATAGATCTTGATAGACAATTGCGGTTTCCTTACAATTGATTAGAATATCAATTTTACCTTTAAACCGACAAAATATTCGAGTCTTACTTGCCAAATTTTTATACCTGCCAAACGGATATTTGGAACAGGTCTGCCTTTGAAGGAAGACTCGTTTTTCCAGGGTATACCTGTTCCAAATTCCTGCTCTCATAATACCTGTTTTGAGACAAGGCAGACTAATATTTCGTCAGATTAAAGGTAAAATTAATTAAGTAACACAAAATCAGCTGTAATAAAACTGCAACTGTTTAACAAACGACGAAAAAAGTTGCAACTCATACGCTAGTTAAAAAGTAATGTTACACTCTGTATTAAACAATTTATGAGCTTTAATGGGTAAGTCCTTTTAAGTTTCATTTTTCGTGACCACACCTAATATACCGTCGTGTAATAGTACTCTTCATAGTACGTTTATTCGAATATTCACTAATGTATTCTGATGTATTTTCTGTGTATCGCTTTGCAATAATAGTGACCTGAGCCCGACTCTGACCTGAGCTACGATTCTCCGAAATTTTGAACGCCGAAGCCGACGCATTGGACCGTTCGTTCTGCCTATGCCTTCTTTCGCTGTTGTCATATCAACATAATATTCCTATTAATTTTAAATTGTATGATATTTTAAAATTGTTTCAGAGTTGTTGAAAGTAATATTAACTGTTTAAAATTATTTCACAGTAATTGGGTTGAAAAAAAGATAACAGTAAACTCTATTATACGATACGCAACGCAGTGTGAAAATTAAATTGGATTATATTAATTGATCGTACATCAATGCATTTTGTAAATATAGGGTTTTTGTAAAGACTTATTAATGCAGAGTTAAGAGTTACAGTTAGTTCTGGCAACGTTGCTCTTTCGATTTCCGCTAAAACCCCCTCTTAGCTTTATGTACAACCAAGCTAAACAATTTAAATAACTACTATTATGTATTCTATAGACCAGTAGTGACAGTTTAGGAAATTAACAGGCCGTGGAAATGTAATCATCAGAAAACAAAACATTTTCTATTTGGACAACATTGTTATCTAACTTTTTTGCTCACAAAATGTTGATCAAAATCGTCTTCAGTGAGGTCCTGAGTCAGTACACCAGTCTATAGAGGTGCATTTTATTTTCAAGCGCTTCAGATTTTGAATAGGCGAAATCGAATTTTTAAGAATTTTTGGAACGAAAGTTCTAACTCTCGTTATCTTTAGGATTCACTGATTGTAAAGATATTTGTTTGCAAAATGCCGCTCTTTTTATACATAATAGGTAACCTTTTTATTTATGATTATATATTTTTTTATTTTAATACATGTAACAAATCACACTTTCATGTTTGTAATCAAGCTTTATTGAAGTTCTTAACAATGGGGGTCATGTGTCGAAAAAAAATAGTTAACATTTATAAAAAAATGGGGTAGAAAATTTCGTGCCATATAACTTATAAAAAATATCTCAGTAGGGTCATTTATGGTATTCAAAAATTTGGTGTCTACCTAGATATTCGTATTTTGTACGACTTATACGTATACATATACGAGGTGTGTAAATTAAGTAGTAATATTGACTTTAATTTTTTTTATTCGAATAGAATTACAATTCAGTATTGTCTCCCTCAAAATAACTTCCTTGGGAAGCCACACAACGCTGGAGATGGTTCTTCCATTCCTCATAGCAGTGCTGGAACTCATACACTGGAATAACCTTCAGCTGGTCGGTTACAGCCGTTTGAATATTTTCTATGGTCCTAAAATAACGCTCCTTAGAGTTCTCATTACTTAATTTACGCACCTCGTATAAATAAAGTGAATTACGCGATTGCAAAACGGTAGACTAAATAATTTTACCGTTGAGTGAAGACCTCTAAACGAGAAATTAAATAGTAAATAAGTATATATTACTGTAAACACGAATAAGTAGTAATTTTTTTTTTGGTTCTTGCAAAGGTTATCGTTTATTGCGGTATCTATCAGTGTGACACAATTTATGTAATTGCATTGTGTTTAAATGCATATGTACGTATGTATATTCATATTATATTATTTATGTAGATATACGTATCTGATCCGAGTCTTTTCATAAACACTTTTGAAACAAATAATTGCCAATTTCACCGTTCGTTCTAGTTCTCACACTGGTTACAAGAAATGTGGAGTTAACACTTTTACCTAAAATAATTAAAATATACAGGGCGTTTCAAAATTCACTACGGGGATTTTAAGGGCGTATTTTTGAGGTCATAATAAGACTTTTTCCCCTATATATGTTATACGACTTATAGGAAAAAAGGTTTATTTCAAAAACGGGTAAAATTAAACAGAATTAAGGGGTAACAAACACTACCTTGTAAATTTTTTTTTAATTTGTTGTTGGCAAATCCAAAAATAATAACCAAAAGGTTTTATGTGGGGGGAAAATTTTTAAAGTGGTCGAAAAATTCGGTTTTCCGAGTGAAGTCATGGTGCTGTTTAACTAGTAAAATTTGTGCGCGTTCGATATCGGTGCAGTACCCCTACTGTATCAGTGCAGTAGAGGTCACTATTCCTTCGTAAAAACAGTATACCTTGAATTAGAAGGACATGAAAGCAGGAAACAGCAGAAGGACGGCATGAAAACCTAGAATTAGAAGGACAGTTGTATGGCCCAGGCATCGCCGATTAGTGGTATGTAAATAAAAAATTACATCGAAATATATGTACGTACTTGAAACGTTAAACGCGGTTTTCTCGAAATCATGTTTTTCAAACTGGCCGTAAAGCTAGCGCCTACAATTTTGAACCAATCGACTTGAAAATTTAACGGTAGCTAAAAAATTAAATTTTCTATAACTGAACGCTCCACAGAAGGTTAGAATCGGAAAATCCTGGCCAAAAATCGAAAAACCAAGTTCGTTTTATTCTGTTTTAATTCATATAGCTTTGTGAAACAGGGTTTCCTGCGTGTAATACTGAAACGACAGCTACCTAGGTTATACCTGCCGTTCTACTTCAGTCGGAAGTTGGCCACCTTCGAGTGCGTAACGGTACGAGAATCGGTCCCGAAATACTCAACGTTCGTGTATTGTGAATTTTTGTTATCACAAGGTGTATTTACGACATAAAAAAATGGAGGCTACTCTTGAAGGGATGTAAAATATTATCTATGCATTGAAATTGAAAATCAATTTTTGTATTTCTTATTATGGAAAATAAATGTTAACTCTGCGCTTATAATACAAACGCGCATGTTAAGGTAGCGAAAGAAAAGTAGGAAAATAGTTCGTTCCTACAGCGTTCTAACACTAATTCATAATTTGACATGTGGGAAATATTAGTGGAATAAGAAATTCATAAAAATTGGCTGCTTGAAACTGCTTATTTCAGTGAAAAATGCAAAAATAGAAAGGCGCGTCCAATAGAGCGTTCTCGGGACAATTCTAACTGTACATGCGTCAAAGCAGGTGTTCATCCCTAAGTCAGTTCATTCAAGTCCTAACCAAGGGGGAAATGTACTGTATTTCCATTCTAAATTGAAAATAGGTAGAAAAAAGCAAGGTTGTCAGATATATTTTCTAAAATTGCTAAGCTCACTATACAAGTATACTTCATACTTCAGTATACTGTTAGTTCGTGACGTTCTTAGAAAGCTAGTTTGGAAATATTAAAAAAAAATACATATATGTATATATAAATTTATTAGTTAGCATTAAAATAAAGCGCTTAAAATTGCTGGAAAAAATAATTATAAATTAAAACAACTTTATGTATGTTACTATACTTAAGAAAATTTTGAAGAGCGCGATGCCGCGAATGCACCAGCGAATGCCGACCATTATACTATTGGATTGCTTTATATGTATATATATTGCTTTATATGCCAAATACTTATTCGGTCCACTGTGCCATAAAAATTTTACGACGTCGTTAAAATGATTTACGACTTTAGAAATTCTACGTGTTTAAGGCGCCAGTGACGTGTATTTCAGCTAGGTTTATTAACACAGACAATTTTTGAGATTGTCTGGCTAAATGAGCATTATTTACAGCAAATTATATTACAAATATTAAGAGTTTTGTATGCAGGCTAATTTTATATCCTATATTGATTTGAATGAAAAAAATTATTTCACAATTGTCGAATTTATAAAAGATATATGCACGCCCATGGAATCATAAAGTTGCACCGCTTTTTTTTGTTCCCCGGGCGTATTTATCATTTTCAATTAAAAATAGAAGGACTATACCTAATTAATGTAAATAGTAATATACCTGGTAACTATTGACCAGTGAAGGAGAAATATAGGGTGTCTCAATGTTCCGTGAAATATATATTTTTTATTTTATACTAGTTAACCTAATCCAACTTAACTGAGGTTCTCTGCGATCAATTTTTCAACACAAAATAATTTTAGTAACCTAATGTAACTTAACTGAAGACACGTTGCGTGCAATTGTAGGTTCCAAAAAATTATTAGTTTTGGCCCTCCATTTCTTCAGGGAGTTAGATTAAAATCTTATTAATGAAAAATATAAATGATCTTATTCGAATCAAAATCTGTAGCATTTTAAGAAAATTTTACTTCCGGTTCTCCACCTGTTTTTTTCGGTAAGGAGATTTAGTTGAAATTATATAAGCAGAAAATTTCAATGCTCTAATTTTGATCATAATAAGTACCTTTGCGAAAAAATGGTTACATGCGGTTGCTGCCGGTCAGCCATTTTGTTTTCCTTTTCGAGGAGAGTATTAAATTGAAATCCTATTTACAGAAAATGTGAATACTCTAATTTGGATTTTTAAAAGCGGTTACTTTAGGGCCGCCATTTTGTTTTTTTTTTAAATATAAAGTACAAATTTGAAATCAGCGACCCAAAAAACATTAAATTCGATATAGTTTGACATATTTTCTACCTTTCTCGATTTTTGGCCAGGATTTTCCGATTCTAACCCACTGTGCGCCCGTAGAACTTTTTGATTTACGAAAATGTATCGATTTTATAGCCGATTTTCGGCCGATTGTTTCCGAAAAAACGTTTTTTTTTTCTTTAAACTGACGCCATTTTTTAAAATCAATATTTAGAAAAGTTCTACGGTCTTTCACTAGATTTTTCGATGTAATTTCAATCTTCTTGTTTTTTTTTTCTAGATGCACAATTGCGATCTGTAGGTTTACGGCCAGGGAGGTCATAAAAAAGATGTTTCATTCCGAGAGCTGTTGTACCGCCATATTGTTTTTAAATGACTTTCAAAAAATATTTTTTTGCACTTTAAGAGATGTGTAATTGTCTAAAGAACCGAATTTCAATAAATTGTTTTGCCTTTCTACAATAAATTCGAGAAAATGGGCCTTGATTTTGACCCCACAAGGTACTGTTACCCCTTAAGTTATCTAAAAGAGCTTTATGAAGTCCGTGGACCTTTAAAAAACAAGCAAAAATTTCGAAATTTTTTTTTCGATAGTTTTCTTATGATTACTCAAAAACTGCTGACGCTAAAAAAATTAAACTCAAGATTCAAAAACTAGAAACCTGGAGCTTCAATTTCCTTTTTTTTCTTTTCTCTACCATTTGTCTCCAAGTTACAGCTCACTGAAAATCACCTAAAAATTTGAGATTTTTTTAATGCCCCTAATTTCTGCGTCTTGTGTAATTACAAACTATTTTCGTAACGTTATAGCAGCATGTCCTCATACTGTCGGTCGTCACAATGTAACAAGGTTGCGCACCATGCTTATAAGTCCATTAACGATATCCGGTACAGAACATCGATAAAGGTTGAACGGAACTCGCCCGCGCACTGGAATTCAGATAAGTACGTTGGTTAAGAACTTTACATTCCCGCAATACGAGTAGTTCGACCATCAAGAGCTCATTTTCGTGTGGCGATGGAGATGAATACTGTGGAACAATAAATAATATACAGTGTCCTTCAGAAAGTGTGTATCATGAGAAACATGTTTACCTCGTTATTTTTTTTTTTGGGAGGCAAACATGTTTTGTAAAAATTTTTGTTTCCTAAATTTTTGTGATGGTAAACATTGTTAGTAATATGCCGCAAAGTTAGGAGAAGGACCTCTACTTGTTCAATAAAATATATTAAGTACATTTGTCTAACATAATGTACCTAATGTATTTTATTGGTTCACAAAACCAGGATTATTTCTTCAAATATTTTACAATTAAATAAACAAATATTTTAATAAATTTTTTAGGCTAATCTTTCATAATATTTTGTTTCCTAAAAAATACAAACACAATGTTCCTGACTTTTTGAATGTGTCAACTGAACGAGATAAAGTTTTAAGATTTTATCAAATCCAGACATTGCCCAAGCATCTTCTCAAGCATTTGAAAATAATACACACGGCCAACACAATAATTTATTTAAAGTTAAAAGAACCACTTAGCCATTTTCATGTATCATGCCACGTATTAACAAAACTACGAGCCGGCTTACCCTGCTTAATTAAAGTTTTACTTAGATCTGGCAGTGGTACTCTTAAATCTTTAACAAATAAATAATTTATCCTTATAAGACAGGCGACTAAATTTGTACTTTATATGATACTCAACAGTATCATTGCAGGTTCGAATATTTATTTGAGTGTCATAACAACTAGTATTGTTATTTTTATGAAAAAAAAACTGCTACACACCCCAGTTATCTCCATTATAATTTTGTATAATTAATTAAATAAAACGTTCAAATGATGACTTACGTAAGTAATATGGTACACTTTCAATAATTATTACCCTCCTATACCACTCAAAACACTAAAAAAACCCTGCAAGAATAACGGCATTTTCCAACGAAAATTTCCAAAACACAGAACAATAAAAGATATTAAATTTTGTAGGTTAGGTTGTTAGGTTCATGAAATCAAATAACTGGCTTTGTGCGCTTCACGTGTGAAAGGTGGGAGGTGGGCGTGCGAGTTAAGGCTTAAATTTGTTAGCAACGCAGGTTGTTGCGAAGCCCCCTATTCCGTATAAATACATATGTGAAAACATTGGCATAGGACGCTTGCCACCACGGCGACAGACTAGGCGCTGGGTCGTTTATGGGGGCTAATATGTTGCAAATAATAGTGCAGGAACTCCTCTGACATACATACATATGTTCATTAATAGGTTTTTATTTTTAGAAATAAATTTTTTACCCGATATATGAATTTAAAAATTAAAGGTAATTAAAGTATTGTGGGTAGTATATTAAATTTTAATTTTATTAAATAAAATTAAAGTATAGTAGTTTTATATAAAAAAAACTTATTTGTAATTTTCACAAAAATTTTTTAAATTCGATTCACATGTCCGTTCTATGAAATATATACATATATCAACGATTGCAAGGAATACATCAAATATATAATCTGTCTATTGTAAAATCATCGTAATTTTCAATCAACTTTGTCAGTCTAATCACAAATGGCAACGACTGTGCCAGTATTACAAAAACCCACAGAAAACCAGATAATATATAGACTACACCAGGCCTCTCCAACAAGAGCACTCGGTGCCGACGCGCAACGGTGCTGCATTTCGCAGCACCAGTGCCCGTCCACTGCCTTCCTCACTCGTCCCCAGCATAGCCGCCTTTGCGCGACAGAGACAGACAGCATCATATTTTTTGCATTTAATACCCAGTGCTTGGCTGGCGCTCGGCCGGAGCGGCAATAGCACAAGAGTTGGAGAGGCCTGGACTACACGAACTCACGAGTTAGTCACTCGACACATAAATTTATTTTGAACTCGGCGTTCTACCGTCCATCCGCTCGCATTGAGCTAACGTAAAACACTACGGAATCGGCGCACACAGCGTGGCTAAACTGTTACATTATATGACAGCCATTATTTATTTTATAATTGTGACAGTGACAAAACAGTGACAAAAAAGAACATTTCTACAGTCATTTAAAAGCTGCTGGACAAAATAAAATGAACACACTGTACATGTGTATATTGAGAAGAATATCAGATATAATCTGTGTATCTTATATGGACATACAAAACCACTTGTTTACGCATTTGTTTCTGTTTTCAGGACTGTTCAAGACGTTACATTTCTGAGAATGTGTATCTTTAATAGAATGCTTAAAAAATGTTTCCGGGAGGTAACAGCCTGCTTATAATTTGGCAGATAGTTATTTTGTCGTATCCTGTTTATCCTAATTAACCGTGACGTTGTATCGTTCTAGTCGCAGGTAGGCAACGGCAACCTTCGGTTGGAGTGAGAAAATATTGTTTGTGAAATTATTGTCAACCTTTAGCATCGTCATTGTTAGAATGGTTGAACCCTTAAGAGTACCGGCATTTTTGCCCAAAACTGAAGATCTTTTTTCACTGAAATTTAGTGCAAATCTATAACTGATATTTTACAGAGCTGTCGACATTTGTATAAAGCCACAAAAGTGACTTTGTCGGTACTCTAAGGGATAATAAATCATTGTACCAATTAAATACCATTAAACCAAAGAACTGTAATCTTAGAGATTCGTCCGTTCTGAGAATTTCATGAGTGGATTTCAGACGATATGGATGGAGCTCCAAATCATCTTTCAAAACTCATTAACACGTTGTATAGGGCAGATTGCCTTGTTGGTTTAGATGGCTAACTGATGTTCTTGGATTGTCCGCTATCACTTGCCTAACCCTTTCAACGGTTTCTTCTGTTCATATTCCGGGTCTGCCACATCCTTGTTTCCAATTGACACTTTACCAGTTTGCCAGTTTGCCGGTAAAAATTTAGGAAACGTTTTACTGACCGGCTAAAGTGGTCAAAATGAATAACTGCTTCTGAAAAAAACTTGCCTAAAATATTCATATGCATCCGCGACATACTCATAGATATGTACATATAGTACAAATAGTACATATAGTACAGTGGAACAGCCAAATGGAATACATTCAGTAGCTCCATTATTATGCATTTTTTTTAGAAAATTCTGAGATATGTCAATTTCTAATTCTAAAATGACATCTTACGACGTAAAAATGTCATCCCTAAATTCAACCCCTGCAGGTGACAGCTACAACCCCTAAATTTTCATATTGGAAGTAGGGGCTTGTGATACTTCATTAACTATCATAAAACTATTATAAGTAACACTATTTGTCAATTTTAGGTTTTGAAATGTTAATAATAACAAAAAATAAATGTATGTAATTGCCGACATTTCCCTACTATAAGATAAAAATGATAGATGGCAATACTTTACAAATAGAAAATGTTTTATTATCGGATGAATCTACATTTACACTTTACGGCCATGTTAATCGCCAAAACTGTCGTTACTGGTCGAGAGAAAATCCTCACTGTATGAGGGAACTACACACGCAAACCCTGAGAAAGTTAATGTTTGGGCAGGAATAATTGGAGAAAATATCGTTATCATTGCTCCCTTCTTCATTGACGGCAATTTGAATGGAGAAACTTATTTAGCACTGCTCCAAAACAATGTTGTACCGACGATGGCAAACTTGTACAGCTGAAGGAAACCCACAACTTCCAGATAATGCAATATGGTTCCAGTAGGATGGGGCACCAGCACATTACGAAATCAATGTCCGGCAATATCTCCACACAATCCTTCCAAATCGCTGAATTGGGGAACTTGGTTTTGTAGAACGGCCTGCACAATCACCTGATCTTACGCCGTTAGACTTCTTCCTATGGGGATATGTAAAAGTATGGTCTACAAAACCAAACCCGACGATTTAGCTGACTTAAGAAGAAGAATAACACCTGCAATTAGGTCGACTACCCCGCAGATGTTAACGTTAACGTTAGAAGATATTTCTATTTACGTCTAGGATGCTGGCAAGATGCTGGTGGCATGCATTTTGAACATCTGATGAACTAATAATGATTTGTTTTAAATTTTAATTTCCTACGCTGGAGAAACTTTTTTCTTGTTAATTTCTGCGATAAAATTTAAAACCATAGTAGTTTTGAATAGAGAATGAAAAGACCTTTCAAATGAAGTATCACAAGCCCCTACTTCCAATTTGAAAATGTAGGGGTTGTAGCTATCACCTGAAGGGGGTTGAGTTTAGGGATAATATTTTTACGTCGCAAGGTGTCATTTTAGAATTAGAAATTGACTTGTGTCAGAATTTTCTAAAAGAATGCATAATAATGGAGTTACTGAATTTATTCCATTTGGCTATTCTACACTATATGTAGATCATATATTTTTTAAAAGTGTCATATACATATATGTAATACATCTTTACTCAGAAACAAATAAAAATATCTACTGGTTTATACATTTTTTAATCAAGATAACATAAGGGTTCATTTTTCAAAATATACTACCGGGCTAACAATCGACCTTGTAAGTCGATTGTCACACGGGTTCGGAATGTTTGCCGTCTCGCGAGTTAAACTGCGTTAGACTATCCTGCCCTCCCGCATCCGGATGGCGTACTACCGCGCATACACTGGTCCTGGCGCCTTAGCAGGATCGGTCAGTGGCGTACGTATGCACGGGCAAGAAATGTACGCGTATATAATTTACAAGGCGCTTAAAAAAATATGATTTATGGGCGTTATGGCATCATTTTTGAACCCTAATTATCACATTACCATATCGATTTTTACAACATATTATGCTTTTAATTAATAGACACATACGTGCAAAACAATTAGTTATATAAAAAGCTGTAAATTTGAGTTGATTAAAGACGGCGTGTATGTGTATTTTACAGTCTACATGCAACATGCATGGTGCAATGTCTCGGCTGTTCTTTCCGGTCGGTGGACGAACAAGTTAACGCGGTTTTTTTTGCTGCAAAGTGAGCATTAATATGAACTGCACAGAGGAGGTTTTCATAAACTATGGTAATTTCCTCAATTCCGTAAATATATTTTTTAATACTAACCCATGTATCTTATGTTGACTTAAGGGGTTAGATACACTTAGAACTTTCAAAAAATCGTTTTTTCTTTTTATTGCATTTTCTGAAAGTATAACATTTCAGAAATATCCTGTAAACATTTCAGCCAAACCAGAGCAAAACTTACTGAGTTATACGAACTCAATCAATGGTGTCTCGAGCCGCTATTCAAGCAGGTAGGTAGCTGTACATTGTTACTCGACGGTTAGGGTCTCCAAACGTCAGCTTCTGCCGAGGCTGCAAATGAAGAAGAAGGTACCATTTATGGTCCTGGAATTGATGACTCCATGTAAGTTGAATATTTAAAATTTTATGTACATTAAATTATACTTAAAACTTTAAACGCGTTTTTCTCGAAACCACGTTTTCAAGGTCGGTGAACAGTGTAGCACGCAAAATGGCTAAACCAATCGTTACAAAATTTAACTGGCTAAAACAATCGTTTTATCAGTTATTAATGATATAAATACCTATTTAATGAACGAAATATTTTTTTATTTTATCAATTTTTTTTTACAACATATTGTGCAAATTTTTTAGTGAAAAAAAAATTGTTTTTCAAAACAGAAATTATGGTAAAAAATTTTAATTTTGCCAAAATTTATCGTTCATTAAACAGAGAAAGTGGTTTTTTAAAAAATAAAACAAAAATTTTTGATTTCAGATCATCCTGATTGGCTGAGGAGTGTTTACCGTAAAACGCTTTTTTTTTTGCACCTTCTGGATATTGACTATAACACGTGTTTATGATTATTTTTCGATAAAAAAATTCGTGTAACTTCTTGAAATATGTATCAATCAACTCCCACAATATTAGTTTCAAAATAAAAATACCATTTCCTCAAAAAAAATTCATGAAAATTGCTTTTTTTAACGTCCTAAGTGTATCTAATCCTGCTTAATCTTTAAAACATTGGGGATAAAATAATTCCGTTTGTCATCTTTCACCAACTGAAACCGTAGTTCTTGATTTCGACTCAATTAGTTCTCATCTGTCGATGAAGGACAATATATATATATACTACCGGGCTAACAATCGACCTTGTAAGTCGATTATCACACGGGTTCGGAATGTTTGCCGTCTCGCGAGTTAAACTGCGTTGGACTATCCTGCCCTCCCGCATCCGGATGGCGTACTACCGTGCATACACGGGTCCTGGCGCCTTAGCAGGATCGGTCAGTGGCGTACGTATGCACGGGCAAGAAATACACGCGTATATAATTTACAAGGCGCTTAAAAATATGATTTATGGGCGTTATGGAATATTTTTGAACCCTAATTATCACATTACCATATCGATTTTTACAACATATTATGCTTTTAATTAATAGACACATACGTGCAAAACAATTAGTTGTATAAAAAGCTGTAAATTTGAATTGATTAAAGACGGTGTGTATGTGTATTTTACAGTCTACATGCAACATGCGTGGTGCAATGTCTCGGCTGTTCTTTCCGGTCGGTGGACGAACAAGTTAACGCGGTTTTTTTTGCTGCAAAGTGAGCATTAATATGAACTGCACAGAGGAGGTTTTCATAAACTATGGTAATTTCCTCAATTCCGTAAATATATTTTTTAATACTAACCCATGTATCTTATGTTGACTTAATCTTCAAAACATTGGGGATAAAATAATTCCCGTTTGTCATCTTTCACCAACTGAAACCGTAGATCTTGATTTCGACTCAATTAGTTCTCATCTGTCGATGAAGGACAATATATATATACTACCGGGCTAACAATCGACCTTGTAAGTCGATTATCACACGGGTTCGGAATGTTTGCCGTCTCGCGAGTTAAACTGCGTTGGACTATCCTGCCCTCCCGCATCCGGATGGCGTACTACCGTGCATACACTGGTCCTGGCGCCTTAGCAGGATCGGTCAGTGGCGTACGTATGCACGGGCAAGAAATGCACGCGTATATAATTTACAAGGCGCTTAAAAAATATGATTTATGGGCGTTATGGCATCATTTTTGAACCCTAATTATCACATTACCATATCGATTTTTACAACATATTATGATTTTAATTAATAGACACATACGTGCAAAACAATAAGTTGTATAAAAAGCTGTAAATTCGAGTTGATTAAAGACGGTGTGTATGTGTATTTTACAGTCTACATGCAACATGCATGGTGCAATGTCTCGGCTGTTCTTTCCGGTCGGTGGACGAACAAGTTAACGCGGTTTTTTTGCTGCAAAGTGAGCATTAATATGAACTGCACAGAGGAGGTTTTCATAAACTATGGTAATTTCCTCAATTCCGTAAATATATTTTTTTAATACTAACCCATGTATCCTATGTTGACTTAATCTTTAAAACATTGGGGATAAAATAATTCCGTTTGTCGTCTTTCACCAACTGAAACCGTAGTTCTTGATTTCGACTCGATTAGTTCTCATCTGTCGATGAAGGACAATGACAGAATTTGAGCGTAATAAAGGACAAAGCTTTTCAAGTTTGACTTGATTTCGAGCACCGTCGATAAATTTTGCCATGTGTCTAGTGTAGCTGGTTTGGACTGTACTTTATGCGTTTAGTATGAACATAGCCGTAATTATTTGGCAACTGACGTGGCGATTTTAACCTCAAAAATGCGATTTAAGGGGTAACACCACGACTCATACCTGCGACGACTTAGGAGTGTCCATTAATTACGTGAGAAGAAACAATTAAAAAAAAAAAAAACGATTTTTTTGCACATTTCTTTTTTTAATCAAATTTTCAAGGGGTTTCCGGTCTGCAATGGACCTGGAACCTCACTAACCGGTGGAATAAATGTTTGAACTTTAAGTATACGTGGTTTAAAGATCGATTTTTTTCCTTATGCGTTCAAAATGGCGCCTGAACTGCAAAATTTTTGCGCAAAAATTCAAGAATTTTTTATTAGAAAATGATTTTGCAAATAGTGCATTCTTTGAGTGATTTTAAGGACTTTTTATTCTTGACAATTTTTTGTCAAAGTGCATCATTTTCCTATAAAAAATTCTTGAATTTTTACGCAAAAATTTTGCAGTTCATGCGCCATTTTGAACGCATAAGGGAAAAAAATCGCCCTCTAAACCACGTATACTTAAAGTTCAAACATTTCGTACTCCCAATTCAATACTGCCATAACTGCAACCTTTTCATATTTGAAGTTATGCAGTATTGAATTGGGGGTACGATTTATTCCACCGGTTAGTGAGGTTCCAGGTCCATTGCAGACCGGAAACCCCTTGAAAATTTGATAAAAAAAATGTGCAAAATATTTAAAAAAAAAAAAAACTTTTTTTTCATAATTTACCCTCACGGGGTACACTGGGTTTGATAGACCCGAGCGCAAAGTCATATTCATAGATTCATAGATATTCACAAGGTGAATATCTCGAAGGAGAGGGAGGGGAAGGGATTTCGTTATGGTGGGGAAAAATCACGATTACACGATTACACTATTTAGGTCCTTTTTTACACGAATACACGAATAAAGGGACAAATCTCACGATTTTTGGCGTTTGGTAACAAAATTCGCCACTTTTAATAAAAATGTAAAACTTGAAAAGCATTCAAATAATTTATTTAAATTAAATCACTATGGGTGTCCCCAAAAAAAATGATAATCCTTGGGGGTTTTATAGCAAATTTAACATTGAACAAAAAAAGTTCCTATAAACATGGGTTCGCAAATGAAGTCTTACTAACGAAAACCTCAAACAAACACAAAAAACGTGTTTTTTTACTTTCAAGAAATGCTATGAAATGGTTCATTGATTAAAAAAATGTCTCGAAGTCAACCTTTTAGTACATCAAATTTGGAGTAGAATGCCGCCAACCGCTTGTTTAGAAGACATTTACTGCTGATTTTGAAAATGAGGTTAAACGGTCGAAAACATTCCAGATAAAAAGAATAACCTTATTATGGCAAAAACCAGGTTTATGCAAGCTACGGAGCAAGAAGCATAACAAAATTGGTTTCGGGTCTCCCGGACCCAGTGTACCCGGATTGTGACAAAGTGAGTATTGTGAAAATATAATGATTATACCAATTGTGTATTTAAATCGTGTACTCATGTAAATATTAGTGAGTAAATGTACAGTGCGTGTGAAAAAAGTCTGTTACTCTAACGATTTTTATTTTTTTATGCAGAAATGCAGACGCGGTCTCGCACACGATCCGTCGCAGAGCTGGCTACTTTGGAAGCCCGCAAGAACTTTGGAATAACTTAATCTGTAAATTCATGTATAACTTCATTGTATATTTTATACATTTTGAATTTTTATACTTATAACAATAAATGATTTCACTTGGTATATTGGGATTTTTTCTTTTTCTACCGTTGATGCTACGTATATATATATATATAAGTTAAGTATATATGATAAGGTAAGCAAAACATATTTTTCTATATGATTATTGCAAGTTTTCTGGCGACAATGGCCGTTTATATATGGAATATACGTTTTTAAAATTACTAACTTTGGAACGTCAAAAAAAATCACTTATTCTAATCCAATCGCAAAATGACCTTTTCAGCCTTAAAGTACAATCTTTAAGCTTTAAAAAGGCTTACAAAATTTCTTTATCTTCATTTTTCGTACCGTGACAGCAATTTGAAAAAAAAAACGATTTTTTCACAAGGTCTTTTTGTATTTCGTTAAATATTTTAAAAACCTTTAGATTTGAGATACAATAGAGTGCGTATTCGTCTTTTTGAGATTCTGGCGATGAATTTAAAAAAAAAAGTCCCTCTACGATGATTTGGCTCCAAGTTATATGCGATTGAAAATCGCTCGGGTCTCCCAGACCCAGTGTACCCCCAACGGTACAAACCATATACCCCGTGAGGGTTGATAATTTTTTGGAGGAATTTTATGGACACCATCGGGAAGGGCACGTCTCAAACTTAAAAAATATGCCCCTGTCAAAATTTTCTGTCGCAAATAGTATTAGTTATGAGGCGCTGAAGAGCGATGCACCGGGAGTGGCGTTTTCGGCCGAGCCGGGTTAAAATCGACTCCCTCTGTGCAGTTTGGACGATGCGCGCGTACATCTCCGTACTTACGCCACGAGAGATGAGATTGCCGGTCGGTCCGCGCACCGGCACCGCTCGGTATGCCTCGTGGCACGCCATCATCATTCGCTGAGCGCCAAGCACTCCCGCACCGCTGTTCATTACATGTCGATGCACATTGGCGTAGATAATAAATTATTTTAGAGGGGAATTATCGGTGACAGAATTTCGGCGACTTGCCTAGTAGGTCGGCCCGTTGTCAAAAGTACCTCGTTTTTTTGCAAAAAAGAAAATAAAAAAAAAAACGGTCCGTAGAATTGAATAAACTACTTTTCTCATGCTGAATTTCGCAGCGTCATATTCAAAATGGCGTCCAAAGTTGGCCAAAAACCCTTTTTTTTCGTTTTTAAAAAAAACTATGCTTCCTACAAAAAAAGTTTCAAATAAAAGTTGTAGAACTTATTAAAACAAACAATTTCCGACTAATAAATAAATTTAAAAAAAAAAACAGCTAAAAATCGCGACTTTTTTCAATTGCTTTCTTGAAAAATATATTTTTTTCATGAAACTTGGGGAATGTATAGTCCTCGATAAGTAGAATAAGCTGATATTTTGAACATTACAAAATTCCTGATTGTTTTTGCAAAAATCGCATTTTTCGCTAAAAATGTTTTTTTTACACTCCAATAATTCATACACAAATGCACTTAAAGAGTTCAGTTAGGGCTGAATAAGAATGAAATGAATGAAATAAGAAAATAGTTCGCAAGCACAAAACATTTTGCAAGCCTTTCTCATATTTTCTTCATCGAACATGGGACCCATGTCATATTTTAAGGAGGTAGGTACTATTAGACCTAAATATAAAAATGTCATATCAGCAAAAAAAAAAAAACAAAACAAATGAAAAAAAAAACCGTTTGCCCCGTCGGAAGATCTTGGAAAGTGCTTGCAAAAGATTTGCAAAGTACCTACCTACTTTTTTTTGCACAAACACCAAGCTGCTGGGGTGACATAATAATTGAAATTATCAACTTTTACGGGTCTCGCAATTTCGCAAAACATCACAAAATATACATAAATGAATTTATTTGATTTTGAAAAAAAAAAATTACAAATTAAAAAAAAATCAAAAAAGAATTTAAAATAAAATCTACCATCTTTTAAGTGCAAACATCTCGAAAATCACCCACTCTATGGGTTTCCATAGCAGTACCCCACCCATGAAAAAAATCCAAAAGTAAATTAATTGGTTTTCCTACAGTTAGGTGTCCCTTATGACAATAAGACCTCTTACCAAATAAAAAATATTATCAATAATATTTTTTTGAATTTTCAACTTTATCATACTTTTTCGGACACGAAAAACAAAAACTGGACGTTTTCCACGAAACACCACTCTACTACACTTTTCTCGACGCACGTTTCGCCAACCAAGTTGGCATCTTCAGGAGAAGATTAAAAAAGTTTTAATCTTGTGTCGTCGAGAAAAGTGTAGTAGTTCGGTGTTTCGTGAAAAACGTCCAGTTTTTTGTTTCTACGCCGAAGGTTCCAGTACCCACTCCAGGACGAAAAACACTTTACTTAAGTGTTTATGTCAATCATCTTATTTTGAGTGACATAATAATCATCAGCTGTCCATGTCGTTAATAGGATTTTAATTGTAAATCTCACACAATAATGACTTAAATAGGTTGTTGCACTGGACACTTCAAGCGCAAATATCTTTAAAACGGTAATTCAGAGCGACATTTAAATGGTATACTGTTTCCGTCAATAAAGTATGGAAAAATCGATATTTCCAATAAAAACATAAATATTGCTGCAGCAAGCGTCCTCTACAATTTACATCAAAATGATTGACACATTAAAATTACTCTCAAGAAAACCCCAATTATTTACCATATTTTGTCAAAAAAATGTTTTTTTAGAAGTTGTTGTAATAAAATTAGAACTTTGACACCCTGTAATTTGGTTACCATTAAATTTCGGATAAGTTTGGATAAACCGTATTTTTTTTTACCTAAAGAATCTGTAGTTTTGTCGTGGCCCTTTAATAATGGGACACCCTGTAAATACAGCAGATCCGTAACCAGCCGTAATTTTTAGGGGGCACTGAAAAAAACCTTGGGGGTGGGGGGTAAAACCTTTTTTTATACTACAACGTACAGTAGTCAAAACAAACACAAGAAGCATGTTCCATTTCCGTTAAAAAAATATATTTGAGAAATGTTTTAAACAAACCAAATTAGTCCAAAAAAAATGTAACTAATAATAAGTAAAAAATTTAACAAAAACTGCATCATTTTGGAAAAAAATCCTAAACATGAAACATTTCTAAATTTAAACCAAAAACATAATAAACATTCGAAACTCTACCGTCCTCATCATAGTTTTCGTCAAAATCCCTGTCCGTGAAATTTTTATATAGTTATGAAGTTATATCAACTTCAAAATAAAGTTATATCAACTTTAAAAATTATTCATGTTTAGGAGAAAAAATCGAAAATGGCGCAGTTATCATAGAGATACTCTGCAGATTGTCCCTTATTATGAGCCCAAGAACTTTGACAAGGATTTTATATTTTCGGAGTTATTTACGGTTTTTTGAAAACATCGTAAATGTACTTTTTTAGCGATAACACAGGCCGATAAAATTAGGCCGACCCTCTAACCCAGAGACCAGAATATATTTTTCCGAAGGTTTTTGATGCGCTGAATCCGAATCCGAGGTCCAAATCTCTCAATTGGCTCTGGTTTTTGAGATATTCTAACCTAAATGTGCAAAAATAATGCTTTTGGCCTATATTTGAGATTATGTAGCATCGCAATTTTTTTTTCTCAAATAAACTATGAACAACATCTTAAAGTACATGCCTTGCCCTTTTAAATGACGTCGAGTTTACTCAAATATCTTTTGTTTTCGCTGCGATATCGCATTTAGAAATTTTTAAATTTATGAATTTCTCTATAATATCACAGGCCGACAAGGTTTTAACCCAGAAACCAGAATATTTTTTTCAAAGGTTTTCCAAAGCGCTGAATCCAAATCTCTCAATTGGCTCTGGTTTTCGAGATATCCTAACCTAAATGTGCAAAAATAATGATTTTGGCCTATATTTGAGATTATGTAGCATCACATTTTTTTTTCTGAAAAAAACTATGAACATCATCTTAACGTACAAGCCTTGCTCTTTTAAATGCCGTTGAGTTTGCTGAAATATCTTTTTTTTTTCGTTGAGATATCGAATTTTGAAATTTTTATGTTTGTGAATTTCCTATATTTGAAATCCCATTAAAGACCACGTGTACCAAACAGTTGATTGGTTTTTTGATTAGGAAACACTGAAAATGTTTGAAATTCAATTGCAGGTCAATGTTTTCTTATGTAAAAAGACCTCGTTCAGAATTCAAGGTCAGATTTCCAAAATTTTCTTCGAAAGATTTTCAAAATTTTTCGAGGAATTACAAAAAAAACTTAAAAATTGCATATCGCAGCGAAAAAAAAAGATATTTGAGTAAACTCGACGTCATTTAAAAGGGCAAGGCATGTACTTTAAGATCCTGTTCATAGTGTTTTGAGAAAAAAATTGCGATGTTACATAACCTCAAATATAGGCCAAAATCGCTCTTTTTGCACTTTTTTGCACTTTAGATATCTCGAAAACCAGAGCTAATTGAGAGATTTGGACCTCGGATTTGGATTCAGCGCATCAAAAACCTTTGGAAAAATATATTCTGGTTTCTGGGTTAAAATCTTGTCGGCCTGTGTAATTTTTTACACAATCGATGTATCATCTTCAACTTGGGCTTATTAGACGCAGAATTTCACAAGCTGTAATCTTATTACAAGCAAAAAAAATCAATGCTGTAGCACAAACATTACAGAATTAAAGCAACCTTTAAAAAGTGGGTGTGAAAATCGATTGAGTTTTCTTTCAATTCAACTTACATTTTTAGTGTTTGTATATAGGTTTGGCAAATAATCAGTAATTATTCGGTTTGGACCAAGGTTTATAAGAAGCCTTGAAACAGGATTTGTATTTTTCCAAGCGTTCGTCCAAATCGAATACTTCCTTTATTACTTTGTCTTTCTGTCCATTATAATTTCGACTAGTCTTTTTTTAATGCTACATTTATTAACTTGCACCATGAAATAAATTTTTGCATATCTATTTATATTTTTATAAAATATGTCTAGATATTATATACATTATCATATACATTTTACATATGTGTATGTATATTATGTGCTTGGTTTTATACATCATTAACTATAATGTAAAACATTCCTATCTATTTTATAAATAAATTCATTAAAGCACTTTAATCATTGTTGTATAGTGTTAAATTATGAGATGTTTTGTGGAAAGAAGATTAAATGTATGATTATAACTACTATGATTCATAAAGTATTAGCGTTTCAGTAAAATTTGAACGCATTTTTGGGATGTTTAAAAAATCTCGACTCGTGAAACAGTATCAAACTACATATATTTTAGCCAGCAAATCATCTTCTTAAACAAATAATTCTAAAACTTGTATCTGTTTACTGTTGCTATTTATAAATTTATTAAATTATTCTTTTATTTATTTATTTATTATTGTCATGAGAACTGATGTTCCAATCGTTAATAAGTAATTAATAAAAATAGTAACGTCTTAAGAGACTTTAAACTGAAACAAAGCAAATTGTATTAACATTTTAATCGTTTTGTTAGAACATTCTTGATCAAAACTTGTGAGTAAGCTTCAGTCACTTATTACTAGAAATCACCGTAAAAACTCATGTAAATATTTAACTGGAGATACCTAATGACCTTATTTTTTTTATCTGATATATTTTTTACTTTAGCTGTTTCAAACGCCTAAGTGCTAAGTATGATCTTATTCGTTTCCGTTACAACGTATTTTTTTCTGGTGACAATGTTTTTTTCCACCGTAATACGAATGCAAAGTTAGATCAATAATCGAGATAAAGTTATTCTGAATTAGAATTATTATAGTGGAACGTCAATAGAAATTCGTATCTTAAAAATAACTACGTCATATCCTATGTGTGTTTGTACAGGGTGTCTATTTTAATTTAAAATCCATCCCTATGGCCCGCTACGATTTTTTTATACCCCCTAAATTCAAAATAACCATTTAGCGATTTTTTTTCGTATATATATATTACCACCACCGAAGGTTGAAAATAGGGGTTGGGATGAAATTTTGGGTTTTTTCAATTCTGTACCAAACCGTTCCACATTTGATGATTGAGATGATTTTAGATTGAGTGATCTAAAACAGTTTGCATGCAGTTTTTCTAATATTCCGAAAATATTTCAATTTCCAACCGCCATTTTGGATCGGCCGTCTTGAAATTTAAAAACTCAAATTCCAGATTCAACGACTCGACTCAAAAAATGTGATCAGCAACCTCGAAAAATCTGTATCAAAACAATTTCCGGTCCAGATTCAAAAAAAGTAAAAAAAAAATCTGCTCCGTCTAGGGGGTTAAACACGCCATATTTAGTCCGTCATATTGAATTTTATAATTCTGATGCTAGATATGAATTCAGCGCCTCCAAAAACTATTGTATACTAAATTTGGTTCAAATCACTAGAAAATTAAGGAATATATTCCATTTGAGCATATACGAGGTGTGTAAATTAAGTAATGAGACTGCTTTTTTTAATTTTTTTTTATTCGAATAGAAATACAATTCAGTATTGTCTCCTTCAAAATAACTTCCTTGGGAAGCCTTCAGTTGGTCGGTTACAGCCGTTTGAATGTTTTCTATGGTCCCAAATTGATGTCCCTTGTGATGATTTTTCAATCTCTGGAAGAAAAAAAGTCAAATCAGGCGAATAAGGAGGCTGAGGAGCCACAGAAACGTTTTACTGGCTAAAAGTTCGTTTACTGAAATGGCTGTGTGACAAGGCGCTTTGTCGTGTTGCAACATCCAGTTGTTCTTGATGTTAAGTCTCACACACATGACCCTTTTTCGAAGTTTTTCAAGAACCTCTGTAAAAGTGTTGATTTACTGTTTGGCCTGGAGGCACAAACTCTTTGTGGACAATTCCCTGGCTATCAAAAAATCAAATCAGCATACATTTGATCTTCGACTTGCTCATTCTTGCCCTTTTGGGTCTTGGAGAGCTTGACGTGTGCCATTCCATGCTTTGGCGTTTGGTTTCTGGTATTTTCGGTTTGGTTCCTACTCAAACACCCAAGTCTCATCACCAGTAATGATACGTTCCATAAAAAGAGATTCATTTTCAATCGATTCCAAAAAGTCAAGACACTTCAAGACAAAATCTGATGGTGTGATTCAAATTTAACTCTTCCCCGATCATTCTTGTCGGCAACCGACGATCTGAACGCAAAAGATCCCGTATTCTATCGACATTTCCACTGGTTCTTGGAGATGAAGGCCTTCCGCTGCGTCGTTCATCTTCAATCGAGTCTCTTCCTTCTGAGAATTATTGAATTTGAGCCTTAATCACCGAAAAACCTGAGCTCTTGAAAAAAACACTGTCTCCGTAGGCGTGCTGAAGTTTTGCAAAAGCATCCGTTACGCTGTGTCCAGGTCAAGCAAAATCTGATAGCACACTGTTGCTCAAAATTAATGTCACTCATTTTTAAAACGCACTGGAAAAAACCGGGTTTACGAAAACAGTCACAAAGAACAAACAAATCACTGTAACAAGTTCAAACTTGTACTGAAGGTGCGTTACATGCTAACCTACCGCCCTTCCAAGTCCCGTCTCCGCAGTGTTGCTAAATCGGGCGCTACGTTGTCATTTATTTAATTTACACATCTCGTGTAATACAATACCAGAATTGGCACTTTTTTTTGATCGTATATGATACAATACCAGTGAACTGGTTAATTTAAATTTTCATTTCTTATATTCTCACTTAACTACTTTCCATAAAACCTGGGCAATTACAGTAAGGAAAAGGGAGAACGATTTCCGTAAGATATTGGAGAAATGGAGTGTCACGTGTTGTTGAAACGTGACTTCTCAAGTAGGAAGGCAAACAGAGAAATATTGTACAGTATAGCATACAACATTAGATAGAAAAATCGTTACTATAAGCTTTAGAATCCGTGGTTCAGATATTTGATCATAGCAGTTCTCTAGCAGAGGTTAGTTTTTGGCAAGAAATATGACATTAATTTATTGGTAATTTTCGTTTATCAAAACAAACTTCAGGTTTAAATTAGTTGTGGCTAAAATATTTTTGCTTACAAATAATCACAAGTAGCTCATAAGAAAATAATTTAGCTCTGAAGAAGTTTATCTTTTAATGAACGAAGCTTTGTCCTGATCCTACAATTTGCAACAAAAGCTGCAAGATTTGTTATTTTTGTCGGCTTTAAAGAGTTCAGTTACACCTCAAGATCTAATAGTTCTTGCCATTAGATCTTAGATTGGATCTTGGATTAGATCTAAGTGAAGTATTATTAAACAATAAAAAAATATAACATAAAAAAACATCGTTGTTTGCTGATAATAAATATATCCTAACGCCATGAAAATAAAAACCAATTTTCATTGGTTTTTATTTGGGCGAGGGAAGGTAAGAAGAGTACCAGAGTTTTATAGAGATATTTCCGTTACAATTTCGTTTTAAAAACAATAATAAATTATATCATATATGTATGTATAACTTAGAAATCTCTCAACGTAGACGTAAATAAATTATGACCAATTACTTGTAACTTTGATTTAATTATTTTCTGTCTGTATTTACAACTCGGTGATAATTAGTTTTGTTCAAATTGTATGTAGCCGCGCTAAATAATAAAAAAATGTAAATATTATTGCTGTTTAATTGATAGCAACAGTATATTTTATAAAGTGATAACAATAAGAAGAATAACAGAAGATAAATAGTAATAATATACCTAGATATCTTAATTTCTACATATTTGTCAAACACTTACCCGTGTACGTAGTGTTATATAAGTTATAAGGTGGATTGGTTGGCTGCATTGCATCGTTCAACATTTAATACAGGCGTAATTAAAATGCCGGACACCACCGAGTTATCAGACAGTGGCCGTGATAGCCTTCACTTCACAAGATTTCGCCATACGAGGTGTGGCTATTAAATAACCGAACTGCTGTCAACACTTTTTATACACCCTAGGAAATTGCACCTTTACATATTCGCGATACATGTGTGATGAGAATAAGTTAAAAGACACCAGTAAGGACAGACAAAGACAGTTAGATGCCACATTTTCACGCTTGTGCACGTATTAGAAACGTATGAGACCTAACAGGTTGTGGGGAGGGATATTGCCTACACGCCTTTCGTTGAATTTGAGTGGAGTGGAACTCAGTACTTGTTCGCAGCTATGGGGGTGTACATCGACTTAGCTGTATGAAACGAAATTCTTACGTAATTCTCACTTACAATTATCCCATACACTTAAAAGAAGTGTACGAACATAATTGTATTTATTTTCAAATTTTTGTATTCCTTAACTTAAACCGGTCTGCAAGAAAATAAAATTGAAGTTCTATAAAAAATAAAAAAATAAAAACATAAATCAACCGGGTTATAAGACGAAAAGAAAGAAAAAATGCCCATTGAATAAGTGGTTCAAAAAATGTTGCCCCTTTTGTGCTTCGCAAAAACCTAGTCTATCGTAAAACTCAGTTTTTACGCGTTCTAACTTCTAACACTTCAGGGGAAATATTATTTAGGACTTGTACAATTCTGGCCCGTAAATCATCATTAAATTTCGTGGTCTTTCATGTTCATGTCCGTAAACAGTTTGTTTTATTTGTTAAATATTTGTTGGCATTTAAGGAACCGTTTATAAAAAATGGCCCAACGATGGAATCGCCTAAAATACCAACCCAAACATTTAACTTCTCGGGATACTGCGTACGCACAAGAATCTCAAGTCCTTAATTTTCCGTAGACCAATAACGATATAATAATTCAATTCACACGTGCGCATTATAATTTATGGGCGGGGCGTCCCGCCTACATATTTTATTGCTACCTTATCACGAAAGACAGAGAATAACGCTCATAAAAGTTTTAAAATGACATATCAGTCTGGCAACTATGGATATAATATTTCTCTGTCATATCCCTTTACTCGAAGAGTTTATTCTTTTCTATCTTTTAATGCTCGGCTTTGAACTCTTGGACTTTCCAACCCTGCATGTTATCAATTACAGTAGCAACTTTTTGTACTCCCCTTCGATCAAGGGGAGTACTCCCCTTGGCGATCTCTACACCGCTCCATACGACTTTTCCATTGTTGAAAGTAGTACTGGAAGTCCGCTTCTGTCAGCTGGTTCAGAACCTCCGTCGCTTTTGCTTTAACCGCTTCCACACTTCGAATCTTATTCTCTTCAGTATCACCGTGTCTAATAAGCCTGGCTCAGTGTCAATGTTGTTTAGAATGTCAGCGCAAATGTTCATTCTTGATTCCTTTTGCTCGGGATTGAGGAGTTTTGGCACCATTTTGCGCAAACTTTGCGCATGTTGAACGATTCGTGCAAAATCTGAACACATTCTTTGTCGATTCCTGTTATTTCAGCAAGCCGTCGGATGCTTAGACGACGATCTTCGCGGATTAATTTACCAATTTTTTCAATGTTTTCGTCCGTTTTTACGTTGAGGGCCGTCCGGGGCGCGGATCGTCTTCGGTCGTTTCACGTCCCACTTTAAACTTGTGTGCGGGATAAACATTCCATTCCGTCCACTTCTTTTAAATTTGCATAAGCTTCTGTAAAAGTTTTCCTCACTTTAACAAGAAACTTGAGATTAACCCGTTGCTCCATCTGAACACAATATTTTTTTCGACGCGTCAGTGGTGCGACCCACTGAGCGACCCACAGGCTTGTCCAGCGAGCACAGGGTGGGGAAAGTATCACCAGACACAGTTCTTGCTAAACTTGTCGCGACACGCTCGCAGCGCGCTGGTAGCAGCATCAGTTTGGTTATTTAATAGCCACACCTCGTATTCCTCATCTCCATTATCCATTATCCGCATCACAGTCCAGTAGACAGGGACTTTTATGTGTTCTTGAAACATATAGGGCTAGTTTTGACGGTTTCCTATGTATTTTTTGTGCGTAGAACACAATGCTCCGTAGAGCTGAAACAGTCCGCTGAAAATTTTTTAAATTAACAATTTGTGAAAAAAAAAACGTCTTTCACATTTTGGCTTATATATCCGTTCCTTGGCATATTTTATATAGCATATGCATTTAAGAAGTTGTAGCCTATTGAATTTCCAAAATTTTAAGCCCAACCCGAAGTCTCCAGATGGTATTGTTAACTTGCAAATTACTGCTGAAGTTGAAGAAGTGCGACGAAAGAAGGGCGACTATGATCATGATCTTGGAGGGACTGCTATTTGTAGTATGAAGTTACAAAAAAAAACTCAGCTCGATCCGTTAGTAACTTTTCGAGTAATTAACGATCGAAATTTTTTGCAAGCCTTAATTAACAATGACGCCATTTCTTTGTTTATTTTACGATATTGACCGGGTTGGGCTGGAAAAATCATAAATCTCTTCAAGTTTGCGAGACTTTTGAGATTTTAAAAAATATTAATTTGGGCCAGTTTTATAACGTTTTCTACGCGACTACCTCTTTTGTCGCGACGTTGCCGCTTCGACTCTCTCGGAATTTTTACCATAATATATTGACGCCCATTTTTTTTAAATACGCGTCTTGAAGCGTACTTTCAAGATATTATAGTCACAATTCCGAGAATTTCGAAGCGGCAACGCTAAAACAATATATACGTCGCGTCAAAAAATGTAGTAGCGTAGAAAACGTTACAAAACTGGCCCAAATTAATATTTTCCAAAATCTCAAAAAGTCTCGCAAAAGTCGGGTTGGGCTTAAAATTTTGGAAATTCAATAGGCTACAACTTCATAAAAGCATATGCTATATAAAATATGCCAAGGAACGGAGATATAAGCGAAAATGTGAAAATAGACGTTTTTTTTTTTCACAAATTGTAATTTAAAAAATTCATAGAACGGTTTCAGTTCTACGCCAAAAAATACATAGGGGACCGTCAAAACTAGCCCTACATATAAGTTTCAAGAACACTTTTTGATGATTTTAGATCCTTGACTACTGGACTATAATCCGTAGTCTTGTGCACGGCTACATGGACTACATCAGGCCATTGTGTTGCTTAGAAACTGTAACTTTCTTTTCAGCCTTCCAGTATTACGAAATATTTATTACAGAAGAATGATTAATAACATTCATCTCGATAAAACACAATATTGTGTGAACGCAAGTGTAAATATTACAATAACTAAATTAGAACTAAAGCTAATACGATAACTTCACCGCTGTACTCGCGGAACCTATAAAAAAAATAGAACTTGACCACGATTTGCCGTTGAAACCAGTTTCTGTAGTCTATGTTTCTTTATTGTGGAATAATAAATGTTATATTGCATGTGAGGAGCTACCACGTCGTCAGTCGTTTTGTGTGATAATTTAAAATCCAAAATACGAGCCTTGAGGTCAAATGCGATGTTACCGTTCCAGGCAAGACAATAAAGATGCTCAATAGTGGTTACGTAAACATCTTATTTTAAATCGTGCGTTCAAGAAAAAACGAAGTTAAAGACGGCCACAGTGAGGAGAACGTAGCGCGTAACCTAACTGTTACTTTATTACATACTATTAACTATGAAATAATTCATAGATTACACAGCACCACAAAAAACTGAAATGTATCTCTGACCAAACTTGGTGGATTACATGTTTTTGGGGTCGCTGAACTGAATCCGAAGCCCATTTTGCCCCATCACGTCACAATTGTTTTTATCCTCAATAAGCTGCGGAAAAATGCCAAAAAAATGGGTCCAACTAGATACATTTTTAACCATAACTCCCACGGTATTAGTCCGATCGCGACCGAATTCAATAGCACTTGAAACCACATTAATTGTAATGTGCGTGTCAATTTTCATCGAAATCCGATGAATAAAAATGCACTTATGGTAAAACAACGAATTGTTGAAGAATGTAGGGCAATTTCCGGTGACACATTTGAACCAGTACGATAAGAGTTTGGCAATAGGACGTTTTACTGTTAGGAAGTAGCTTGAGCACATTTTGAGGAGTATAAGAGTTGGTTCTTGAATATTTGTGAATTAAAAGCTGAACTAAAATATTAGTGTTTATTTATTTAATCCATCAAAACTACCCTAAACCCAAACAAAAGTATGTCCCTTTCAAACGAGGTACAACTTGCCACGTTTTTTTTTTCACAATTTGTTAATTTAACAAATTAGCGGACGGTTTCAGCTCTTCTACGGACCCCATGCATTGTGTTCCACGCAAGAAAATACAGAGGAAACCGTCAAAACTAGCGCTATATGTTTCAAGAACTCTTTTTGATTATTTTACCTCCGTGCCTACTGGACCATCAAGTTTGCAAACCCCCCACATTTCTGGTTTTCGAAACATCACGGGACAAGTATCCTTCTGTTCATTTCCCCTATTTCTATTTTTGCTTTTCGTCCTTAGTTCCATGGACGAGCACGAGTATATTTTCAACTCTGTGGCCGGCGCCGCTTCACTGTAATCGGAGGCTTAGCGTTAAGCCCGATCGATTGCGCCAATATTGCAAATTAACGATTTACTGCCTGCCTCTGACTTCTGCTATCTTGGTCGCACCTCGCGATACACAGAGCGTTTCTCTGTTTACGCTGTACAACCAGTCTGTCTCATGTCTCATCTCTCATGCTATTATGTTACTTCTTGTCAAACTGTTGATAGGGTTTCAATCTCGATTACTGCGCAAAATACCGCGTTTCCTTCCAAGTACTTTTTTGCACTAAAGTGTGAGATCTTTTCGTGAACCTCCACACTCCGATTTTATTTTTATTTGTTTTTTTTTTTGTAAACTACTGCAAACAATTAAGGGAGCAAAAAAATATTGCACATTTTTTAGTGATTTTTGAAGGGCTGTATTTGTGTGAAAAATGGTCGTATCGAGATGATAAAAAAAGCATTTTGAAGCTCCAAGATTCTAGTTTTCAGATCTCTTGGCCGAAAATCTTTAAGAGCGACAGTTATCGAGCAATTCTAAGGAATAACACGAAAAAAAATTGCAAATTTTTTGCGTTTTCTTTCTCGGTCCACCGGCTTGGAAAAATTTTTCACAGTGAAACCATGGTGACCTGATAGCCTGTTTATTCAGCTTCAATTTCCTTTTTTTAAATTTTTCTCTACGTTAATTTGTCCCGGAGATATCCGACTTTGAATGCAAAAGGATCCTTTTGGCTTTAACCGTCGATATCTCAGCAACTAGTCATCGGACAGAAAATTGAATGGCAGTTTCAGAATCTGGAATAAATTTCCTACAAGGCTATGTCATGACTTTTCATCCTCAATATCAACATGAAAAATTGAAAAAAAAGTTACTTTTTCACTTGTTTTGCTAAGTGACCGCATCTTTGCGAATATTGATGGGGAGTCTAATGTTTGTACGAATTTCTATACTTCAATGTACCCCCAATAGTCCTGCAAATCGGCAGATCGATCTATCTAATGGTTTCCCCAGAACGTTTGATCAAAATTTCAGAAGAAAATAAAGGAGCAAAATTTACGTTTCTAAGCAGCCTGTAACTGACGTAAAAATAGAAAATTCAGTTCTTTTCCACTTTTTTCACAATTGGGCATCTTTTACCCATTGAATTTGAAAAAGAAAAAAACTTTTTTTTTAATTTTTGATTTTTTTTTTAATTGAAAAATTTTGGAATATTTACTTTTTTTTTCAATTTTTAACAAATTAAGAAATATTTTTCTAAAGAATCACACATACACACACATACGCACACCCCACACGCACACCCCACACGCACACACACGCACCCACACGCACCCACACACGCACACACGCGCGCACATACACGCACACACACGCACACACGTGCGTAAGCACAAAAGAAGCGTAAATCCGACCGTGCAATCTCCACGTGGTACGCTTTGGTTGATGCAAATGCCGGCGGTTAATGAGTAAGAATCAAAATTTGAGCAAAAAAATTTTGTTCTCAAAAAATAAAAATTTTTTTTTCAAAAATTGAAAAAATTGTTTTTTCTTTTTCAAATTGAATGGGTAAAAGATGCCCAAAATTTAAAAAACGAAATTGAAGCTTAAAAAAACAGGCTATCAGGTCTATACCATGGTTTCACTGTAACAAATTTTTCCAAGCCCGTGGACCGAGAAATAAAACGAAAAAATTTTTGTTTCGTGTTATTCCTTAGAATTGCTCGATAACTGTCGCTCCTAAAAATTTTCATTCAACAGATCTGAAAACTAGAATCTTGGAGCTTTATAATGGTTTTTTTATCATCTCGATACGACCATTTTTCACACAAATACAGCTCTTCAAAAATCACTAAAAAATCCACAATTTTTTCTTGCTCCCTTAATTGTTTGCAGTAGTATATCTTTTATTTTATTTAGTCTCTCTTTTAACCTTTAGAGGACGGGAAATCTAGTATACTCGCTCAAAGAAATTGTTCCTCGCCTTTGTTCAAATATTATTTTGGGGTTTTAGAGTCGCCAATTACGAACCTGAAGTCAGATTTTAAAAATTCAACATGGCGGATCTAATATGGCGGACAAATCCTATATGATTGACAAAAATTTTAAATTTGCTAGAATTTGGACTGAAAACTATACACTATGTCAATTTAAAAACGAACAGCATATTGCCTAAACTAATGACTATCAAAATTTAGCGAAACACGTCAATTTACATATCAAGGGGGTCAACTTTTGAAGCATATGTTGTCGTATTACTTTCAACCCTCTAATCCCCAGGGCGCCTACCTCTAAAATTTTAAATGGCAATCCCTATTTCTTTTGCCATTTTTTGTAAAATTCTAGATAAGTCCCATATTTCTTTTTTGTCAAAAATTGGTAGTTAACCTCATGAATGTGTGGAATGTATTTAATTTCGGAAGTTTTTATTGGAAAATGATGCACTTTTACAAAAAAATTGTCAAGAATAAAAAAGTTCTTAAAATCACCCAAAGAATGCACTGGAATTTTTCAATTCCAGTGCATCCTTTGCAGTCTTGTCAAAAATTTTCAATTCAAAATTTTTTGAAACTTGGATTTTGCAAATAATCAATTTTTGCAAAATTTAAAAAATTGCTTAAAAAAATTTTGCCATCCCCAATTCGTTAGTCAAAATCTGATTAACAGTGATGTGATTCAATTTTAACTCTTCCCCGATCATTCTTGTCGTCAAGCGACGATCTGAACGTACAAGATCCCGTATTCTATGAACATTTTTATCGGTTCTTGAAGATGAAGGCCTTCCGCTGCATGGTTAATCTTCAATCAACCCTCTTCCTTCTGAGAATGCCTTAAGGGGTTAGACCACTCTAGAGTGCGAAAAATCAAGGCATTCTTTGGAAATATTTTTTGCTCTACCAATAAAGCCATCAAAAATTCGTTTTAGGACTTTATTAAGTACATAATGAGGTATATACAGATATTTTTTTGTTCAATAAAAAATACAAACTGGCGTCATAAATACACATCGAACACATACGCTTTTTTTTTGTTGACCATCGGTGGGCAACACAGCAATTTTTTAACAGTTACTAGAACAAACAGAAAATTCTTTTTTATTATCTACATGAGTTTTTCTAAAGCGATACACAAGATTATTGTAACATATTGATTTTTCGCAAAATGCCAGCAGTTTGAAAAAATAAAATCAAATTTTACGAAAAAAAACTATATTAATATGTTTATAAAAACCGTAATTTTTAACCGATCGAAAAAATCGTGTGTACCGTTTTAGATAATTTATCTAAGAAGCTACAGTCAAAATTTCAAGTCGATCGGATAAAAATTGCGCGAGTAATACTGCCTACCAGTTTGAAAAACATGTTTTAAACATCGAAGAAAACGCGTTTTAAATTTTTAAGACGTGTTTACTTCATGACATTTTCAAATTACAGATATGTTAATTTTTCTACCTTTAGTCTGCTATACCATGACTATATATCATTTCCAAATTATCGATCGGGCCGCAGATACTCCAAAATGCTAGGCTATATATGATACTAAAAATACCGCAGCAGAGCGGTATTTTCGAACATTTCGGAGCGACATAGTTGTTTTACAAATTAGGTTAAAAATAATTGTTAAACATTTTTCCCATCTATAATTCCTTTTGGATGTCATTCTTGGAATGTTTTTACATTTAAGCAAAAACAAAAATTTCGAAAAAAAAATTTTACAGAGGGGTCTAACCCCTTAAAACCATCGAAAAACCTGGGCTCTTGAAAAAGCACTGTCTCCGTAGGCGTGTTGAAGATTTGCAAAAGTATCCGTTGCGCTGTGTTCAAGTCTGAAGCAAAACCTGATAGCACACCGTGGCTCAAAATTAATGTCACTCATTTTTAAAATGCACTAGAAAAAACCGCTTTACGAAAACAGTCACAAAGAACAAACAAAAGACTTTAATCTGTTCAAACTTGTACTAAAGGTGCATTACATGTTAACCTACCGCCCTTCCAAGTCCCGTCTCCGCAGTGTTGCTAGATCGGGCGCTACGTTGCCAGTCTCATTACTTAATTTACACACCTCGTACATACCTACTTATACTGACTCCGACCCTACTTCAATATGCACAGCAACAAATCCAAAGTTAGCAACTGCCAACTTGAAGTATCGATTCGTATATCCAGTTTAGAGCACGTAATATAATTTAAATGAGAAGGTATTATATTCGTCCCAAGTAGTTCGCGTGCTTGCCGACTCGCGAAGAGGCATGGAATATCACGAAATACCCGGGCACTGTTTATTGCAGCTAATAGGTGAGCCAGCTAAATTAGCAGATAAGAAAAGGATACCGAATAGTAATCAGCGTGCCACCGGTTAAAGGAAAATAACAAAGTAAGCACATTCTTGTGGACCTTTGTGGTTTTTGCGTTTATTTCTGCGACTGCCATTCTTCCCGCAGGATTCAGGAACGTCCTAATTAGGCTCAAATAATAAACGTACATACATATGTATGTATAGTCCATCTATTTTGAATTGAAAATGATAAATACGCCTGGGGAACAAAAAAAGCGGTGCAACTTTATGATTCCATGGGCGTGCTCGAATAATAACTTTTAGGGATAGGTAATAATAAGTAATTAACGTCGCTTTTAATCATTCATATACATGTGTTTAAAATAATACGCTGACTTTGACAATGTAAGTCTTTATTTTTTAATTAATCGTACTCGACCGTTTCGACATTTTCGCTGGTTATATCTGAAGCTACGTTATTTTCATCCGTTTCGAAAGACCTCCAGAAAGCCATGTTTATGAAAGAGGTGTTGATTAAAAATATCGATTTTTTAATGACTGAATTATGACGCAAATAAAATAAAAGTGTATAATTTAAACCTTTTAAAAACCCACTTCGCCGTTATTGTAGGCGTACCGAATATAAGACATCAAAACAACGTGTTTTTGTATGCAGTCGGTCAAAGATAGCGTGGTTATAACCCGTGTTTTACCGCCAACGTAATCAACTGGGTCGACTTGGTCGAATGTCTGGTGGCATATTTCCCCCTACCAGAGTAGCGACAATGACCAATGGAGTGTAGATTTCGCCCACTTCTTACGTTGACATGCCTCGTCAAGGCAACGTTGATTACGATACGGCATATACGGGTAACACATCAGTATAGAAAGCGTATTTAGCTCCATACGAAGTGTTAGTAAACTGATATATCCTTATCCTACCTCGTATAAGTACCAATTTTCAATTTAGAATGGTAATTCTATACATACATATATTCTAAGACTCTTTTAGAACTAAATCCGTGACCTCATTCGTGGCGGTTGGAAACATTTCGGATTTCTACATTTTAAGCATATCTAAAATATTTTATTATCATACAATTAGGTACAAGAAGTACCCGGAAACTGTAAAAAAGCACATACACTGTTATTTATTCATAAAAATTTATTTTGTTCCCTCCAAAGTAGGCTCCATCGAGTGCAATACGTTTAACCCAATCCTCCATACACCGCTCATAGGCCGCCGAAGGTATCGCCTTCAGCTCCTTCAGCGAATTTTGTTTGATGGCCTCTATCGTTACCAAGCGGCGACCCCGTAGTGGCAATTTCAGTTTTGGAAATAAAAAAAAATCACACGGACCCATTTCCGGTGAATACGGTGGCTGATCGATCGTATTTATTGGGTTTTTTGCCTTCTATTCGGTCACAATCGTAGCTCGGTGAGATGGCGCGTTGTCGTCGTGCAAAATCCAAGCATTTTCCTTCCACAATTCCGGCCGTTTCCGACGGATACTTTCGCGCAAACGCCTCACAATGCCGAGATAATACTTCTTATAAACCGTTTGTCCTTCCGGACGGAATTTGGAATATACCACGCCTTGATAGTAGAAAAAAACCGTCAGCATCACCTTCACTTTCGACCGACTTTTTCGGCTCATCATCATAGCGCCATCGTCATTCCGATGATTGACGACTTGTTTGCATGCCGTACTCGTAGACTCATGTTCGTCTCCAGTTATGATGCAATTCATGAAGTTTGGTTCACTATTGGCTCTGGAAACCATGTCAAGAGCAACCTGCTTCCGATGCTCTTTTTGAAGGACATTCAGCTCTTTCGGTACCAGTCTCGCAGCGACGCGTTTCATGCCCAAAATATCACTCAAAATACCATGAGCTGACATTGTCGATATGTCACTTTCTTGAGCCAACTCTCTACCATTCATGTGGCGATTTTCAAGCACTAATGTTTTGATTTTGTCGATGTTATCGACTGTCGTAGAGGTCGACCGGAGCGAGGCAAATCTTCGACGATTTCACGGCCTGCTTTGAACTCCTTATACCACGCGTAGGCCTGTGTTTTTGACATACACGAATCACCAAAGGCCTTATTTAATATTTTCAAGGAATCGGCACACGAAATTTCGTTTGCGGCACAAAATTTTAAACAAATGCGTTGTTCCACTATTTTTTTCATTGTTCAATTCGCCGAGCACACTTGAGGTAGTCTATTACTAACAGCTGCTGTAAACACACTAAGTGACAGATCGCGCTCTAAACAGGCTTGGTAATTAAGGAAGAGGCTACCAACATGAACAAAAAAATACATTTTACCGATTTCTTCTCAAAATTTCCGGGTACTTTTTGTACGTAATTAAAATATTTAAAGAAACACAACTTACTTTAACACCAATATGTATTATAATGTATTGAAGCATCGCCTATAATACTAATTGTAAGTAAAGATAATACATAATACACAGAGTAAATTTTTAGTGCTTATTTGGTTTATACAGTGCTAGTCAAAAGTTCCGTTTCCCCCTCGTATCTTTACTTAGACTGAAATTTGGAGAGTAAAAATAAACGAATGTAAGCTTATTTATTAGTAACAGGACATATTCGTCATATACAATATTACAGGGCTACTGTGACCAATAATTTTAAACAAGGCCCTACGGCCTATTATACCTCGTTTGAAAGAAACATAGTTTTGTTTGGGTTTAGGGTAGTTTTGATGGATGAAATAAATAAGCACTAAAATTTTAGTTCGGCTTTTAATTCACAAATATTCAAGAACCAGCTCTTATACTCCTCAAAATGTGCTCAAGCTACTTCCTAACAGTAAAACGTCCTATTGCTAAACTCTTATCGTACTGGTTCAAATGTGTCACCGGAAATTGCCCTACATTCTTCAACAATTCGTTGTTTTACCATACGTGCATTTTTATTCATTGGATTTCGATGAAAATTGACACGCACATTACAATTAATGTGGTTTCAAGTGCTATTGAATTTGGTCGCGATCGGACTATACCGTGGGAGTTATGGTTAAAAAAAAAATGTATCTCGTCGGACTCATTTTTTTTGGCATTTTTTCCGCAGCTTATTGAGGATAAAAAAAAATTGTGATGTGATGGGGCAAAATGGGCTTCGGATTCGGATTCAGCGACCCCAAAAACATGTAATCCACCAAGTTTGGTCAGAGATACATTTCACTTTTTTTGTGGTGCTGTGTAATCTATGAATTATTTCATAGTTAACAGTATGTAGTAAAGTAACAGTTAAGTTACGCGCTACGTTCTCACTGTGGCCGTCTTTAACTTCGTTTTTTCTTGAACGCACGATATAAAATAAGATGTTTACGTAACCACTGTTGAGCATCTTTATTGTCTTGCCCGGAACGGTAACGACGCATTTGACCTCAGGCCTGTATTTTGGATTTTAAATTATTACACAAAACGACTGACGACGTGGTAGCTCCTCACATGTATAGCATTTATTATTCCACAATAAAGAAACATAGACTACAGAAACTGGTTTCAACGGCAAACCGTGGTCAAGTTCTATTTTTTTCATAGGTTCCGCGCGTACAGCGGTGAAGTTATCGTATTAGCCTTAGTTCTAATTTAGTTATTCTAATATTTACACTTGCGTTTGCACAATACTTTATCGAGATGAATGTTATTAATCATTCTTCTGTAATAAATATTTCGTAATACTGGAAGGCTGAAAAGAAAGTTACAGTTTCTAAGCAACACAATGGCTTGATGTAGTCCATGTAGCCGTGCACAAACAAGACTACGGAGTATAGTTCAGTAGGCAGGGATCTAAAATCATCAAAAAAGTGTTCTTTAAACATATAGGGCTAGTTATGACGGTTTCCTATGTATTTTTTTGCGTAGAATACAATACGCGGGGTCTGTTTTCACATTTTCGCTTATATCTCCGTTTCTTGGCATATTTTATATTGCATGTGCATGTAAGAAGTTGTAGCCTATTGAATTTCCAAAATTTTAAGCCCAACCCGAAGTCTCCAAGTGCTATTGTTAACTTGCAAATGACTGCTGAAGTTGAAAAAGTGCTTTTTTTTCACTATTTTTTTACTTCGAAAGTAGGGCGACTATGATCATGAAATTTCTTGTAGGGAATTATACTTCAAATAGCATTTGAAGTATGACATTACAAAAAAACATAGTTCGATCCGTTAATAACTTTTCGAGTAATTAACGATCGAATTTTTTTTCAAGCCTTAATTAACAATGACGCCATTTCTTTGTTTATTGTACGATATTGACCAGGTTGGGCTAGAAAATTCATAAATCTCTTCAAGTTTGTGAGACTTTTTGAGATTTTGAAAAATATTAATTTGGGCCAGTTTTATAACGTTTTCTACGCGACTACGTTTTTTGCTTTACGTATATTTTGTTTTAGCGTTGCCGCTTCGAAATTCTTGAAATTGTAACTATAATATCTTGATGCCCATTTTTTTTTAAATACGCGTCTTGAAGCCTACTTTCAAGATGTTGCTCTGTATTTTATTACTTATTATTCGTGCTAGCCTGCTGGCCTGTTTAAAAAGTCGAAAGCGTATTATGTATGATCGTGGCGCCATCTGAAATCATTTTAAAAAATATTTAAAGAAGAAGAAGTTTTAAGAATTTTTAAAGAAGAACTTTACACGCGGTTTTCTCGAAACAGCGACTGTGCCAATTATGGAAAGCCTCAAACTGAGAAACCGGAATGGACTTTAAACTCCCTCGTCACGGCCTCTTGAATGTCCTGGACCGATGCGTGGTGCCGTCCTTTCATAACCCATTTCATTGTCACGGTGGAGCTTCCAGGAATCGGCGAATGTCAGGCGGCAAATTTAGATGTTCAGACATCATCCGCACACTCGGTCTGCGGTAAGAGTTCAAAAGGTTTTTTACTTTCACCATGTTCTCCTCATTTTGATAGTTGAAGGGCGTCCTGAGTGTTGATCGTTTTCAGCTTTCTCTCTTCCCTCACGAAACAACTTGTGCCACTTAGCCCAATCAACGGGGAGAAAACCGGTCACTAATTGTTATCAGCAAACAAAAAATATGGTCGTATAGAGAAGAGAATTCTAAGAAATATAGCGTTTTTTGCGACTCGAGTTTTAATGGCGAACATAACCAAAAAAATTCGCAAAAAGTCAAAAAAAAACGTTTTTTTTGCAAATAAAAAAATGCTTCAAGGCCTACACAAGAAAGTTAAATTAGAAAGTTGTAGGTCTTAAAAATGTGCGTCGAATGAGATGTGAACGAAAAAAAATCGGTTCATAAACATTTGAGAAAAATTTAAAGAAACGTCAAAATTCGCGTTTTCGTATTTTTGCTGTATAAATTCCAATTTTGTTTGAAAAGACTTCTTGTTTACTAGAAATACAGCCCAAGACAACCGGAAAATGACCCTTTTTTCAAAAATTCAAAAACGTTTTATTTTTTCGAGTTATAACGATTTATCAAAAATCCGCTTTACAGAGGCAAAAATGATCGTACAGAAACGATCGTGGGCTCATTTTATTCGCGAAGACTTGTACTTTCATGCTATTAAAAACCAAATCGCTTTTATTTAATTTTTGCATAAAAAAATGCGTTGTAAAATTGTATCATTTTTTTCGAACCAGTTTGTTTTGAATGACTTTTTTTAATTTTGGTTTTACATTTTTGGCCATTGCAAATTTGAAAACTGCCATTCAAAACACGCATTTAAAATAAAATGAAGGTCCTACGACCTCAGGGAGCTGAGATAATTTTTTTTAAGCTGAGGAAAATATAATATTGCGAGCGCGATCGATCTGGAATCGTGTTTAGTTTTTGATGCGCCCAAGCGGAGTGTCCGTCCACTCTGTCGCCGTGTGTTGGCTAGCGCGTGCCGCACCCAACGCTGTTCTTTCGCAAATAATTATGTCAACTTAATTTATGCGAAATGATTTGAAATATTTTTTTTTAAGAAAGTAAAAGTCTGAGATCCATTTCGTCTAAAAATGAACTCAATCGGACGTATACGCCGCTGTCAGCAATTAAAAAAAAATAATTATCTCGCCTCCCTGAGGTCGTAGAACCTTCATTTTTTTTAAATGCGTGTTTTGAATGCAGTTTTCTTTTATGCAACGGCCAAAAATGTAAAACCAAAATTAAAAAAAGTTATTCGAAAAAAACCGGTTCGAAAAAAATGATTTTACAACACATTTTTTATGCAAAAATTAAATAAAAGCGATTTGGTTTTTTAATAGCATGAAAGTACAAGTCTTCGCGAATAAAATGAGCCCACGATCGTTTCTGTACGATCATTTTGCCTCTGTAAAAGGTGGTTTTTGAAAACGTTTTTTTTTTTTGAAAAAAAGGGTCATTTTCCGCTTGTCTTGGGCTGTATTTCTAGTTAACAAGAAGTCTGTTCAAACAAAATTGGAATTTATACACCACAAATACGAAAACGCGAATTTTGACGTTTTTTTAAATTTTTCTCAAATGTCTATGAACCGATTTTTTTCGTTCACATCTCATTCGACGCACATTTTTAAGACCTACAACTTTCTAATTTAACTTTCTTGTGTAGGCCTTGAAGCTTCTTTTTAATTTGCAAAAAAACGTTTTTTTGACTTTTGCGATTTTTTTTGGTTATGTTCGCCATTAAAACTCGAGTCGCAAAAAACGCTATCTTTCTTAGAATTATTTTCTCTATACGACCATATTTTTTGTTTGCTGATAACAATTAGTGACCAATTTACATGGGGGCTTTCGCTCGTTGATTGGACTAACTCGAAAACACTTGATCGACCAATGGCATCCTCTCCGTAAGCACTTTTGATCATTTCATGGGTTGCACTCGCAATTTTTACCGTGTTTGAAGCAAAACTTTACCGCGTAACGCTGCTCGAGTAAACAGTTCATCACTTTAAACTCGACCTGCACTTTGGAAAGGCTCGGAGGCGACTGGCGACCGGTGCGCTGCTTAGCTAAGACCCCCCACCACCCAACACGCGCACAAAGGTACCCCTCCGTCGCTTCGTCTAGGCGGAAAAAAAATCAGTCCGACTACTTTCCGGACAGACCCTGTATAGTCACAGAGGTTCGTCCGCTCTGAGAATGTCTTGTGTGAATTGCAGACGATATAGACTCTCTACTTATGACAATATTTATCAACAACCGGTATAATTGTTATTACAGGCTAATTTGTTATCAATTGAACAAGACCCTAAAACCTTCTAACCTTATTATTAGCAAGTAAATTAATAGTGCCACTTAGAGAAACGCTTAGAGTTTAAATGTGATTGAAAATGCAGTTTCTTCCCATTTATAAGCCTTGTTATAAATCGAAACTTGTACTACTTTCGAATGCACGTTAACCGAATTACGCACAATGCATTCCCATTCTCGAACACATACATGATAGAGTTGGCCGAAATGTCCGCGGGGCATAGGCGTACGCATCATAATATAATAAATGTAACAAAGGAACTGATATTAACCCATTAACGCCCAAACAGACACAATTTTTCGTCCTTTTTGGAGCCTCAATCTCGAAGGGAAATTAATGAATTCACTCGATAAAAATCACTCATCCTAATGTTTTCGGATGTGATCTTTCTATTCCCATCAGAATTGTGATGGAATGCTCTAGAACAAAAATATGGCTGACTTTATGGAAAATAGTACTGAACATTTAGGGATTTATTTTTTTATATATTTTTTTGTCCAAAAAGTACTCTAACCTACTCCAGATTGTGGAGGGAGGTAGAGGCAATAGTTGGAGTTGATGATAGAATTTTTTTTTCGACCTCAACTGACTCAATCTTTTCAAAATGGCGGATATTGCATAAAATCTCATGAAATATGAATTTTTCTCTAGTATTAACGAGAAAATAATGTTATTGTGAGTTTTTCTTGATCCACAGCCATTTTCCTCAATCAAAACAATACTACAGAGTATATTTGACTAAATTTTCAATTTTCAATGATGGCGGATTCAAAATGGCGGCCGGATTTCTCAAGAAATGGCGCGTTTTTCATTATAAAAAGTAAATAGGAGTTTGTAATTATACTTTTCCTATGTCATTTCAAGTTTTAGTAATATATTGAGTTATTCCTGGTGAAAAAAGTCTGAAATCCAAGATGGTGGATTCAATATGGCGGACATCATTCTTGAAAATTCAAAATTTTAAAACGGAAAAATTATATACAAAATTATATACGGTCATATTTTACGTAGAATTCTGACGGAAAATGTCCTCTCAATCTTTTTCATAAAAATGCGTTCTATCTGAATAAAACATTATTTGTCATTCTAACCTCAAAACGAGTTTGTTTTCATGTGTTGAGATTCTCATGATGAAATCATGAGAATTATATATTATGCACTTAGGGATGTAGGCGCATTGAAGAATTTTTTTTTTTCGGAACTTCTCCGCATATAAATAGAAAATATGTATTTTGAATTCGGGCGCATTGACGATTTTTTTTTCCGGAACTTCCTCGCATATTTATTCAAAGAATAGTAAGTAGAACGTACTTTCTGGTGGGTGTGAGAAAAAATCGTATATGCACCACGAGAAACAAGTAGGCTGTGTACTTCCCGCGAGTAGTTTGCGCCCGAGCATCCCTGAGTGCATAATATATAATTCTCATGATGAAATCATGAGAACGTCAACACCGGAAAAAAACCTCGTTTTGAGGTTAGAATGACAAATAATTTTTTACTCAGATAGAACGTATTTTTATGAAAAAGATTGAGAGAACATTTTCCATCAGAATTCTACGTAAGATATGACTGTAATTTTTCCGTTTTCAAATTTTGAATGTTCAAGAATGATGTCCGCCATATTGAACCCGCCGTCTTGGATGTAAGACTCTTTTCACCAGGAATAACTCAAAATGTTACTAAAATATGAAATGACATAGGAAAAGTATAATTACAAACTCCTATTTACTTTTTATAATGTAAAACTTTCTTTTCCCTATGACTATTTCTTTGAAAATCACCAAATAATTTAGTTTTTTTTTATATCCCTTAATTTTTGCGCCTAGTGTATTTACTGTGAATAGTTCTTAAAGCTGTTTCAACGGGCATATCTTGAATGTTGGCTCTTATTAATAGCCGCAACTTCGGCAGGATTGGATTGTGAAATGACAGCTTTTATTTACTGGATACTTTAAACGTAAATGTCTCTAAAACGGTCAGTCGAAGCGCCATTATAAAAAAAGTTTACGAGGGGGTACCTAAAAATAACCGGAATTATTTTTTAAAAGCTATATATTTTCAAATTTTTTACAAAACAACCTGATCCCCTTCAAAATACTCTCCATTGCAACTAATACATTTGTCCCACCGGTGCTTCCACTGTTCGAAACATTTTTTTGTAGTCATCTTTAAAAATGGCTGACAGCTTCTCAGTGTTTTTTTTTCTTGACCTCTTCAATGTTGTCAAATGGGTGTCCTTTGATGCCCCTTTTCATGCGTGGAAATAAGAAAAAGTCGCACGGAGCCAGGTCAGGCGAGTAAGGTGCGTGGGGCAGCGGAACCATGCCATTTTTAGCCAGAAACTGGCGAACAGAGATGGCTGTGTGTGTAGGTGCATTGTCGAGCAACCCTTTTTCATTTCCAAATTTTCGGTTAAAATTCGCTGAACCGAGCTCCAAGATGACCCACTAATCTCTGACAGTTGATCAATTGTCTGTTGACGGTCTATGAGAACAAGCTCTCGAATTTTTTCAACATTTTCGTCGTTTCGGGCAGTTGATGGACGTCATCAATCGGCATGTCGCCATTTTTGAACCGAGCAAACCACTCGTACACTTTTTTTCTCATAACGTCATCATTGTAAGCTGTTTTCAACATTAAAACAGTTTCAGCAGCATTTTTGCCGAGTAGAAAACAACATTTCACAGCTGCACGTTGTTCACTTAAACTTGCCATCACAAAAAACGAAACAAGAACAAAACAGCGCTAGCAAAAACAATCACTGCAGATGAACAGAACAAGCCAGGTCGACAACACAGGCGGCACTGAACTGGCAATGAGTTGCACTATACTACGCCTAGCGGCAGAAATGCGTGCTACACAAGTTCTACCCACGGCAATGCTGTTCCGGTTGTTTTTGGTTACCCCCTCGTATCTTTTCCGTCAATAAATAATGGAAAAATATATATTTTCAATACAAACACAAATATTGAAGGACTCAAAAAAAAACTGCACCATTTTAATGTATTCAGAATGGTGCAGAGATCGCCCTCTACAATATACGTAAAAATGATTGACGTATCAAAATTCTCTTTTTTTTATAGTTTTCGAAAGAAGATATTTACGGAAACGTGGTCATTTAATAATGGGATATTCTGTATAAAAGCAAGTACAAAACAGAGTAAACGTATATTTTTCGTTCGGCTCAGTTCGATCAATCTTGATCAAAAGGAATCGCCTGCCTTTTTTACTGGCCTAGATATTTGCGGAATGAATGCGTTAATTACACAAGATTTAAGAAATCACTCCCATTGTTCTCAGCTAACGTTTGCAACACCGCGCCTAGCAATACAATGTGGTAATGATGTATAGCTGTGGTTTTTTGGCCGCTTAACGCAAGAATAAGGTATAAATAACCGTTCTACTTCGTTCGGGCATCAAAGGATGAAAAATCCATAACATTAATTTATGAGTATTATGGTATTAACTGTGGTATTAATCACTGAAATTCACAAATCATTGGCTTGGCTTTGTGTCTCATTTGAGCTTCAAACTTTTATTTTGCATTGAAAAAATGTTGTTTTCAGAGCAATCAAAGTGTTGTAGTTGTCAGACTTCCGTTTGCGAAATGCCAAAACCGTTAAACAGCTGCTGCCAAAAGTTCGTAGCATTAATACGCTATGTTGAAAAAGAACGATATAATAATGATCCATTGCTACCCTCAACAACCGTTAGAAATGTATTTTAAATATAAAATTAAAACATTAATTAAATCAAAAGTTGAATGTATTCACGGTAAATTCTATTCCACAAAAAGCAAAAAACAATGAACTTTTAAAATCACCTAGAAAGCGTAATCCTACCAAGAGGGTTACAAATACTGTAACATTGAATACAAGTGATTTAACATTTATAATAATTGCGATATTTACGAGGTGTGGCTATTAAATGAGGAAAGCGCTGAAGGAAAACATCAATCGAGTTATTCGTGCAATAGAGCCACAAATAATCGAAAATGCATTGCAAAATTGGGTGGAAAGAATGAACTACTGCTAAGCCAGCCGCCCGCGGCGGCCATTTAACTGAAATTGTTTTTCATAAATAATGGGAAGGCATACTTTCTTGAATAAAGTAACAATAATTTAAAACCATTCAACGATGTACCTAGGTTTAATAGCAATTTTAAAAAGCAATCATCTGATGGCCCACCCTATATTAAGCGAACAAATAAATAAATTTCAAACAATAGATAATGCTCTCATAAACAGTAATAACAAATCCATTGAATCTGTGCACGTAAGTGAGTACTCGAGTTTATATCGAAACTGTAACGTACTACGAGTAGATTAAGACCGAATTAAGGTTGCTCCATTACTCACAGAAAGTAAATAATGTGGCATTCTGTTTGGCCCGGGTGGTCTGTGTTACTCGAAACAAACGCTATTAAAAGGAATAACATCTTAAGTGTTGAAATCTTTTCTAAGCAGCACGTAAATCCTCTACTTGAATATTCAATTAAGTTTCAAGTGTTTAAAGATTCAGGAGAATTGCTAATTAACTATAGAATAAGTATTTACATACGTGTATACACAGGACACTTATAGTGGCGTCTGTGAGTCGGACGAACATTGATCTCGATTTACCCGGATCGAGAGGACCTCCTCTCCCCGTTTTCGAGGATGCTGGACACGATGCCGGTGTCAGAATGTCTCTTTTGGGATTGCGCAACCTCCCAAAACGGCCAAAAACCACCCCCCTACATCATCTCCTTGTAAAAACAAGTCTTTTCCCCCGTTTTCGAGGATGCTGAGCACGGTAGTGGTGTTGAAGATGACGTCCGACCCTCACCAACCCCTCCACCGGTCAAAACTCACCCCCCGCAAGGGTGTGTTTTTTATTTTTTTTTATATCAGCGACAAAACGTCTGTCCCCCCCGTTTTCGAGGATGCTGAACACGGTGGTGGTGTTCAATATCCCTTGCGATCCCCCACCAACCCCTCCACCAGCCAAAACTCACCCCCGAAAGGGGTGATTTATTTATTGATTTGGGGATTGAAGGGATTTGAAAAACAACATCCACCACCATCGTGTTCAGCATCCTCGAAAGCGGAGGGGACAGACGTTTTGCAGCTGATATAAAAAAAAATCTTTCGGGGGTGAGTTGTGACCGGTGGAGGGGTTGGTGGGGGTCGGAAATAAACCTCAACACCTCCACCGTGCTCAGCATCCTCGAAAACGAGGAGGGACAGACATTTTGGCGCTGATATAAAAAAATACCCCTTTCGGGGGTGAGTTTTAGCTGGTGGAGGGGTTGGTGGGGGGTCGCAAGGAATATTGAACACAACTATCGTGTTCAGCATCGTCGAAAACGGGGGGACAGACGTTTTGTCGCTGATATAAAAAAAAATAAAAAACCACCCTTCGTAGGGGTGAGTTTTAACTGGTGAAGGGGTCGGTGAGGGTTGGAAGTCATCTTCAATACCACTACCGTGCTCAGCATCCTCGAAAACGGGGGAAAATACGTTTTTTTACAAGGAAATGATGTAGGGGGGTGGTTTTTGGCCGTTTTGGGGGGTTGCGCAATCCCAAAGAGACATTCTGACACCGGCATCGTGTTCAGCATCCTCGAAAACAGGGGGAGGAGGTACTCTCGATCCGGGTAAATCAAGATCATTTTTTCATGGTCTTTTCCGACTCACAGACGCCACTTCTTCTTCTTCGCATATTTATTCAAAGAATAGTACGTAGAACGTACTTTCTGGTGGGTGTGAGAAAAAATCGTATATGCACCACGAGAAACAAGTAGGCTGTGTACTTCCGGTGAGTAGTTTACGCCCGAGCATCCCTAAGAATATAATATATAATTATCATGATTTCATCATGAGAACCTCAACACCGGAAAAAAACTCGTTTTGAGGTTAGAATAACAAATAATTTTTTACTCAGATAGAACGCATTTTTATGAAAAATATTGAGAGGACATTTTCCATCAGAATTCTACGTAAAATGACTGATGTCCGCCATATTGAATCCGCCATCTTGGATTTCAGATTTTTTTTCACCAGGAATAACTCGAAATGTTACTAAAACATGAAATGACATAGGAAAAGTATAATTACAAACTCCTATTTACTTTTTATAATGAAAAACGCGCCATTTCTTGAGAAATCCGGCCGCCATTTTGAATCCGCCATCACCATTGAAAATTGAAAATTTAGTCAAATATATTCTGTAGTATTGTTTTGATTGAGGGAAATGACTGTGGATCAAGAAAAACTCACAATAACATTATTTTCTCGTTAAAATAGGGAAAAATTCATATTTCATGAGATTTTATGCAATATCCGTCATTTTGAAAAGATTAGAGTCAGTTGAGATCGGCAAAAAAAATTCTATCATCAACTCCAACTATTGCCTCCACCTCCCTCCACAATCCGGAGTAAGTTAGAGTACTTTTTGAACTAAAAAAAATTATATAAAAAAAATAATCCCCAAATTTTCAGTATTTTTCTCCATAAAGTCAGCCATATTTTTTTCTAGAGCATTTAATCACAATTCTGACCCCGGAAATCGAAAGATCACATCCGAAAACATTAGGATAAGGGATTTTTATTGAGTGAAGTCATTAATTTCCCTTCGAGATTGACGCTCTAAAAAGGACGAAAAATTGTGTCCGTTTGGGCGTTAATGGGTTAAGAAAGACGTACATATAGTATTTCCGTATGGTATGTACATATGTAAATGAGTAAAATTGCAAGCTACTTTAAGGGAAATAGCCACTGTGACGGGTCAAACATTTTTTTTGATTTAATTTAAAGTTTATACCTTCTAAAATATGTGTATAAAATTTTACGTCAAATTTCCGAAAATTGACTTAGTTACAGTCATTTTAGTGAGAGCAGGTGGACCGAGTGTCTTGCTCGGCGCTCCGACTAGACTGACGCGTCTCTAAGTTCTGCTGATGCATATTTTGCAATAGATGATGCAATAGCCGCGGCGATAGCTCAGTGGGTAAAGCGCCAGGTGAGAAGGTGGCGATTACTCCGAGAGCTATTATCCGCGCGGGTTCGATTCCCGCCTGTGGCAATTGGCACCTGTCACAGGGTTTGGTTATGTGTCCTACGTCTTTTCCATGTGTATTCTCCCTCTTCTTCTTCTTGAAGTGCCTATCCTCTGTGGATGTTGGCTATCACATTGGTCCAAATTATTTTATTCACTGCCGCTCTGAATAGAGCTGTTGATGTCATTCCGGTCCATGTTCGTAAATTTCGCAGCCACGATATTCGTCTGCGTCCTGCTGATCTTAGACCCTCTATTTTCCCCTGTAGGATGAGTTGAAGAAGGTGGTATTTTTCGTTTCGCATGATGTGTCCGAAGTATTCCAATTTTCTGCGTTTGATATTTGGTAGGTATTCTAGTTGTCCACCGATGCGTTGCAATACCGTATCCTTTGACACGTGGTGTATCCATGGTATTCTGAGTATGCGGCGATAGCACCACATCTCAAATGCATCTATGCGCTTACATGAGGCATCGGTAAGGGTCCACGCTTCTGCCCCATATAGGAGGGTTGAGAGTACATAGCATTTTAAAATTCTTATTCTGGTATGGATGTTGAGGGATAGGTTGCACAGTATGTTACGCATCTTGTTAAATGTACCTCTTGCTTTTTCGATTCGGCATCTTATTTCCCGAGAGTGATCCCAGTCCTTATTCAAGGTGCAGCCTAGGTATGTAACTGTCTCGGCCATTGTGAGAGCTATATTGTTAGCGGTGAACTGTAGGTTGCCGATGACGTTTTTACTGATAACTAAAACGTGTGTCTTCTTACAATTTATCTTCATACCATATCTGTTACATGCAGTCTCTACACGGTCTATAAGTCTCTGAAGTCCTTCAGCAGTTCCTCCCTCTGCACAGTCTTAATCATAGATAAAAGAAGAGATAGATGGAACTCTCTCATAGAATTAAATGAAACCGTCAAGCGCCATCTCTTGAATTGGTCTCAAACTAATTTTAACTAATATGGCGGATGGCGCTATATTCAAAAAATATTCAAAAATAAAATACAGTTTGCGGACTTTTAAGAGTTCCATTATGGACAAAACGTATGTATATAAGAATAGCATTATCATACTTGGTTACATAGTTTTTTATCCTTATCTAGCATAAACTAAATATGATTTTGCTATTCTTGTCATATAATATATATACGTTTCGTCCATAAGGGAACACTTAAAAAAGTCCACAAACTGTATTTGAAACCGTTCCTCAAGAAATACTGTCTAAAAAATAAATTTTAAAGACATGCTGTGATGAAAAAGGAGGATATTTGAGATATTGAAACCATTAAATACCAAAATCAATTGTTTTAGATGTAAGATTCCTTTATTCACAACCACATTTATACGCATTCACAATCACATTTATACACAAGACACAATAACATTTAAGTATAAATTATTTCCAACTAGCCATTTATATAAACTAAAAAAGTAAAGGCATAACTTTCTTTACATGAAGTTTCATTTATAACACACATCTGGTACCAGTTCTAGTTCTCCTTCTTTTAATGTAATATGAACTCAACTAATTTCTGTCTCAAATAAGAATATATAATACCCAATAAACATATAAAGCACAAAATAAATTAACACATGGAAACAAATTAAACACAAAACTACAAAACTTAGGTTTGTTTTGGTTTTACTTAGAACCAATTCAATCGATACGCCCAGATAAATATTGACGTAAAAACATAACGCAAATTATAAATATTAAACATTTGGGCATGGACTGAACTAGTTCTTCAGGACACCAATCTTTTTTAGTACCAACTATACATAACTAACCAAGCTGGTTGCGCCATCTATGGAATCTATGGAATGACTCTTAGATGGAGAATGCCAATTTCTGTGGTGTGATTTATTATTATTATTATTTATTAGACTTTATTTCTTCGGGAAATCTCTTTTGTTATATTAATTCGGTTTCTATCAGTTTTACGTAGCTAGAAGTTTGGTAATTGTACATTCGTTCTTCAAGTTTCTTAGTGAACACACGTTGCTACTCTGTTACTTTTATTGAAAAATATCTTGTTTCGTAAAAAAAAATGGATCGTAAAAGTAGTAGGAGCAGTAAAGACTGTAAAAGAAGACCCTCACGAACAAGGGCGTAGCCGGGGGTGGGGGGGGGGCGATGGGGGCGATCGCCCCCACCAAAGGGTCAAGTCAAAACCAAAATACTCGGGGGAATGCGGTTGCCCTTGGCTGTAGTGACCTTTTTTTTTTTGCTTTTTTTGTTTCATCTGCATTGAGCGCCCCCCCCCCCAAAGATAACTACTGGCTACGCCCTTGCTCACGAAACGGTAGAAAATTAAATCGACCGCGTAATAGATTTGAAATTGAAAAAAGGTGAAGAAGTAGGTCCCAAAAGGCGTACGAGTGCTTCAAAAAGAAAATTATAACATGACACTGAATGTGATGTTAATTTAAATATTACAAAATTTTGACACCACTAGAGATATAGAGGAAGAACCAGTGGCGGTGGGCTATAAGGTGCGCTGGTGCGCGCGCACTACCGACAATTTAGCATTAATAATTTTATTTAGTAATTAATGGATGCATTCTTAATTTATCGCCTTGCCGCATCCAGGTTAATACCATCTCAATATTATTTGGCAGCAGCGTTACGAATCCACTAGACGCTAGGTCTCTATCTCCAAGGCCACTGGTTTCCGATCGCGGCACGGGAATCGACACGCGCAATACGAAAAAGCGGGACGACCATCGCGCTTCCGTGCAATACGAAAAAGCGAACGCGTATTGTTACTGCTTGCCCCTCCACAATTACGAAAAGGAGTGGGCGAATCCTATAGATATTATGTGTGGAGTTTAAGAGCGCACGAGAGTGATCGATTAGCTTGTGAATTGTTTTCGTACACAGCTGTTTTATCGCTCACGTTTTATAAATATAAACTCGGGTTTTCGGTTAGAATCTAGTTTGGAATAATGAATTCTATTCAAAACTTATTAAAAACTCCATTCTCTAGCTTGAGTTTGGAGGAAAAAGTGCAAATTAAAACTCTAGGTAGGCCCACTCCACAAATTAATTTAAAATTAGCCGTGAAAGGAAAAAAATAAACAATTTGTAAGAACATTTAAATTTTTTATAAAAAAAAATTTGGGGGGGGGGGGGGGGGGGGGGGGGGAAGGGGGTGTTTTTTTTTTGGGGGGTTTTTTTGGGGGGGGAAAACCCGGGGAAAAAAAGGGGGAGAAGGGTTTAAAAACAAAAAAAGGGAAAAAAAAAAAAACATGAAAATTCTGCTGGACACATGAATAATGTTTTGAATTTAGCCATGCTAGGCACTGCAAATATTGCGACAATGCTCGATTCTGCTCATCGACGAGCAGTGGCAGCACACAATGAAGCGGTTTCAAAAAACAAGTATGTTTTAAACATTATTATTAACTGTATTCGTTTTTGTGGAAAATTTGAACTGGGCCTAAGAGGACACGATGAATCGGAAACATCATCCAATACAGGCATTTTTCGTGGGTTGATTGATTTCAGTGCCGAATTAGACGAGGCTATGAAGTATCATTTACAAAACGCTGCGGCTTTTAAAGGAACTTCTAATACTATACAAAACGAGCTACTTCAGTGCATGCTTGAAGTTTGTCACGATGAAATAACCATTGAAATTAAAAAATCCACTTTTGTTGCTATAATAGCAGACGAAACTACAGACGTTTCTACAATTTTTCAGTTGGCTTTAATATATCGTTACATGGTGGGTGGAAAGCCTGTAGAAAGATTCTGGAGTTTTTTAAAACCAGTAGGACATGATGCAGAGTCATTGGCGGAGTGTTTAAAAAGTGAACTAGACTAGATTATCGTTATTTTTATGTATGGTGCACCCCCAATCTTAGGATCAAGCACCGCCACTGGGAAGAACCATAATATGGCCCAGGACTCGATAGTTTGATGTAAGTATAAATGTTTTAGAAGATACATGATTTTATAGTACGAAAAATGGACTGTAAATTTTAAACGCGTTTTTCTCAAAACAACTTGTTTCAAACTGGTCGCATCAATAACTCAAGTCATAACTCAAATCATCTCGCATCAATAATTTAAATTTTGAATTCTTAACCTAACATAACCTGAGACAAAAACTTTAAACCTATTATAACTTAAACCTATTATAAATTAGGACAAGAACTGGTAAGTTCCTAAGGCAATAACTATTAAGGTTTAGAGTTCCATGTGTAGTTACCTAGTTAGTCTTAGAATATGTTGCATTTTACATAGTAAGAAATATTTTTTTATATCATTGTTGACCTTTTTGCAATATTTCGGAACATCGAATTTACTAAAAGGCAATAATTTTACATAAAGAATTTCAAACCAAGAACTCTAGAACTAACAAAACTTAAGGCAAGAACTTTGCACCAAGAACTCTAAACGTAACATTTTCTAAACGTAACAGGAATTTTACACAAAGAACTCTAAACCTTAATAGTTCTTGCCTTAGGAATTTATCTGTTCTTGTCTTAATTTTTTAGGTTTAGGTTTAAATTTTTGGTTCCAAGTCCTTGTCTCAGGTTATGTTAGGTGTAACATTTTTGGTTTAGTCTTTTAATTAGTTTCTTTTGGATTTTTTGGCGTTTTTAGGTGTTTTTTGAGGTTCTGTCAAAATTCCTAACTGATCAACTAATTCTAACCTTATATTCAGTTTTAGAGTCTAAAATTACATACATATGGATATAGTGATCAGCTCATTTAATTTTTATTTGTTGGGATTTTTCTGGCATTTTAAGGTGATTTTTGAGGTTATGTCAAAATTCCTAACTGGTCGGCCAATTCTGATCTCGAATTCGATCTCAGATCCCCAAAATACATATGGAAATGGTGGTCAGCTTTTTATTTACTTGTTTGAGATATTTCGGGAATTCTTAAGGTGTTTTGTGAGGTTAGGAAAAATGTAATAGCCAATCAGACAAAACGGACATCGGATTCGTGTTCAGAGGGTCAAAATGCATGAGAGTACATCTCTCTAGCACTCGACTTTTATTTCTTTTGTGTGCCTGTGTTATCATTATTATTTCTACTTATAAATATGGATCTATAAAATCCATATTTGCATAGTTATAAAATATAAACATGCAGATGCAAATATAAACTGCTTGTACTGAAATAGAAGTGTGTACTAAATTACTTGTTTTAACAAAGAAAAAAAATTGTACAGATTTACTGGGTTCTGTGGGCTAATTCAATGGGCATGATTATCCTTTGTTTGTTGACCTTACAAAGTTTTTGTCAAAACACGTGGTCGTGAAGGAAGCGGTAAATCTGATGAACCCCATTATTAATATTTAAATATATACCTTATGCCAGTCTCGGTGGTAGTTAAAAGTATATTTTTATTCAAATGGGCCTTCGTCGCTTTGTTGCTTATAATACAATATTAAACTGGTTTCCGGTGTGGCTTTTGGATATAAAAATACTGTATTTTTTACGATTGAAATGATAACAGAAAAAAGTTACAACAGCAGATGGCTCTTTATACACTACTCCAAAAAATTAAGGGAACAAAAAAATCATGATTTTTTTTATGATTTTAAAACGGCTATGTCTCAGTGAAAAATGGTCATATCTAGATTTTAAAAAGACCACTTTGATGATGTGAACTTCAAGTGTTTAGTGTTGCTGTTTTTTTGGCAAAACATTTTGTGAGCAACATTTTGTAAATTTTAGTTTAAGTTTGTCTTTGATCATCGATATATCAGCAACCAACTGTAAGGGTAGTTTCCGCACACAGAATGTAAGTGTAGTTTCAAAAACTGGAATATACATCCTGCAAGATCCTTTTTAGATTTTTTGAAAAAAAAAATACACCCTCAACATTTAAAGAAAAGAGAAAAAAGTAAAATAACTTTTTTTCGTTGCTTTAGTAAATCCACGGCGTATTCACAAATACTGATGGGGAGATGGGGAGAGAATATTTCCAGGTTTTTTTTACAGCTTAATGTACCTCAAATAACCCTGTAAATTTTTAAATCGATCTATCAAACCGTTTTCTCGGACCGATTGAGCAAAAGAATTAAAGGAATAGCTGTATTTTTCTTCAACATTGTGTACTCTTCACCAAAATGAAACCATTTTTTTTTTCAACTTATTTTACAATTTTGCAAACAAAATCGAAAAATGTTTTTTTTTTGAAAACGTAAAAAAAATTCAAGAAACAATCCTGACTAATTTTTGAGACCAATTAATTACCAGTTACCTTAATTTTTTGGAATAGTGACTAGAGACATTTTAGAATAGAAACTACAAAAAAGAAGTTATCGTACAGACTGTTTTCCCAAAAATAAGTACCTTATGGAAATATCTTTAGATATCTTTAAATTTAGGCGAAAACTGATTTTAGAAAACCGGTAGGCTTGTTTTAAAACTAAAGACACCCGAAATACAGTCCAAACCATGTTGGTACCTGTTAAATTTGAGACTATTGCCTAGCGAACCACTTCCATATCGAACTTTACTAGATTTTTCAGTTTATGTAATTTTTTTTTAATTACTAGGGTACGTGTTCCAATTATAAATACTGCATAGATTTGATTTTTTTCTGCGTGGATTACAGCTTGTGAAGTCCTGCGTCTAATAAATCCAAGTTGAAGATGATATTTCGATTGTGTGAAAAGATATCGCTAAAAAAGTAAAACTGCAAAAAAAGTGAATAACTCCGAAAATATTAAATCATTGTCGAACTTCTTAGACTCATATTAAAGGCAAATCTTCAGAGTATCTATTTGACTGACCGAGACACTTAGGAACATTTTTTTCCTAGACATACAAAATTCTAAAGTTGAACCAAAAACATAAAAATTCAAAACCAGATCACCCTTACCAGATTTCGTAAAAATCACTGTTCAGTGATTTCATCATCAAAAACAGCAAGTTCTAAAGGGATTAACTCTTTATTTTTTTTAGTTATGTGTGGCGTATAGAGCTTTTTGAATTTTTGACATTTTTGGTTCAACTTTAGAAATTTTTCATGCATAGATACTCTGAATATTTCCCTTTAATATGAGGAATTATATGACAAATTTCCCTTAATATGACAACAATTTTCAAAGGATTTACTGTTTCCGGAGTTATTGACGGTTTTTTGAAAACATCGCACTTTTTCTTTTTTTTAGAAGCAAAAAATGCAGAAGCAAAAAGCAAAAAAAATCAGAAGCCATAGTGTAAAAATCAGAAGCAATACTGTAAGAAAAAAAGCAATATATACATTCTATAGTACAAAAATTACCAGAATTTAGGAAACCTTCAAAAAGTGGGAGTATGATAACTTTCATTGCTGACTGTACATTGTAAAAATTCGAAGTTATTTACAAGCATCATGAGACCATGTTTTGCAGGATTTGCATCTTATAGATATAAAAATTGCAGTCTTCTGTCTCTTCTGCACTGGCAATTATTCTAGAAATGACTGGTTGATACAGCCTATACTTTAGCTCGTACCGCGCACTTTCGGACACCCTGTATTTTGCAAATACGATTCAAATTCCGACGTTATTATGTTTGCGATATGAAAGTGTAAAATATTGCAAGAATGTACAACACAATGTTAAAATATGCAGGCACATTCTACTTAACCGACTCTGCTTTCTCTCATAAATTACTGTAAAAAATAGGTTCTATGTTTCCTCCTTATAAATCCAGGTGTACAAGAAACATCCTATAATTGTTCCCTTCCAGGCAGTGGTGTTGAGTCGTAACCGGTTACTTATTATATTTTCAAAGCACGCATACTATAGTTATATAATATTTAGATTGTTTAAGCGTTCCTATTGGGCTGATTTAAATGTTATAAACAGAAACGTATAGTTTTCTTGCGCACCATCACACTTTACTCAACCTGTTCGAGATTGGTTGAGTGAATTTTTTTCCTGGGCGCTGGATCGATAGAAGAGGGCCAATAGAGTGGCCTGCGAGATATCCGGATCTTACGCCCCTGGATCATTTTCTTTGGGGACATTTGACGATAAAAGTGAATATCACCAGAGGCGAAGAACACAATACGGAGCGAAATTAGACATAAGGAACTTCTGAAAATATTGAGGATGATGTCTTCTTTCGAAAACAATTGACGATCGAAAGTAATAGCAGTCAAATATGCATTTATATTTTACTTCGTATGAAATAAAAACCGTCATCAAATACGTGTTTAAGTTTTAGAGCGCGCTGATGCCAGATTGTTTTAAAATTATTCAGTGTTTAGGAATAATTTCGACTGGCATATGGATGGGTCCTTTGTGTTTATTTACTGTTAAATAACTTATGTTTTAATGTTGACAAATCAAAATTAAAGAGGAATCAATTTTAAAAATGTATATATTGTAAGACATTGAGCAGGGAAATTGGCAGTAATGTAGTAAAAGTTAGTAAAATGTAGTAAAATGTTTTTTTTTTCATGGGAGGAAAAATTAGTAGAAAAAGGCACACGGAAGTTTTTAAAACGATTATAAAAAAATTAAAGATTATTTAACAAACACCATTCGGTTACAAATAGTACAGTGTAGTTTTTTGTACATACGAGATGTGACTATTAAATAACCGAACCTATGCTGCTACCAGCGCGCTGCGAGCGTGTGGCGACAAGTTTGAACAGAACTGTGTCTGGTGATACTTTCCCCACCCTGATCTCGCTGGACAAGCCAGTGGGTCGCTCAGTTTGACTAGCAGTTGTTTGAATTAGTCTATGCACCAGTAACGCGTCGAAAAAATGTTAAGTGTTCAGATGGAGTAACGGGTTAATCTCTTGTTAAACTGGGGAAAACTTTTACAGATGCTTA